>CATIXQ010000014.1:7392862-7484223 GCA_949711755.1 Leptidea juvernica
GGCCGGCAACGCATCTCTAATGTGTTGCAGTTGGCCATGGACTCTTCATCTTCTTCTCTCTTCCTAAAAGAGCAACTTGCCAGTATGTATCTCTAATATAAGAAAAATATATAATATGCTAGGTCTATTCTATGTTCAGGGCTAGTCTCCCCTCTTGTTTCAAGTGTCTTAAGATAAGGATATGCCCAGGTCACCGGTTATCTTGTTTCTCTTCTTAGTGATGCGGCAGCGGTTGCATTGCTTTATGACTATGTTCTTCTTAAATTTTTAAGGCCTTGTTAGCGTCCAAAATTATATATACAGGGTGGCCGCGAAGTTGACGTCCAAAGCTAAAATTTAAAAGCCTCATGGTGATGACTATCCGAATCCCCCTATGTATGTTCTACGATTTTGCGTAGTTTAGGAGATAATATTTATTTTCCCTTTTATTCGCTTTTTTCACCTAATTGTGGTTTAGGACTTTTTTCTAATTTTTTTGAACACTTTTAGTTAATTTTATTGTTGATAATTATTAACTGCAGTTGCAATAAACAAATAAGAAACTATGAATAGTTTAGACAATGCGGAACTAGTTCAGAATTGAGTCGTAAGTTCAAGATCAACAAGATCAACTGCTCCAACTAAATTCATGAAAATGTTCAAGGTATCAAAAATAAAATAAAATGGGGAGCCTAGGCCTCTAACTATTTTTAAAAACTTCCCAGAACATTGGCAAATAAAATGAGCCAAATTCAAATTTTAGCTTTGGACGTCAACTTCTCAGGCATCCAGTATAAGGCGCGCTTTCAACTCTAAGAAACGTATAGCAAATCGATAGAATGTTTTAACAACTCACTATCTTCATCACTTCAGCCGAAAGATTTCCACTTCTAGACAAAAGTCTCCCGCAAAGAACTCCAAGACGATCCGACCCTCATCCAACCTATTCTGGCAATCCTGACCAGATCATAGGTCCATCTTTGGGCTACCAAATCTGCGTCTTCCAGTACGTGGTGACCATTCAAGGACTTTACGGCCCCATCGACCATATGTGCTTCGGACAATTTCATTCCATTTCATTTCAATAGGCTACGTTAATGACAAGAAACAGTAAGTAATTTGCTCAATATATTATTTGTTAACCTAGATTTATGATGCAACATGAAAATTACCATGGACATGGTTCAATGGAAAATGCTAGTCACGAGTTTAGGATAAAGAGCTTATATATTGATTAATATTATATAATATACACCCTTCGCCAAACTTCTCGTTCGCTCTGAAGTAGACACGCCTATCCGTTTGCGCAGATACATTCCGCATTCGCCCTTCCAAGAATCTATTTATTATTGCTGCGTGGCTATTCGCAGCAAACTAACAGTTTGCCGAAGTGTAGTGCCGTAGGATAACTTCTATTCGTATATATTAAAATACATAGGGTATGTTCCGATATGCACTGCGAGCCGTTATAGACTGCCAGTATACTGCCGCAGTACCCTAGGAAAATATATGACGTCATAAATCGCCGCCATATTCTACTGTGAGCACTGGCGTTTTCGAGGTAAGGTACTCGCAGCACTTTGATTAAGTGATCAGTCAAAACCACTTAAAATATTTTTAATTTGACAGTACAACAAAAGTTATTTTAATGAACTAGAAAACTTTAATACACTTATTTGAATGCTGCATCAAAAAAATGCGGCTGACAGTATACGGGATTGCGTTCCGTTTTAAATAGTAACCAATATAACTAACTATAAAGGATCGGCTTCACAGTATACTAAATTCATCACACTGTACAGTGGTCGCAGTGCATATCAGCTTAAAGTATTAGTAGAGGATGGCTGCTGTTTCCGCATTTCAATTCCATTTAGCTTGCTGTGTTGGCCAGTCATTCCAACCAGCCTAGCTCCTTCCAGAAGTTAACACCACTCCTGGGGTGCTCGCAGACTTTTTGTTTGACCTTGTATTACAATTAATACTCATAGTACTGGTGTGCTCACCGAATATGTCCTCATCGTTGTGGAAGTCCTCGGGGGTGTAGGAGCTGTACATGGACATTGTAACGCTCTGCTCCTCCACCTGGCGCTGCAGGGCGTCGATGCGAGCCTCGTAGTTCTGTACAACAATTACATTTATGACTCCATTTTAGAAAAATGTGAAGATTCATTTATTAAAGTACACCACATCATGTTATAGAATACAATTTTCTACATCTTAAGTTGCAGTCTTTTTTTATTTAGGGTGGCTTTTGAAAAATAAAACTAATGCCATGGCTGCAAGCAAAACAAAAACAAAAGAAAAATTAAATTACAAAACATAAATTAAATCTATTAATTGAAATATAGAGAGAAAAAGAAAAACTACTTATATCACTTATGCAGATTGAGTAAAGTTCAACTTATTGTATTCACGACTAATTCGAGCGAGAGGCGCCTGAGCTCCCAGATTGGTTTTTACAGAAGGAATTTGGAAGATTTAGAGTTAATATTCAGTAAGAGAATGATTCCAAGAAGTTGAAAACGCTATGCTTTCGCAATAGAATATGAGTGGCGATTATTTTTGTATGCAAGAGGAGGACACACTAGCGTCGGGTTAAACGGAGTGATCACCGCGAGCCACACTTGACATACCAGGAATTGAATTGGATTGGAATCGGCTTTTTAGGTATACGCGCTTTTTTTTTAAGGTACCCATACCGTATCGTCCTGGTAAGACCGCGCTAGGAAATCTATTCCAAATTTTGGTGGCACGTGGTAAAGTTCTTTGAAGACTGCATTGTAGACGAATGTTAAACGCCTACGGCCTTACAAATAAACTTGGTATTAAGTTATACTTGAGAATAAACCAAGAATAGGCAAAATGGTGACTGTATCCCTATCAACAATATTATTGTCTTTAAAGTAAAACTGTCAATACAATGATAATTCTGAAGTTTGCCGAATGTCAAGCAGCCTTGCAAATAAACGCGGGAAACGTATAGTACGTATAGTATAATAGGTCCAAATAAACCAATCATAAGCAAAATGTCTGTTTGTAAACATTTTGCATATTCTTGGTTTATTATCAGGTATAACTTTATACCACGTTTATTTGTAAAGCCGCTATATAGGTCAGTTTGACAACTAAGTATGTAGCAAAATGTATGTATGTGGTTATAAAGGACACAGTTGCTCACCTTCCTCTGTTCCTCGAACTGCTGGTCGGCATGCTCCTTGTCCTTGCGGAATTGCTCCTCGAGCGCCACCAGCCTCTTGCGCATCTCTACCTTCAGATCTATCCCCTGCTTCTCCAGAAGTTCCACTTGGGCGTAATCCCAGTCCACGGTTTCCGTGTCACTGTCTTCTATAAAATGTCAATGTATTTGTGAACACATTTTTACGCGATTTTTTTTTGCGATATTAATTATATAAATCGATACCAATATTACATATTATGGAAGAGTAACTGTCTATCCGTCAAATATTCTTTCTAGACAATACATTAATTAAAAAAAAAATCCTGTAAAATGTTTAACATATTACCTAGACTAGAACTAGTTATGTATAGAAAAATGTGAAGATATTGGATAACTCACTCTCACTCTCGTTGTTGAGGGCGGGGCCTGTGATCTCCTTGTTGGAGACGCGTTCCTCGCGCGGCTGCCCGGGGTGAGTGAAACGGAACACATGGTTCTTGCCCAGGATGACCCGGGAACCCGTCTTCAGTATGATCGGCTCCGTAACCTGGTGGCACATGAGTATTTGTTATTTGTGGTACAGTTACTATTTGTTAGTTTTGTATGAGTAAATGAGAAACTGTACTTAATTTGATTGTAACATGGGGTAAAAGAAAAGATAATGGCAGTTCTTGAGAAGAAAATGATGGAGTGATATGGTCTTATAGAAATAATAAAAGAAATTAAATTTGCTACAGAACCTTATTGCGTGAAAGTGTGGATGAAGAGTTGGAAAGGTTCTATGCATACACTACCTAACCAGACTGTTGCACAGTACCAAGAACAAGACTTTAGTAAGAGTAGAAGAATTCAAGAAAAATTAAGGACTGCAGCATATAGAGATCTGTTATCTCTATCTACCCTTCTGGAAACAAAGATAGAGAAGATAAAGATAGCTATTCCTATGTATCCGGGTGTAGGGGGGCCAAAGTCGTCTTGTGTTCCTCAAGCCTCGGCTTAGCTGTAGTCACGCTAAAGGGAAGGGAAGAACAGATTTAAAAATCTATCTGACGAGCTACGAAACTCTACGAACGAATATCTAGCTATACCACGTCTAGGGAACGATTCGGTGAGAGTTGGCTTAAGCGCGCGATTTGCGTGAGCAAACACGACGCTTACATACGACGTTGCCATAAGTACGATGACTCTGTCTATCGTCACTTTATGTCTAAACGATAATTCATTACGCTGCATACCGGGAGTATTGACTATACAATACAACTGAGCTGTTGCCTTGAGTTGGGTAAGATGATATACATTTAAGTGCATGCAAATTCATACTGTAATTCAATGTAAATAAAGAATAGTTTACCTCACGCCCATTGACATAGACGAGTGCGCCACGGTGAGGGATCAAGCAAATAACGCCGTCCGTATTCTCGAAGATGCAATGCTCGCTCACGATGTGGGCGCCCGACAGCTGTATGTCTTGCGGAACGTTGGCTTCGGCCGTGCCCACACGGGTAATACCTGGATAAAGTAAGTCTTTAAGAAAAAAAACATGCCTCACCAAAAACATTCCATGTAGTTCCCAAGATACCACACTATGGTTAAAAAGATAGATAATTGATGCTAGTGTCTAATTATTATAAGAACATTTTATCCTAAAAGTTTTCCAAAAAGAGCAGAAATTTGTACCTTCACATTGTAGTCTAAAATCAAAATAACCCTTAAAAAGGAGAAAGAAAGGGCCGAGAATTGATCCTTGTGGAACTCCCAGTCTTAACAGAGTATCTAAAGTATAACGCTACTGACCTCAAATGTCTATTTTGGATTTGATACAAGAAAATACAATACGGATTTGTTCGAATGGGTTGGTTGATTGCTCTACCTTGCGAAGTATTTTGGAGATATTGCTGTGAGAGTATTAAATCAGTACTCTGATACACGTTGCCGGAATTATTACGCATCCGCAATGTTAAATTAATATGAGCAAATAAATAACGAATGTTTTCATAAAGTGTTTCACAAGATGGCGGTATCAGCTCCAATTTATAATAAGTTCAAAGGTCTATACCGTTATGTTGAGGACTTACCATCTTTGATGTAATAGATGAGACATTCAGACAGATTAGGGTCCTCATTAAGGTTCACCAGATGAGGGGTCTTCTTTGGCGAGTACACGCCGACGGTGATACCCTCCTTCACCGCTAGACCCATCTCGGCAAACACCGCTTCGCGTTGAACCCGGATCTGTTCAGTACGTTTCAACTTCTCCTCCCAAGTCTCATTCAATTCTAGGAAATGAAATCATAATATTATCAGCAGGAAATCTACTGCACTTGTATTTTTATTACACTTTTAGGTGCCGGTGTAGTTAAAACCTTAAGGGTAAAATGGAAAGCGTTATATTAAGTTTCCATAAAAGAAATAATTGATGAACTAAAATAGCAACACCTATTTTATTAATTAGAAGTAATAATAATATTATAATCGATTTACGGCAAATGGAAAAGGTGAATGGTGGGTATTCAATTAAGATATAAAAAATTACGGGTTGCACTCCGGGAGTGCCGGCAGAAGTGAAAACTTGAACATTAACGTTGTGCATTTTTGAATATTTTGGAATGGTTAGGGAATAATTTCGCTTTTTTGTGGTTAAACAGAATATCTATTTATTTACGAAGCAGAGCGCAAAGATAACCACGAACAACAACAACGGGTCTTTGCACTTGTATAATAATTTTAAGATGTGCATTGTGTATGAACCTCTAAACTGCATATGAAGTCCTGGTACATATTGCTAGCATGACACATAATTTCAACCGCTATGAAAGATATTACTATCATCGCTACCATATTTATGTTCTCTTAGTGTCTTTGTAGTAATACATCGTGCGCATGACATTAGAATATATTGAAGTATAAGACAATCTCTTCTTCAATTATGATCGCCTGGTACCGAAACACTGTATAAAATTAATTTTTAACGACTGTCTTGATAATTTTCGATCAGGTCACGTGTCCTGATGCGAGTTTTACATTTTATACCCATCCCAAGAAAAGTGCTCAACGCCTCTATAGAAGTTTTCACTTCAAAAAGGAATATACTGATATTTATTGAAGAATTTTCTAGTTTCTAGGGCAAATAATAAGCATATCAAACCAGCAATGAGCTTCTCAGAAGCCTGCAGCTGATCCACCGCTTCTTCGGCGATGGTGGTCGCAGCTCGGGACAGCTTTGGAGACAACACTTCCTCTTCACTCTTCTTGCGCATCGGCGACGGTTCCCCTGCTTTGTAACAAGATTTATACATCATTAGTTACTTACTGAGCAACAATAAACACCAAATAGTCTTATTTATATTAAACTGCTTTTAAGTATGAAGTGTTCAGCTTTTTAGCAATTATAAACGATAGTTTTCAATACTTTTTTTTTATATAAAAACCACTTTTTTTTCTCTTTGTTCTGCTAATATCGTAAACTCCTGGATCTATAAAGGGAGTTTCACTGGCTGGTAGCACATATTGTACAGAGCAATTAGTTAGTCAGATCAGTTTGTTATAATAAACTGAATTAAGCTCGGCCTATTAAAATTTTCGATTAAATATTAAGTTAACTGAAGTATAGATCTCAAAACTATAATCCCCGCGCGTTAAAATGGGGACAGGCCTCCATGTTAGGACGTCACGTCTAGGCAGAAAATCACCAATCAAAAGTGTCTGCTGACGTCACACAGTCATCAATCAAAGGTTGGTTCACTTAAAATGTGACTATAGTCAATAAAATGAGTTGAAAGGTTCAAATGAATGGCTAATTTGTGGTCCAGTAATACAGTTGCATGGGTTATTTCACAATCTTTTAAAGTAAGATTTACGTATACTGTCCAGTGTGGAAAAACTATTAAATTAAATTTAAACTAATTTCAGTAATTGAAAAAAGGTTTAATGAAAAGGCTGGTTGAAACGGTAACCGCTTTATATTCTTATTAATAATAAAAAATGAAATATATTTAACAAAATACCTATTGTTAAAGTATTTATTAAGAAACATGTAATAATCAAGCAATATATTACGTATATATAATAATAACATCACTAAATATATATTATAGTACTTATCTATAGCTACACATGTTCATGCTATAAAAATTGCAAATATTCATCAAAGCTGAAGCAAGAGACGTGATTTTGTACAACTTCGCCATCTGCCAAGCTTGATGCTTTGAAGGGCAAAATTAAAAACAAATGTCAATTATTTTTCTCCATCTCTCTTCATATATGTTTCATCTTACAGATATGGTCTTCCAACAATTTTTATTCTTTTTTTATTTTATTTTATGAAAATAAGGGACGACACGAGCAGGACATTCAGCTGATGATAATTGATACGACCCTACCATAACAATGCAGTGCCGCTCAGGATTCTTGAATAACCCAACAATTCTGAGGGGCACTACAATTCGCTCGTCGCCCTGAGACATAAGATGTTAAGTCTCATTTGCCCAGTAATTTCACTAGCTACGGCGCCCTTCAGACCGAAACACAATAATGTTCACACATTACTGCTTCACGGCAGAAATAGGCGCCTTTAATCGCCATAATCTAGCCGTTATCCTATGCAAAAGAGCCTCCCACTGGAGGTCTCTCAACATAATATCATTTTTGAGTTATTAAATAATTTTAGATTAAAATTTATTTTCTCGAAAGAAGATACGCTAGTCTACACCACTTTATCAAGGTTTTTACCATTTAAGCGCAAAACAATGCAATTGGAGTTAAAAATTTATTTTGGTAAACTTACCCGTTCTAGTTCTAGTAATCTAAACATTTTTAATAGTCTGATCTATTATGCATTTTTAAAAATAGTACGCTTGAATTGGACCCTGTCATTTTTATATAAATAATAGCTGACCCAGAAAACGTTGTATTACCATATAGAGTACTAAAAAAAAAATTTTTTTGGAGGTATAAAAAATAGATGACGACCGATTCTCAGACCTACCAAATATATCGTACTACAATAATCATTATATCTTGCAACTCAATAGAGTTGCAAGATATATCCACATCGTCGATCGTCCACAGATACGCAATAGCGTATCTGTGGACGGATATTAAAATCGCGATACAAAAAAAGGTGTTGATGGTAAACTGGTGAAAATTTGAAGTCGTATGTATTTTTAATGCTGAATCACAATAAAATAAAATAAAAATCAGGTCAGGTAAAAAACAGGTCGAAATTTCGAAATTAGATTAAAGGAACATATTGCCGCATTTACGAATAATCATCCCGAAAAATCACACTTCGCGAAACATTTAATTGATACAGGTCACTCACTCGGAAACAATAATAATTTTAAAATAAAAATATCAAAAAAAATTTAGGGGTTGGTGTCCCTTATCAAAATTGAAACTCTTCATTCGTTTGGTATAACCGAATTTGGTAAAGTCGAATGTTTGTGCAGCGGGCTATTGATGACAATGAACTTTTTCCTGAATGCGACAGAAAAAAATCCGGCCGTCTACATAGTATTCATACTAGAAAAGGTGATCACCTATTGTTCTATCACCTTACCTTGTAATATCATTGAACATGGAAGAGTTGTTATTATTTTTTAAATGGTTGAGTTTAATTATTATTTAGTCGTTCTAAGCATAATTGAAATGCATTTAATTACTATTAATGTGTGATGATTTCATTCGGAGCGCATTTGTATTTTTAATTATTTTGATAATATATTAAAAATGATTTTAAAGTAAATCAGGTTATTAATATAATAAAAGTGAAGCAATAAATAATTTATGCCATTAATACTCATACACAACAATTATAACATATATATATATATATACCCACACACATCATTCGATACGTAACTACAACTACACTCACACATAACCAACACCGATATAAAGCGAGCGATATCATGTTATTGTAAAATGAATCTAACGCCACAAGCAACAAGGTGCAATAATCGGTCGTGTCGGGTTTGCGCGTGCGATGTTTTCGCGTGCGACGACCCATTATGAGGCGAAGCGGTACAGGGTATCGGGTGTACGAATGCGTGAGCCTCTTTACTTACTCGCAGTCTGTTCTTTCTTTTCATAAACGACTCGACCATCTGGTCCTTTGAGTTTGAAAAGAAAATTACAAATTAATTATTCATTACTTTGTGGCTTCATTATATTTATATCGGTCTATTACAATCACAAGACGGTCTATACCCACGTGACTCCTAAGCTAACTTAACACATAACGCCCCTTTTTGCTGGCATACCTTCTTCGACGTCGATGCCTTCGGCTTTGAGCAGTTCGCGAAGTTTGAAGATCTCTTCCTTGAGCTCGCGAATGAGTTTCGCATTAGCATCTTCGTTGACCACGGCTTTGCAAACTATTTGTTTGGCGCGGTCGGCATATCTGAGGCAAAAATTACACATTAGAGCACTCCATATTTCATTTTTCTAAGGATACTCATGCTGTTTGCACATGAACACTTGTATGGATTATTGCATATGTTAGATATATTTCAGATTACCTAAGTCACCGAAACAAAGAATATCAAAACCTCGTTGGCTTCAAATAAGAACAAATATAGTGACTACAAAACTGGAAGTTTTGGAAGGAATACTCACTGGTCAGGAGCACACCTCTTTTGCCAATTCACACGTCACTAATACTTAATGTTTTGGTAATCATATATAACTACTGGTAGACTTAGCACTATAACTTGAACGTACACTGTTGTCCAGGCGATTGATCGATCTTAGACCTTAGATTTCTATACTTTTCGTGAACGTCGATGCGGTTACGCACGCGGCCATGAAGAGTTTTTTTTTTTGACAGTTCGCCAGATGGCGCACATCACGGATGTGCATGTAAGGAGGGAAAGTTTGAAATGGGATTGAATTTATGGGTTTCAGGACAAGTATAAAGGATTGTTCTGAAGCCGCAACACATGCGATTACTAACTTAAAACAGCCGCTAAAGAGTGTTATTTCTCATTCTGACTTAGGTCAATAGAAGAAGACAGAATGAGAATTAGCAATGTTTTAAGTTAGCAGACTATTATGAAAAGGGGGTTATTGTTTATTACTTTTTATGAAATATTTGATATTATTTAAACACGATTCATATAATGGATGGCAGCATCTTTTAAACTAATTTGTTATGTATATTACAGCCATTGTAAAATACTCTATTTGATTGAAAAGAGTGTCCGTTGATTTTTTGTATGCTAGCTCTACTTTTTTCAAACATATGGCAGATCAGTAACTTAAAAGAAATATTTATAGTTGAAGCCTAACGGCCGTTCCCAAGGTAAAAATCTTAACTATCGTTGACTTTTCTGTCCCAATAAACTTATCGACGCTAACTTACCTTATCCGTGCACGCTGTCTGTCAATGGGACGACGTATAGCTTACCAGCGATATAAAGTTTGTATGGAACATGCAATTCACGCGTCCCAATATAAGGCGATAAGAATGACTTATCGGGTATATTGGGACAGCTTCAGATTATTGACAGCTAAGTACGGTCAGTAGAAGATAGTAATTTATCTCTATCTGTAGATAGTATATTGGGAACAGCCTTAAATGAATAAAGTTTATTTGACTTTGACATGCCTTCCAGCTACTCAATTATCGGCTGGACATCTAGTACAATACAAATATTAATGGCTTTACACAAACCTGAGAGTACTGAGCGTCTCGTCGTAGTTGATATCTGCCGGCGATATGGCGGCGATCATAGCGGTCTTCGAGTTACCGCCCAGGTTCTCTCGCAGCAGCCAAGTCAGAACAGAATCGCGGTACGGAATGAAATCCGCCTTCTTCGACTTCTTGCTCTTGGACGCCTGACCAAAACACAATTTACCCATTATAGACCGTAGTTCGAACTTTACAAATTAAAATTAAAGGCTGTTCCATTCTGGTCCGTGCCTACATACTTGTTATTATTATATAAGTAGTATGCATAAGTATTGCCACAAGGGAAACCATTCAGTCAGTCCGTACATTTCAAGAGTTTCTATAAAATATTCGCTAATGATTACGTAATATTTTTTTTTGCAAAATTTTGTGTCAATAATAATGACATATTGACATTGTAATATGGACATAAGTCCAAAAACTGCCTTTATTGATATAAAATCCGTCTACTTGCTATTTTTCCTTTTTACTGAGATAAATACTATCTTAAAAAAAACACTTCAAAATCTTCGCTATTCTCGTGACTACTACGACTGAGTCGAATTTACTTAATATTAAATAAAAATTAAAATTAGGTTATTTCTACACACGCGTTTTAATTAATTGAAAGTACTTTATTAAAGATCTACTATTTCTTTTGCAATTATTATACTACATAAAACAATGTGATAGTATACGTCGAGTTTAAACACTATTATGGTATAATAAATTAATTAAAAAATTAATAAAAGTATTCAAACTACAGAATATATTCTATGGTGCAATGTATGACTGCAATGTATAACAATCCACTATTAAAGTGCTTAAGCGATACTTGATATACAGAACTGGATTCAAAACAACAATAGTTTTTGGCAAATGCCCTCTTCCTTGCGCTTATTATAACAATATCTTTTTAATGGCATATGAAGCACGGAAACGCTTGATATGTGGCAACAAAAGGCAAAGGTGAAGCTTTTTTGTGTGTACGCAATAATATATTCTGATGCAATTTGTCAACGCCAAAATTTGGGAATTGCACTATTAAAAGTATTCTATAGCAAACGCAAAGATTTCCGAAGCGCAAAGCTGTGTAAATTGCAAAGGGTCTCTTAATAAAAAGGTTTATTTTGGTTTAATTCCTCCAGTTCCATCTTTAAACGTTTGATTTTTAAAACAATCAAATTATTATGTCTATTAGTGCAACGTCATTTACAGAGGGAACGGTATTGCCAAAAGACAAAGAAACTCTGGGTTAAATTAAGATTATAATCTTTATATCAACTATAGATTATAAAATTATAAGATATTTATATCAACAAATAAAGTAAAAATTCAGTTCTAATTACACGATTTTTAATCCTTTAAAACAGTATATTGTTTATAGTGTGTTACTTAATCAAAGAACTGTATACTGCTATTTTACCCTAGAAATGGGCGTGGTTACTTAGAACAATGCACATACAGTAAGTGGCACTACTGCTAAAGTATTTTGTAATAAAATAAATTTATTGAAATGAAAACTTCTCTAGTCGGTCTGAGTACTAACTATCTTTTGTGAGTACTGTATGAGACTGGGCTGTCACACTAGGCTATGTTACTCGCAGCCCCATCGGGTTAAGCCGACTCCATTCGACTGAGGGTATCATCATACAGCGTGGAGATACAATGGTGAAATTAAATGAATTGGGTAGACCTCTCTCACTCACACCCCTATAGATCTCCAGACGAAAGGTCCTGCGCTGATCTCATCCAAGCTGTTCCGGTGATCTTGACGAGATCGTCAGTCCATCTTTAGGGGAGGTCTACCACCACTGCGTGTTCCAGTGTGTGTTCGCCATTCGAAAAATTTACTGCCCTAACGGCCATATTTCCGTCGAGGCAAACAATAGCCCGCTGCCACTTCCGTTTCACAATCGTTCGGTCTATGTCGGTGACTTTACTTCTCCTACGATTCTCCTCATTTCTGATTCAATCTCGCAGGGAAACTCCGAGTAAAGCCTTATTGATTGACCTCCGTGCGACCATAAGGGTCATCACTGCCAACACACACTGGTTAAAAACCTTCGTCTTGACACACTGGTGGTATTTGGGACGAGAAGATTTTACGGAGCTTCCCCAATCCCATCCGAGTTGGATTCGACGAGTGACATCTTTCGCGAGATTGACCTAACTGGATTGTTTGTCCAAGGTAGACGTAATCGTCAATAATTTAGAGACTGCAGTTCCCAGCTGTTACGAGAGTAGAGCTATTTAACCGATAACAGTTAAAATAAATAAAAATTAATCATCACCTAAATAAATTAATTTTCCATCATATAATTTTGGTTCAACCTGTAGAGCCTACTTGTCCCACACCGCACTGTAGCCGTTCAGAACTCTTGCTTGCTAAATGTATAAGTTGTTTGTTTGAAAACTTCAATTATTTTCTTTTTTTTTTACTTTACGGTTAACTAGCTCTACCTTTGTGTTCATATAATGTCGCCACTGCAGCACCACGCTGTATGTATTATAAATATTATTTCACTATAAATAGTTGCATTACGTATTACTAGGCTCGGCTCGATGAAGTGTTCACTTCTGTGTGTAGTCTTACGGCCGTCTCCAATATTCAATCTCTTACTTGAGATAAAAATCGTAACTATCGTTGACTTTTCTGTCCCAACAAACTTATCGACGGTAAATCACCTTATCCGTACGCGCTGTCTGTCAATGGGACGACGTATAGCGTACCAGCGATAGAAGTTTGTATGGAAATTGCAATTCACGCGTCCCAATATAAGGCGATAAGAATGACTTATGGGGTATATTGGGACAGCTTCATATTATTGACAGCTAATAATTAATGACAGTAGAAGGTACTAATTTATCTATATCTGTAGATAGTATATTGGGAACGGCCGTTAGGCACACAGTTTTTTTTTAATAGTAAGATAACATTCCCACTAAGCTATTATTGTTTGAGGTTACCAATACGTTCGGGTTGATGAAAAACTTTAAGAATTTGATCGACAAAGCAAAAGCATCAAACTTTAAGTTTAAACTTGTCACTTACCGACTGTTTTCCCATTAAAAAGACGCAACAAACATTCAAACAAGTTTAGCTTACTTCATATACGAGAGCCACCACGGTCCATCATAATAATAAGTAATAATGAAACATTACAATGAATATTATAAATATATCTGAGTCAATACATTGCTAAAAGAAGGCGAACCGTTCCGAACCGGCGAATAGTCTATAATGTTTATTAAACGATAGACAGTGGCGACTACTGAGCCTTTTAACTGGCGTCTTATAATAATATTCAAATTGAAATATCATTTATTCAAAATCACTCATTGACCGTCAAAAATTACCACCCATTCCAAATAGACTGTCTCAGACCTGAGAAGAACGGGCCAAGGGCAAGAAACTCAGCGGATTTTTTTTTATAAAATAGGGATTACAATGTAAACATTTATAATTAAAGAGCCTGAGGGTGTTCGCTTCATTCCCAGTCTGTGGTATTATAAGAAATTCGTTTATGCTATATTATATCTCACACAAATGGTTTTTAACAATTCTTTTAAATTTCGTAACACATTTGTTTTGTATATTTTCTGGGACCATATTGTAGAAGCATATACATCGCCTAATTAAAAACTTACTAACTCGACTTAACCAAGGCATAACAAATTTATATTTGTTCCTCGTGTTAACATTATAGTTGTCACAGTTTCTAGCAAATTCCTGAACGTGCGTATGAATTTATAGAACATTATCAAGAATATATTGAGAAGCAACAGTCAAAATGTTTATTTCTTTAAATTTTTCTCTGAATGATTCTTTAGAACCCAGGTTATAATTGACTTATATCGTCGTACATGTACTAGAGTGAGAATTAATAAGTAAACTAATTATTATATTTGTATGCACAACAAAAACGAAACCAAAATTATTACATTATCAATTTAAATAAATACTAATTCATCTCGATTAGAATTTGTGGTTTATTTTATTATATTTTAAACGCCTTCTTGTAGTAGTGGTTAATAGTGCATCCGCTTGTATGATGGACATGAATGTTTGTTTCCGAATTATGAATATGAATGAGCTCATAATAATGAATGTATTATGTGTGTTTTAAGCAGGTAAAAATCTGTAAGTAGAACATCTTCCCGATATAAAGGCGACTCAAGTGGAATGATGCGGTGCGGTGAGGGCAGAAGACGCCTGCCGGCTTGTGAGTGCCAGCAGGGCAGTTTATGACTTATTAAGTCGTAATAAGGACAAAAGATTGCCAATCAATTATTGCAAAATAATTTTCAAAGAGGTTTTTTTATGAAATATAAGGGACGAGACGAGCAGGACATTTATCTGATGGATCAGTGCCGCTCAGGATTCTTGAAAAACCCAAAAATTCTGAGCGGCACTATAATTGCGCTCGTCACCTTGAGACATAAGATGTTAAGTCTCATTTGCCCAGTACACATACATACATACAGTACACATAATCTAGCCGGCATCCTGTGCAAAGGGGCCTCCCACTGGTAAAGGTGAGAATAGTCAATGTTAAATTTATTTTCAAATGTAGGTTTTTACTGTCATGTAGATTCACGTTAAACTTTTTTATAAAAGGTTAGTAATTTTCAACAAAAAGGTATAAACGAAAAAAAACTATCCGCGAGCTTATTGATTTGATGTTTGCAAAGCTCTCATTTGCCCAGTAATTTCAGTAGCTAGGGCGCCCTTCAGACCCAAACACAGTAATGTTTACACATTACTGCTTCACGGCAGAAATAGGAGCCGTTGTGGTACACATAATCTAGACGGCATCCTGTGCAAAGGGGCCTCCCACTGGTAAAGGTGAGATTAGTAAAATGTTAAAATTATTTATAATGTAGTTTTTTACTGTCATGTAGATTCACGTTAAAATTTTTAGTAAAAGGTAAGCAACTTTTTGATAAAAAGGTATAAAAGTAAAAAAAACTTTCCGCGAGCTAATTGATTTGATGTTTGCAAAGCTATGAAAAAACGATCGAACGAAGATTTGTTCGTAGATGCGATGTCGACAGTCGGCACCCAACACACTAGTAGGGAAGATGTTCTATTTACTTGGAGCTACACCCTCCAAATACTTTAATTTTATTATCAAAACAATATCTAGCATCCATAGTACTAGTAGATAATTTGTGTTAAAGTGCTATTAATATCTTTGACATAACTGTAATATTTTAAGAAAACGCATTATTAGGAAATAAAGCAAAATGCATTTAGAGAGAGAGAGAAAAATATTCTATTAATTCAACATTTCGTTTAAAATTAAGTTCAAGGTATTTCCAAAGATACAGTGCTTTAGTGATATAGTTGTATTAAATATATTACATAATTAATATGTAGTCATAAATATCGATTATCCATGTGATGTGTGTAACTTTTAATTTCTTCTTAGTTTCTTTGTAATATTTTTTAAAATATACAAACTTGAAATGGAATGAAATCATTGTACATTTGTAATGTTGTAATGAAGCTAACTATTTAGCTTAAATATATTTCACCATTTTTTTTATTGACTATATGTTTATAATGTGTGTGTTTGCAATTTTTAAATCATATTTTAATTTACCCTTTTAAAACATGTATTTTCTTTTGAACTGTTGTTAAACATGGAAACTTATAATTTGTCTTCATAATGTAGAGAAGTAATCTATTTATATATAAATGAATTGCTGTTCGTTAGTCTTGCTAAAACTCGAGAACGGCTGGACCGATTTGGCAAATATAGCTCTTGAATTATTTGTTGAAGTCCAGAGAAAGTTTAAAAGGTGAATAAATAGGAAAATGCTGCTAAATTAAATAAAAAAAACAAATTTGTTTTTTCCTTTGATATATAACATAATGTCTATGAGAGAATTTATTGACGCACGGTTTGACAGTTCTGCTATGAAACAATTTCATTACAACAGTAGGGTGCATTTTTTTTTGATGTTATGATATATTAATTATTGACATATTCATATAAAAACATTATTTTATTTATTATATACAGCGTCTGTCGGGTCAGCTTGTTTGTAATATTTGTTAGCTGTAAGTTTTCCTAAAATTGTAAAAATAAAATTGTAAAATACTCAAATGATGCAAATCTTACAATTTCCGCGAGCGCCGAGATGACTTTCCCGAGCGTGGTGAGTGACTTGTTGATGTTTGCGCCTTCCTTGAGGCGGGTCCCCTTAGCGCCGGTGGAGTCCGCGCGCTCTGACCCTGCCAGGTCTACCAAAGATATCTTCGAGACCTGGAAATATATACTTATTTGTAAAAAAGTTTATGGGCACACAATTATTACCTCCAGCACCTGAAGAACCCAACGGGTGTTATCGCTGAGCCAACCTCCGATGCTCTACAGTCTTAGATGATTTGTACGTCTAGATAGACAAATAAAAATTAAGGTTGACTGTTAACCTCTATTTTGAGCAATGCACGCACACTAATACAAAGTGACATACAAATTGTGAGAGTTAGACATAGCATACGCACTAAAGTAATAAACTTGGCCTGTTTTCATCAGTTGTCTAGCAGCAAGTGGCTCCATCTAGGCGGATAAATTGTCTAAGTCTTTAGCATTCATAAGTCCTGGTATATTTGTTCAAAAATATTTAGGTCGCATTACAGTTGATAACTTGCTCGACTCTAACTTATTACATATCAGGAATTTGAGTTGAGGTGTGGCTCTTTCAAATCTTAACAATTTGTAATTTTGTCAAGTATTTTCCGTCACTACTTGTAAATTAATCTCATTTCAGTTTAAATGCATACCTAACTCACATGGCACACTTTCATATAGATGATTGAAAAATGTATTAAAAAGCTAGTTTAGTTTAAGTGAGAAAAATTACCCGAATCCCTCAAAACTCCGCAATTTTAAAAAATTTTAAAGGAATCACAACAATTTTTTTTTAAATGAAAATAAGGACGTTCAGCTGATGGTAATTGATACGCCCTGCCCATTACAATGCAGTGCCGCTCAGGATTCTAGGAAAACCCAAATCAGCAGCACTGCAATTGCGCTCGTCGCCTTGAGACTTAAGATGTTAAGTCTCATTTGCCTAGTAATTTCACTAGCTACGGCGCCGTTCAGACCGAAACACCAGTAATGTTTACACATTACTGCTTCACTGCAGGAAAACGCGGCGTTGTACGCGTACCAATAGTTAATGGCCGGCATCCTGTGCAAAGGAGCCTCCCAATGATATAATATAATTGTCGATTAATTTTTAAATTCTGAAGGTAGTTAAACAATATGCCTGCAGAAACAACATATACACGTATAATCAATATAGAGCCATCCAAAGGCATTATTTATGTAGTAATTCTTCTACGTTGGCATTGACAGTAGGTTTAATTCTTATAATATAAATATGATGAATGTATAAATGAACACGATACCTTTTCTGAGACCAAGTTGGTCGTCTTGTCGTATCGCTGCTGAGTGAAGAATATTGTGAACACGGCGTGCGAGCGAGAGGACGTCTCGTTCATGTTAGTGGCTGCCACCGTCCTGGTCAACAAAACAGTCATACGATGATAGCTCGATTCTTAGATTAAGGATTAGTCTCCGCTGCGCTCCAACAAGATACCAGAGGCGTGGTCGCAAGGTGCGGCAACTAATACTACGCCCAAGTGGGCGTACTCGAGCCAGTCCCGAACAATGTGTGACGTTAACGTGCCACATGTTCTGTAGTAGGTTGTGTAGTAAAACTAAGTAAAAATAATACTACAAGAAATAAGAAAGACACTGGGATCACATATCATCAGTAAGTATTTTGTATTTTATTAATTTCAACATAAAAATTTCACGAATAGAAATAATACAAAATTTCAAACATACCATTCAAATTCAAATATTTTTATTCAAAATAGGATGTGACATCACTTATTGAAAGTCAATAAACTACCAAACATTCCAAAATGAATGCCTCAGGCCTGAGAAGAACGGGCGCAACAAACTAAGCGGACTTTTTTCGTTTTTCATGAAAAAATATGTTTACAAATTAACATTGTACAATTAAATTTATTATTTAATAGCCTGATAATAGGTCGCTCCATTCCCAATTTGTGGTATCAGTGGCATTAAGTGCTAAGATACGACGCACACAAGCATCTAATAGTTGCCGTAATAAAAGAGCTATTATTCTTAGGTAGTGCGGTATCTAATTGGAGCGCAGAGGAGATAAATTCTTAATCTGAAGCTGGATTATTAAATCTTGAAAAATAGTGGCAAAAAAAGAATGCGTTGGATTGGAATCGAACTAACTAGAAGAACTGTATCATCACAGAAGTGCTTGTTATATATTATGTATAGTACAGGGATTTTTGGTTATTGGAAGAATTCCTATTGCGAGGTGATAGCGGTGACTAAGTATTTGCCATCATTTTAACCCCCATATCCATTATGCAAAAGTGAACCATTTATGAGTAATCAGGTTTTATAACTTTTATTTTTCTTTGGAATTAGTTCCTAGTTGTTGTACATTTTAGGAGAGCTAAGAAAACGGTCATGTTTATACAATATATAATCTAAATATAATATATAATCTGCAGCCAACTTTCATGATGTTTTTTTAACTGTTTTTTAGGAATTTTAGTGAAAAAAAAAAAACATATTTGTCTAAAATTTAAATAATATCGTTTTTGTCTCGCATTTTTATATTTGTACGTTTAATTTTTGTTTTAATAATGATAGACAAAGGATGTTTTATTGTTTCTATTAACCAGAAGAAAATAATTGATACTTTTTTAAATACATTTTTGAGGTTGCAATTTCCACTTTTTTTGAAAAAAGCTAAAAACCTGACAAAACAAAAATGGTTCACATTATGCACATGGGGGTTAAAATTATTGCTAATAGTCCCCTATCTAAGGGGAATAATATATTGAATTACCAATAACCTTGTATATCTCAAACAAACGGCACGGGTGTCGATGAATACTTTCTATCAGATTACTATTAATATAATAAGATTGTTTAAGTTACCAGAAACCAGAGTGAAGCTTTTATGTTCTGTCAAAATGGATACTCTGTTATTTTTATTCTATTAGGTAAGTTTAACTTTTCACTTGGCTTTAAGGCCAAAACTAACCGGACAAAATGAGTGTCAGGTGGTCAATGAGTTGGAGGTAGGAGTTCTACATTTTTTTAAATAACGTTGTTAAAGGTTTTTAGTAAACACGATTCCCGTTTCTCTTCGTATTTTACACAAGCTGAATACAGCATTTTCATAAAAAAATTCTTACTTTATCCAAATGTTTTGAGTTTTCTTTAAATTCTGTGTGTATAAACAATCCGACACAAGACTTTGAGTTTCGTGCCAGAGTTTGGCGAGTCAACATCTCCTGAGGATGCCTCGTGTAGAGGCGAAACACGTATCGAATTGTTGTTCAAAAGACAAAGATTTGCGGAATTAACACTAAAGAAAACTCAAAACATTTGGATAGTTAAGGATTTCCGCAAAGTAACGCCTATTTCAATAAATGCTTACTTGGTTAAAATCTCTTACCTCGCTTTATTCCCCTCATCAATAAGATCATAAATATCCTGGTACGACATAACAGCCAGCTTGCTGAGATCCTCGACGTACGGTCCCAGGGCCGGATGCTCTCGTACCCGGAGGTTTCCCTTATTCTTTGGGTTCAGAAGATCACGAACTCTCTCGCAGTAGATTTCCATGTACGAAACCTCCACCTATTTTCGGGATTGTTGCAATCATTTTTTATTTCAGTATATATTTGAACTGCATTAAAAGGACAGTATTGTCTCAAATACTGCTTTAAAAAAACTCTTTTTAAAGTTATGGGGGACAACGAGAAAAACTTTACTGTGGTAAAATTCATATCTGTATTTAGTTGTAAAACTGTAATAAATTTAACAGAATCGAATGTAAATCACTCAACTCAAAGTGTTGTCTTTTACTAAATTTAAACCTCACTAAGTATTTAAAACGCAAAGTTTTCAGTTCCATACATATTGTTTTTTATAAAAATAAGGAGTGCGACTATCAAGAGGTTCAGCTGATGGTATTTGATACGCCTTGCCCATAACAATGCAGTGCCGCTCAGGATTCTTGAAAAGGCCAAAAATTCTGAGCGGCACTACAATTGCGTTCGTCACCGGAGACGTACGATATTAAGTCTCATTTGCTCAGTAATTTCACTAGCTGCGACACCCTCCAGACCGAAACACAGTAATGATTATACTTTACTGCTTCACGGCAGGAATAGGCGCCGTTGTGGTACCCATAGCCGGCATCCCGTGCAAAGGAGCCTCCCACTGGTTAAATCATTTCATCATTATTATAAGCAGTCATTTGTATTATCATACTCTCACCACGTTACCCCTCAGTTCTATCCTCGCCCGCCACGTAACGGGTTTTGAATTAATGTGTACAATTATTCGACTCTTTATAAGGTCGCAACACTCTTGTGATTCCTCTGATGTAACAAGAGAGTATGGGCCGCGGTGATTACTTACCATCAGGTGACAGGTGTATGTAAGCTCACCTATCTTCCTATTCCTCAAAAAAATAAAATTCAAGAGAAACCTAAACAACTAAGCAAGTTTATTATCTTTATCCATTATATTTAGAATAAAGCAAGTTTAAGTAAAAATAAGTTTTACAGAATTCAATTCAGTTTTACAATACATAGATATTTTCCTTATAATGGAAATATAACTTTTACGGAAATATCCAATGTCTAAAATTTGATTACAAGCGTTTAATCGTAAAGTGTTTCATTTAAATATATCTAACTTATCTTAATTAGAACTGTTTAAATTTTTGACTTAGGTTCTAAAATACGCTTTATATATAAATATGAGGAGGCATTTTAAACCAGATTTTTGAAGATTGCTTTTTTGAATGAAATGCAAAAAATATAGAATAGTTTATTATATTATGTATATGGGAAATCATAATTCTCATCTCATCATCTATCAATTTGGAAATCTAATAAGGTGCATCTTCAGCAAGTCAAATCAAATATGTGTAACGAAATTTGTTCAAAGGAAATACTATTATTTAATTAACCCGACGTTTCACCAATTTTAAACTACAGCGCCTTCATATGCAACTAAATGCTTTAAAAAGTATTTTGTTAAATGAAATATTGAGAAAAACAAACCATGTTTAATTGGACACTCATTAAGGTTCATTAACTCTTATATCTTGAGGTATACGACAATTTTGTCTCAAAATATAAGTTGTTTTTTTTGGATACAACACAGAGTATAGTCATCCAAAGCGGCGCTCGTTGGTATGACTTTGCGCGTGCATTATGCGTCATATGAAATAATTAAATTATGCGGAAACGAAAATATTCTAACTTTAAAACTGCTCTCGTTATTCCTCGTTAGTCCTAGGCATATAAGCTATACACTCGATTTTACGGAGTTGTGATAGTATTCTCCATTCTTAAAGCATTACTCCTCGCTCATGTTTCAATAACAGTACCTGGACGACAGAGCCTTGCTCGGATTTTTAAGAATGTACACAACTTGAACAAAAAGAACTAATAGGACATCTGAATTCGAACCGGGGGCTTCCGGATCACCCAATGTCCCATCTGAGCTATTAAAGTCTTGTATATAGTGGCGAAATTTACCTTTGTATTCTAATGTTATTGTAGCTGTTTCTCATTAAAACACGGATGAGCTAGCTAGATCGATTTCTCGCCCCCGAAACTACCTGTACACTAAATTTCATTAAAATCGTTGGAGCCGTTTCCGAGATTCAGATTATATATAGCTCATTTAAAGATATTAATTGATTTACTAAATAGTAGATCTATACTTAAAATATGTACATATAAAAATGCTTAAACGTCGCCTTTCATACATACTACAAACTTATGTCTAAAAGGTATAATTAAAACAGCTTTCAATAAAACTCCACTAATTATAGGTATACGTAGGCACGCCTGAACTACGCAATACTGTAGAGCTACTTCTACGAATGCTACGTATAGTGCCACAGCCTACGCGGCTACGATACTAACAGGGAAAGTTTTTTATTAAAAAGTATAAACTTTTGTGCTCGCTTTAATACTTTATAGGCAGAAATGTATGCTGAAAATCACGTAAATATAGTCTTGGATATATATTTTATTTGTGAAATCATTATAATTTAAATTTAAAACATTTCCTGACATTGTTAAAGCTCAAACATTATTAGTTTTGGTAACCAAACAGCACTGAGGTTCAAAAAATACCATTCTATTAATTAATATTTTTTTTTTTCAATAATTCTGCTATATTTATAACTAAAACTCTAACCACTAGTTGCACAAAGAATCCTTAAGGTTAATGTTTCATTATATCACATGAATATTTATAAGTGAGTGTACCATAATAATAAATAAATAAATCTTTGAATGTCAAAGTGAAAAAAAAGTGACGGTATTATTTTTAATGAAACATTAACTTTAAGGATGCTTTCTGCAACTAGCGGTAAGTGAATAGACATAAAATAAATAAGGGAAGGAGTTACTATGCTATTCTAATGTATCTCACTCACTCGCAATTATTAACATTTTGAGTACTTAATACATAATTCTGATTCATACATAATGTTTGAACATTGAACTGAAATTCCTTAAAGTATTTGAAAAGTTAAAAAAATAAGGGCACATGCAGACAGAGTACTCCAGTATCATACCGAGTAGGTGAGGTCTTCGGAGGTTGTCTGACGGATACGTCTAAAGAGGTCCTTGCAGATCTGCGGTATGATTCCCTCCTGCCCCTCCTCCCCGCGACCCATCATCGTGTACGACTTGCCTGCGCCCGTCTGACCGTATGCGAATATGCATATATTGTAACCTGAAAAATATACTCAATATTTGTTATCTTTGTTTGACTAAAATGTATTGAGTAACTATCCGCGACTCATAAAAATCTTTATTTCTGAAAACTTTATTAACTTTATATTAAATGAAGGTATCGCCATATTTTATCAATTTACATAAAAATAATCTGATAGATAGTTAGAAATTGTAAGTAACCTACCAACTGTAGTTAGTTAAAATTAAGTTTCTTTTTTACCTCCTGAGAAAGGTAGAAAGATATAAAAATTGTATTTTGTTATTCATTTTAAACAATTTTTTTACCTTATTTTTCACCTTTTAAACCTTCTCTGGACTTCCACGAATAATTCAAGACCAAAATTAGCCAAATCGGTCCTGCCGTTCTCGAGTTTTAGCGAGACTAACGAAAAGCAATTCATTTTTATATATATAGATAGATAAACTGTCTTTTTGACTTGCCAATTAATATAGCACACCCACGAGACTTTCCCAGGAAATATATGTTGGTAGCTAAAACCATAATACTTGGGCGTTATAGAACACAGCTACGTTTAATATGTTGCCTTTGAATTGTATAATTTAATGATGAAAAAATGAGTTTACCATCGAAAGCATGCTGCAGCATTTCTTCTCCGATGTCTTTGTACACCATCACTTGAGATGAGAACTCCGGGTCGCTTTGCTGATAACAAAATATATAAATTAATGATTGATTGGAAAATAAAATTACATACCAAGATTAAAATTATGTAAAGTACACCTGTCTGTATGTTACTCTTTAACAACTAAACATTATTACTATTTCTAGAAAATACACTAATGTACCTAAATGAACATAAATAAAAAAAAAATCAAATCAAAATCCACTTTATTCGTGTAGGTCAAGGAAATGGCAAAAATTTTTTCATTTTACATTTACCACCACTTCGAAATGGTTGTGCTTTATGAGAAGAACTCGCAAGAAACTAATTGCAATTATTTTAAATTAACATTTACAATTTCATCGATTTGAAGTGATGCAACAAAAACACTCAAACGTCAAATACTAAATACCTTACCTTACACGAGTAAATCAAAAAATTCAATGTAAATTAATAAGTAAAAACAAGAGTTATTGAGTTAAACTAGATGCATAAATCCACACACACACTGTAAATAAATAAATAAAGGTATTATGCGAGCATTTAATATGCATAAATATTTCAATTATTGTTGTAATATTGTTGGAAAAACACTATTACCATAATTCAGCATGAAATTAAATGGGCGGTTACATTCTCGTTATGAATATGCAATTCAAACATTGCTTTAAAGGTGAAGGGCGTTATTTTCTAACAACCATAGAGTGGATTGCGTCAGGCAAGGACAAACCACATAGAATGCAAGATTATCGCCGACATTTGAAGCCGGACACGAGAGAATAAGAATCTGCGGCACAATCAACACAGACCACAGACAACACAATGGGGTCGGTTGTGTTCCATTTCTAATTTTGATTCTTAAGTGTTATATGGTTTTGGACAAAAAAAAAGTAATTTTATAATATATACTTAACAAATTATTTATTTAAGCATGCGTGAATGCTGCTTATGCGAGATTGTACTATGGCAAATATTTATTTATATTAGGGGCTGACAGCCATAACACAGAGATAAATCTAAATGTTAATAAGTAAGGGCCATTTATGAGCCTCCACAAGTAAAAAATCAACTATAAATTACAATGCTTAAGTCTAGGTATAACATTTGAAAGGATTTAAGACATATAAACTAGATTATATACAATTCAATCTTATTTAGGATCTAGCCCTAAGTTACAATTAGCCACAATTCTTTTAGCTGATTGCACGTCAGGATAGGTCAATATAGAATAGGTCAATATTATCCTAGTGTTTTAATTTATTGAAAATATTTGAAGTGCGGTGGACAAATGCATTAGCTCTGTAATTGGAGCGGCTACGCGGGACACTGAGTAGGTTTATATGGCTAAATGACTATTATAATTAATTAATCTATACATGTAAATATAATTGAAGCATCTGTTTGTAATATCAATCGAACAGACTTATGCCGGAAGTAATAAATACGAGAGAACTATTCCAGGTATCCATTTTTGAAGTGAAACCTTCTTTAGCGGCGTTGAACATTTTTATTGGGATGGGTATAAATGTTAAACTCGCGTCAGGACACGTGGCCTGATCGAAAATTCGTCGCTGAAATTACGGATGAATGATTTAACTATTTATAGTTCGGCTATTTCAACTTAATGATCATACGGTCATTGGAGCAGTGGTTGAATCATGGTGATTGCGAAGCAGAAACACCGCAAGGCCGAGGGATCGAATCTCAGCGAAGACTTTCCCTAAGATGAACTTGTATTTCTTTGTTCTCATTTTCTATTGTATTATTGTAAATAAGAGTTATGACTTCGCCGTTAAATAAATATACCTCAGAATTTACGATCAATACTGTATGGAATCATGATGAAATATCGACACCTATATACGTTTCTCAAAGAGCTAGCAGACGTCGGGGAGATATAGATATTTAGTAGTGAAAACTTCTATAGCGGCGTCGAGCACTTTTCTTGAGATGGGTATAAAATGTTAAACTCGCGTCAGATCAGTGCCCTGATCGAAAATTCGTAAGACGACTGTCTTACGTATTAGTATTTACGTGTTGAAGTTGATATGGCTGGAAGTTGATTTTACTGAGAGATTAACATTTTTATGTAATATAATTGTAATAAATCTGAAATGTTAAATTTTAACTCTAAAAACTCTGAGATTTATAGAGCGTGAGACTTTGCGCAGACAAATCTAGAGAGTTAAGTGGAAGTCCGTATTTATAAACATCGCTTTGATTTCGAGTTAATCTAAAGCTTAGGTCCACAATAACGACGGTTTAGGAACTCAGACCATAAAACGACCAAAAAGGAGATCAACAATTGTATGCGTCATCATTTTCATACATCGCTTTTTTAAATATTTATTTGTAGTTTTAATAACCGATAATTATAACGGAAGAATATCGTAAGTAAATCCTAGTAACTGATAGCTTTCTAATGGTTTCATCCAAAATACTTATTACTGGGCTCATGCAAAAATAGAAATTGAAATGGGAGTGGGCTGGCCAGGTCACCCGCAAGCATGGCTCGTGGTCCAAGGTAGTCATAGAATGGCGACCGTGGGGTGAGAAACGCCCGAGAAGAAGACCGCAGATACGTTGGTACGACGATATCAAAAGACTGGCGGGAACAAAGTGGTTGGAAACTGCTCAAGACCGGAAAAGATGGTATAAACTGAAGGAGGCCTACACTAAGGTGTAGGTTAGAGGTCGAGAACGGCCAAAGAAGAAGGAGAAGCAAAAATAGACGTGACAAATTGTTCCATCGAGGTTAATATAAGCAAGTAATTATCAAGTTGTTAATATTCAACGATTTCTGACGCGCCGTCGATTTGTATTAAGACTAGTTTTGGATGCTGCCCTCTTTATAAACATCGTATTAATTATATATAACAGACCAACACTTACTTGGCCAATTTTTATTTAATCATGCGCGACTGATTTATTTATTTATTTAATTATAAGGTTTGCCAACAGGTTTACATCTTAGTTGCGACCCGAATTCCTATTCATATTATAAATAGGGATGCAGACCCAATCACAGGCAAACACAGCTTGCGTTAAAACAATTTCGCTCGTTATGGATACGGATTAAATATTAATAAAAATATGGAAGACTAATAATTATTACGAAAATTTTGAATACAAATCACCTTTAAATTTAGTTAAAGAATCAGAATAAATATCTATACTAGAAGTGTGACAGTTGTTGTGTGCGCGACACATCCTGGACATCAAGCCGTTTTGACCCAAATTGGTAAAGTATGCATTTATTCATGACAACACAAAACATATATACATTGTAAACTTAACAAATAAAAAATACGACGTCCTGAAAAGGACACCCACTCAGCATTTTTGATTCACTGAGATCTTAAAAGTGACCATCTAAAAATAGTAGAATAAGAGAAGAAACTAAAAATACTGAATTCGAAAGCGAGTTTAAAAAGATTACTAAATAGGTCATATTTTGATTTTTTTTTTTATTGATGCTGTTTATTTTTTGATTTTACGCCTCTGAACACTTTTGTTTCTCTAATAGAAAAGATTTCAGTTTGTTTTTAAAGGAAAACAAATTGAATTATTAAAACTTTCGTGAGTCATTATTCAATTATCAATTAATACGCGATAACGTCCCACCTTTTAAAGTCAGTAAAAGGTGGGACGTTATCGCGAACCCACCACACTCACCCTGATGAAGGACCTCCGAATGGTCCGAAACTAGTCGGTACCGACACCGACAAAAACGTGAGTAAAGCCGTATTAATAAATGATTGAAAACAAATTGGTCCTGGTATTTATTAAATAAAAGGGCCAATAATTACTGAATATATAATAAGGCCTGGGGACAGCCAAGGATATCTGTGCAAGCAAGCAAGGGCAATCCACGAAGCCTCTTAGAATTTTAATCAACCAGATTTGGTCCGATGCGTAACAGCGTTCCTCAAGAGATGAAAATTTAAAGTGTTGTAATCTATTTTTTCTTAATTCAATATTTTTATTAATTATAATAACTCTCTTCTCTTCTTCACAGTCGTTCCCTCATTGCTGAGGATCGTGACTCCGCTTAAGTTCGTCTACAGCTTTCCTCCATCTGTTTCGGTCTGTCGCATGGTGGAGTGCTATGCTGATGGGTTGGTTAGTCTGCTCGGATGTTAGATCAGAACAGCGTGGGCTCCGGCCTCTTGGTCTCTTCCCCTCAATTTTCCCGATGACCATCAAACGTTATCAGCACCGCGTCGTGCAATGTGGCCAAAGTATCTCATGATCCGCTGCAGACATATTGTATAAAATATGTTCCAAGTGAGAATCGTATGCACAGCTACGTACGTATTAAACAAAGTAACCTTCTTGAGTTGTGTCACTACAGAAGCCCAACAACCTTACAACATTACAGTATCACTATAGGTAATCCCGTAATCCATTTGTACCGAAAGCCAACTACACAATATATACGAAATCTAATTAATTGGCACACAGAACACGCGACATCTCTACACGATGTCAAGTTGTTCACAGAGTTCTATTTCCTTGAAGATTCTAGCAGCTCTGATCAAACGGTTCGAGGTGATACTGCGATGCACTTGACCAGAAGATTTTTTTTTATGAAAATAAGGGACGAGACGAGCAGGACGTTCAGCTGATGGAAATTGATACACCCAAGCCATTACAGCACCGCTCAGGATTCTTGAAAAACCCAAAAATTCTGAGCGGCACTACTATTGCGCTCGTCTCCTTGAGACAAAGAGATGTTAAGTCTCATTTGCCCAGTAATTTTACTAGCTACGGCGAACTTCAGACCGAAACACAGTAATGTTTACACATAACTGCTTCACGGCAGAAATAGGCACCGTTGTGGTACCCTTAATATAGCCGGCTTCCTGTGCAAAGGAGCCTCCGAACTGGCCAAAAGATACAGAGCATACTCCATATTATGTCGCTGTTCCTATATAGCGCCTCTGTGGATTGGCTTGAAATATGTTCCGCTCTATAATTTACTTCAAGTTACTAATAATAAAATTAATTTTGTACTACCATCATACGACTTCAGTTGACCTAGTTCTGCGCCCCTCGGACTAACAATAAATGTTAATAAAAAGAATGCTGGGAGAGTTTCTTGCGCCGCTTCTTCTTTCTCTGAGCGCCATTTGTTTCCGATACGGTACGTGCATCTAGCATATTAGAAACGACATCAAAAAGAATACTAAAGGAATGAATTTTGAGGAAATTATGCCTTTTGTTCGCGCCATTTACTTAAAATGCCTAATCTTAAGCATGACGGCGCTCCACCTGGGTAAGAATGGGAACCACTTCGCGTCAGCTGTATTAAAAAAACAAAATCGCCAGTTTTCGCTAGAAACTACTGTCGACACGAACGCCCAGGATTAGATTGGCATTGGCAGAATCGCCTCAATATAATTAGTAACTTAAGGCGACACTAAATGCTAGGGACCTAGAGCGATATGAGTTCACGGCTGCCGGCCCGCCATCTAAGTAACAAAGCCAATATTTTCAAAATTCTTGGGTGGAAAAGAGTTTATATGCTTACAATCCTCGTTATTCACAACTAATCTGAATAAATGAACCTACACAAAAAAGTACAAGCTATAAGAATATCTTTTATGAGAGAAGTACCAAAAAAATGCGTCACGCCATGCCAAAAAACTTGTTTAACTTCAAAGAAAAGTGGTAGTTCAAAAAGGCTCGGCAGTGTTAACTTTAACCAACAGCAAGCATTAGAAACCTACAAATAAGACTTAAGGATATGTGTAACAGGATTAAGTAGTGTTCATAGCTCCAAATGCTATACTTTCACCACAAACCTTGTCTAAAAACACCATGTTTGCGTGTTTTCTGCCTACTCTTCGTCTTAAGTGTTGTGTTACGAGTTCTTTATATATGTAAATATTTATCATCGCGGAACTTTAACATTGTATTTATTATGACGGGTACTCACGATATATATTTTATTGATTTGATGCCGATATTTCGATTCGATTCATTGACAGTTGACACTAATAGTACATCAGTCTGTCCATTTGGCGCCTAGTACGTTTTGGTCTTAGATTCCCTAATTCACGACACACACTACTGACGATGTCCATACTTTCGGATCTTTTTGTTACATTCGTATTGCAGAGAGAGACGACGGGATTCCATGGTTGCGGCAGCCTAAAACCAGCCTCCCTATTAAAATTGTTAGGATGTTTTTTAATTTCTATAGCGTCTCTAACAAGCTGTGGGATGTATTGGCGTTCAGCAGAAATCACTCGTGGGTTGTGCAGCTCGATCCAATGGTTGGTACCGGCTTTAAGCAAGTGTTCGGCTATTGCAAAGTATTATTGTAAGGTCACGTTTTATCGGCATAAAGAGAAGTCGTCCCGAAAGGTAGTATAATACGAGCCACTGGCTTATTAAATAACTATTAAAGTATTAAGCAAACAATTAATACTAACATACTTACTCATATACATTCTATTATTATAACTACATCAATTAAGTATAATTATTCATAAGTCATTCGTAGTATTTCGCAGCCATTATTATGCAACGATTACAGAAAATTGCAAATCATGCTTATGCTCATTTCCATCCGAGCGAGCGCGTAATACGATTGTATTATTGGATTCGAAACTATACTACTGTACATGTACCTACATCGTACATGTATAAGTTGCTCGGCAAAACTCAGAATGAAAGATCAACGTCACTCCGCGCTTCAGAAGGCCTACCATCAACTTTTGATGTGAAACATCTATAGGCGGAGGGTAAGCTTGATTGTTGGCGTGGCGATACAGGCCGTGGCGACGCTTCGCCACGCTATATCGTTGTTATCGCAATCTATACGTATTACGTAGTACTTTCTCTTGTGGTAACTTAGAATTTCAAGAGTTCTGTTTATTGTGGTAAAACAGATCTTACATAATTAATTATTTTAACAATATAATACTAATAATTATTATACTTTAATTTGTTGAGTAAATGCTTATTTAATATACATTTATTTTCTTCATATACACAATTTTTTATAACATATTTCAGCTATCATCGACCAATTGTCACAGTAATACCGTCAGAGGCAACATCCAATGTAACTATTACCGAAGTAACAAATGAAAATAATTGAGTTAGAAGAAAATAAATGTATATTAAATAAACTGTCATCATTTTCTGGAAAAAATTCGTAATATTGTATTTTTCTATCATGCCATGTTTACTTCCCGTCATAATCTGTACTTTTGTGCCTATTACTTGTACAAAATAATTTCGATGTTTCACATCTGCCAGGAGTCCCGTGACGGCTCACAATTTTTTATTAGGGATTCAATTCCGATGCAGTTTAGTAGTTAGATATATATTGTTCTTTAAATAAAAAATAAACTGATTAAAACGAGCTATGAACGCACCTCCATTCATGTTTGATTTGATAGGAGTCTAAAGTACATTATTTTTAATTCGTTCTTGCGAACAGGCTATAGCTAGGGGCCTTACGGCCTTGTCTTTAGTATTTTCATTTTCGGTATTTATTTTCAGTATTTTGTTTTACAAAAAAGTCCAATAAAGTTTACTTTTCATCTCATCTTTTATTAACTCCATTGTCCATTTCTGTATAATTTATGTATGTTTCCGCTTTTTTTTAAGTTATTAATAAAAAGATTCACTTTCCGCTAAGAAGCAACTTTTTTTAAATCGCTCACTTTGACACATAAGCTATCCAGTTTAGGTTGAAATATTACCTCATGGTACGAATGAATGTACTAACTAAAACAGTTTGCGATTAAATTTCCGACTTGATTTGACGTCAACCTGAATCGGATAGCTCTAATGACGTCGTGGTATGAAATAACAAAGCAGTTTATTTTAGGTCGTCAATTGAATCGCAATAAGAGTTCATGGTAGGCTCGCAGATACGACTTATACCTACGTGCAAACAGAATCACCAAGGTTCAGATATGCAGTCGTGTCGCTTTTATTCTAGTCGTAGGTTCTATCAACTAGATTGAATCGTGACCCATTTTAGTATCTTTTTCGTATAGTCATAATAAACAAGAAGGTCGAAATTAGCTTGAACATACATTTCATAAGTAACTGTTATCATTTTACGGCCGTTTTCAATTAAGTATCTCTAGTTACGGATACATTGCTATCACCGTTTAATGACAAGATCTTATCTTTTCATAGTTATGTCCAATATAGTTATGTCATTAGTTATAGTCCAATGCTATCTGTCGGTAGGTTATTGAATTTAAGTATGCGTAAAAGGATAGATTTGTTTACCTCTAGTAAGTTAAACTAAGGACAGATAGGTTACTGAAAACGGCCAATATTATACACCCATGACAGTCCACCAATTGTCATACAATCTTTTTTGTGCAAATATAAACCTACCTGTTTTTAAGAGAATTATCAGCAAAGTGGGTCATTAATGAAATTTGTCGATGGTACATATTTTCCTTTCTTTATGTGTTGATTGATGGAAAAGCATAACAAAAGTTTTAGATAAACAAAACAAACAAAATATTACACCTCGTTACCAAAATTAGGCAAGAAGGTAGTTCAATTCTCTTCAACGAGTGAGTAGTAAAGTGGCCATGATACTCTAACGTAGTCCTTGACCTTACAACGAGCTACAAGAAAATAGCGTGAAAATAGCGCTTTCTGTCTTAATTGCGCACCTTATCTCTCAGTGTGTACTGAATAAACAAGTACCGGTAGATATTGTGCGTAAAATATTTCATCAATGTGTTACGAATCCAACGCGGCTACCAATAATGCCTACTACTCGGCTAAGTCGAGTTAGTCAGTCTTTTGTGGGGCGATGTATATGATACTTTTACAACAAGATCCCAGAAAATGTTCAAAACAAACGTATTACGTTATTCAAAAGAATTGCTAAAAAACCTTTTTGTGGTATAGGTTACTATAATATAAATGACTTTCTTGATGATACCACAAATTGGGAATGGAGCGACCGCCCTCAGGCTATTAAATAATAAGTTTAATTGTACAATATTACTTTGTACGAGGGCGGCACTGAAAATTTCGGGAATCAAGGAAGTGACACAACATTACTATTTAAAAATGTATTTATTGCTTTTCGAAGTATTCTCCGCGAAATTTGACAGATTTTTCCATACGATGGAATCAATCATTGAATCAATCGGAAGTTGGGGTCTCCAAAATGGCCGTTTTGTAGGCGTCCACAGCTTCTTCAGGTGATGAAAATCTCTGACCACGCAATTTATTATTTATTTGGGAAAGTATAGAAATCATTAGGGCTTAGGTCGGGGCTGTACGGCGGATGGTCTAATAATTCTATGTTTTCTTGTTCTAAAAACTCTTTCGTTCTGTGCGTGGAGTCAGAACTCGCATTGTCGTGATGGAGGATGATGCGGCGGTTGCAGTTCTCTTTATGGAGTTCAGAAACGTCAAATGCTAGCATACCATTCTGCAGTAACCGTTCTTTGTCATTCAAGAGGTATAGTCGCAACGTTTTTTGCAACACTCCGTGAATGAACAATTTTTGTTGGCTTTAACTCATTTTCGAACACCCAAACTCGTGGCTGGTTTTTTGTTTCGGGTTCGTACGCATATATCCAGGATTCGTCACCTGATACGATGTTGTATACAGCATTTGAGGATCCTGCGTGGAATCTTTAAAGAGTTCTGACGCACCAAGTAACACGAGCCGCTTTTTGCTCTTCACAGAGTAAATGCGGTATCCATCGGGAAAACAACTTTTTTACACCTAATTGTTCATGCAAGATTAATTGTATTTGACTCATGCCACTGTCAAAAGTTGCCTGAATTTCGCGGTATGTCACATGTCGATCTTCCTCAATCAGCTTACGCACAGCATCAACGTTTTCTTTGGTGACTGCAGTTTTTGGACGACCTTGACGGGGATCATCACTGAGACACGTCCACGTTGAAATTCAGCAAACCAGCGATAAATTGTAGTTTTGGATGGGGCTTCATCACCAAATGCAGAAATTATCCGGTTAACATACTGTTTTTGTGTTAAACTACTTCGAAAGTCATAATAAATCATCGCTCTAGAATTTTCTCGAGTTAATTCCATTTTCTCAACGACTAAACAAGTTTCACAAGACCTTGTGACAAGACCGAGATTTTTTTTTAAATAAATAAATGGTATTCGATTTTTAAAACCAAGGAGTTTTCAATTAAAAAGATTTTAATATGACAGGAACAGTGTTTGATGAAAAAAAAAAGTCCGCTGAGTTTGTTGCGCCCATTCTTCTCAGGCCTGAGGCATTAATTTTGGAATGGGTGGTAGTTTTTTTCACTTTCAATATGTGATGTCACATCCTATTTTGAAAAAAAAATATTTGGGTTTGAATTTGAACTTAGATAGTGTAAATTAGTTATTTCTTTAAAAGGTGTTAATTAGTGAAACTTCTGTACTATTAATCTTAATTCTGTGCTAAAACATAGCATTAAGTCGTATTGAAACCATCAGCACGTCTATAAATAACACGCACGCACTTAAACGATATTGAACATAACATAATCAATACAATATTGTATACAAGGAAAATTGGAAAAGCAATATGACGTCGATCCATTAAGTTTCCAACCTATACAACATTTGCGCTGGAAATTTGATTCGTGGGCGAGCAGGCTGCCTTATCGATTGGCTGCCGTTGAAATAGACTCGACTATACTAGGTATATTGTTGATATATATGGTAAATACATACAACGGTCTTAAAAGCTTTGATTTAGAGTAAACAAGCTCAAGGTTATTATTATAGGTTACTCGTTATAGGATTAATTATTATTGATAAAAGATGGAGGCTCTGTGAATCGTGGTAAGATTTGAAAATGAATGGTAGAGTGAGACATTGGAACGTTCTATTATGAATAACCTAACAGTACAAAGAAGTAAGCAAGTATGAAATCAAGAACTTGAGTAAGTGTGCAATAAAATTAATTCAATTTGATTATTATTATTAGATTTTTATACTATGATGCAGGGGCTTGTATTGGTTTTCTAGCAAGGTAGGCTGTTCGAGATAGATTGCGCAGAATCAATATAAGCACTATGAATGTCTACATTGTTTGCCGATAGATGGCGCTAGTACCATAATGTATGTACTTAACACGCACCTTAAGTATTTGTTTAGATATTATGACTATATTTAATATTGTTTCTATTAAGGAGGCTAGCAACTAGTAGTAATAAGCCGGAAGGCGGAAGCTAGAAACTAAAATAATACTATCGGTAGTGGTGTTATTATATATTATAAACACATGTAAAAACAAACATAAGTACAATTGAATACGTGAAGTTTCATATAACAATAGTAGAGGTTATTCTAGTAAAAGTTCAAACTGAGCTATCATTTAACATAATAGGCACTGTAGAGCTAACTAGTCGTAGTTGAGCTTTACTCCGACAGTACGACAAAAGTTGTATGAAACGCTCCTTGCTTCGTATATAGTATGCAATCTGTAGACTGCCTTACCGCAGGTAGTAAATTAACTTTAACACTAGTGCTATATTTAATTAGGGTCATAGCGAGGTAGGCACTGCCTAATTGCCTATATGATATGCACGCCCCTAGCTGCTATGATGTACAAGTAAATTTCAACTTCAATGTGTTGATTATATAAAACTAGCTGACCTGGCAAACGTTGTTTTGCCATATAAATTATACATGTAAACCTTCCTTGAGCCTCAACGAATCTATTACAAAAGATTTAATTGAGATCGGTCGAATAATTTAGGAGTTATTAGGGAACATACAAACATACATTCTCTTTTATGTATAAATATATATATATATATATTAATATAACACTAAAAATACATGTATAAAGAAGTCTCCAATGTTATATTTTGAATAATACAATCAAGAAAGATAAATCAAACAAGAAGACTTGTCAGCAACTACTCATATATGTACCTGTATTATCTAGCTTATTACCGCGATTTCGCTTGCGTTTACATGACACTTATAAAACATATCCCATGTGTTAATCCAGCTATTTATCTATGTGTGTGTCAAATATCATAGAGATAAATAACATATATAATACTTATTAGTATAGATTCACGTCATTCTTTATGTAAATGAATAATTTAACGCTTGGCTGCGGTGGGCCATGTCGAGGTGTTGAATTTTAATTAAAGATGTTAAAATAAATGTTTCTATATCCAACACTCTGAGAGAGAATAAGAGGCGCAAGAAACTCTCCCAGCATTCTTTTTTTGCGCTCTTTTAATAAAATATAGAATATAGTATTGTTATTGCTATTCTAGTCTCAGGCTGTCCGATCACTTAGATATTCAGCTGTGGAGTAGTAGGATTTACGACAGAGCCATTTTTTAATAAAACATTTAGTTTTATTTCTAGATAATACCTGAGCAGGAGCTGGTATTTTATTATAAAAGTGTATATATTTACCCTTAAAGCTATTATGTATCTCATGAAACCTACTAGAATTAGTTACACGCCACGGCGCCGTAACCGTCAGAACTCGTAGGTGAATAGCGCCCACGTAAGGATGATTAAAGTTTTGTTTTGTAAATGAATAATTAGTTTGTTTGAAAATTTCAAAAGTTTCAATTATTTTATTTTATTCTTAAATTTATTTTTTTATGATTAAGGTTAAATATACCTGTGTGTTCATTTGATGTCGTCGTTGTAAAGCCACACTGTATAGCACAAACATCTCTCCGTCGCACTATACTATATGTATATACTACACTATATCAATGTCAGCAGCATGACCCCACAGCAATATACCGTACGTCATGGTGAGCCACCGAGTGTGTTAGATTAATAAGCTTTCAAGCTTTTATGTTAAAGAAGTAAATAACACTGAATAAAACCTAATGTAAATAATTCAAAGTTAAAACAGTAATGTTCTGACATCTTAAAACTAAAAAGTAGCTCATTTGTATTTTAAAATCAATACAGGCAATAGAAGCTTGTTCCTGATTGGCTGTTAGAGCTAGGAGTGCCAACCTAAGTCTACTAAGGTTTCGTTGGTGCATCGCAGTGGTGATTAGTCACATTTGGCTCGTAGCTGCTGCACCGAACGGACACGTCAGAGTTGAGCACTTCTAATGATTATTATTCATTTTTTTCTTCTATTTTCAGTTCTGATATTATTATCCCTTAAAATATCTATTAATAATCTAATAGCGTCTCCCCCTTATGAATTATAAATGAGGCTAGTAAGTCTTATTTTAGAATATTATCATAAGTACAATTTATTAAAGATTCCTCAACTTGTTGGATGTATGTAGTACATAGATTTTATGTGTATGTATATTTTTTAATATGATTTAAAAGATGAGCTTGGAGTTTCTTATGGGTTCTCCCCATGTCAAAGCTCCTTTACGAACCGATGTAGCGTCATGACGTAATAAATATATATAAAAAATTATGGTGGTTTACTTGAATACAAAGGTTATTAGATATCCATATTCACTTTACTTTTAATTTCTATTCCCTGTACTCTATTTCTAGTAGCTATTCTAACAAGTGCGTAGATATCGCTTGAGAGAAAGACACGCAATGAGTTGAAACATACACCCACAGAGATGATTACATAACATAACATAAAACCCATACAACTTAGACTTTGTATCATCGGACGAACACGGACCTCCCATGATGGATATACATAAACCCTGCGCTTTTAAGCCATAAGCAAACTCCCGCGTTGGAACAGGACTAATAAATATCTGCGTGACATCAGCATTCTATTATAGATACGCTATTAGTGGTTAGTTGAAGTGTGTGCCTGGAGCTGACGTCAGTAAGATGGAGGTCCGTCACTATAGCGACGCAGGCGGATATAATGCGCCGTTCATTATCTATTTCTAATTTTTATACTAGAAAACTCCAAAAACTGACCGAAACGTGCAATCCTTACTTAACTCATATGTATCACTTATTCAATCAACTTTTTGACATCATTCCTCCACACGCCACAAGTTAGGATATCATCCTCACCATGTGGTTGTGTGGCGTTACTCCACAGTGCTGTTTTTAAGGAACTTTCTTCAACGTACGACTAAGCTGTGGAATGAGCTTCCTTGTGCGGTGTTTCCAGAACGATATGACATGGGTACCTACAAATACAGGGCGTACACTTTTCTAAAGGGCCGTCTACGATCTTGTTAGTCTTTTGATCTCTCCACCCGGAAAATCGATTGATGCTGATTTGATATATTCTTGTTGGGTTTCATGTCCAGTGGTTAGATCATCCCAGGGACAACCCCTACTTCATTAGAAATTAAGTGTACAGAGAAAGAACAAAGTTCTTAATTATTAATAATCAGGTACTTACATTGTGCGACCAATATGAAAAGTCAAAGTTGAAGCTTTTAGGAGGCTCCTTGTTGCCTGGCAGAGCTTTTGGATTCTGGATAACTGTAACAAAATAACGCCATATTAATAAACATAATATACACTGCACATGCACTGAAATTGATTTAAAGATATTTTTGAAAATAATAAAATCTTATTTCTTCTCGACGAATTTATTTAAGCCGTCACACATGACCGTTTGGCGTTGGTTCAGGAGAAGAAATTACCAGACACAACTATATTATCAATATTAATTAATTATATACATTAAGGCTGCTATCCCAAGAAATCGCCTAAATAGCGCATAGTTAACACCATTGGTTTTGTAAAAAGGTTTTATTTTTACAAAAAATAATAGTATATCTACAAAATATGCGACGAAATTTCATTTTTTCTTTACATTTCTACTTTTTACAGACAGTTCGAAAGAAAAATAGCCAAAATACCCTTAACTGTTACAGTTGGAGCTATGCTGATGATATTTTCTTTTTTAATGAACTCCTTTGGTTCATTAGATTTTCACAATGGCTTTTGACAAATTAATAAAAATAGCTTTTTTATTTTGAACAGAACAAAATCTATCGGGTCAGCTTGTATATTTAATATATGTATAACAACAAATCGCAATATTTGGATTTTTCTTCTCGTGTCCCATGGGATTGGAGAGCAAGTATCCTTAAGGTTCTGATTTAAATGCGTGTTAAACCCCAATGGCCGCATATATCCTTAACAAACTTGATTTTTAAATGGTTCTTCTACGCGTTCTTCACAGAGAAGCAAAAAAAATAATTAATTAATTAGTGTTAATATTGAGGGTATTTGTAACTTATTTAGTTAGTCATGTTGTTCATATACTGCCTAAGCACCTAAATATTTATGCTTTTGTTTTTTCTACATAATTAATATTTGTGTGTTGTTTTAAGTTGTTTCCTTTTTCTTTTATAATTAATGAAGTATAAGACTTCAAATTTAATTAATATTATGTATCCCGACCTTTTACGTTGTACACGGTAAAATCGAATGAGTTTATGTATGTACAAGAATTTTGATATTTATAATGTAATTTCAAATGAGAAATAAATAAATAAAAAAGATTTATCTTTCTTATAAAGATACTGAACGTTGAAAACTATCTATATAGTATATACATATGTAGATAAGAAATGCTTCATATCCCCGACCACATGCCATACAAGAAGCTTTACAGTCTCAAAGCTTTCTCTTATAAAGATAGGCCGTGTTTGTAATAGAGAAGTGCTGACGTAAGTACCGTGACGAAGCCTTAAATCCACTCAGTTGTCAGTGAGAGGAGCGCTGCAGAACAAGTGCACACGAGGGCTTTGTTAGGGAGCCTTCCTTGTCAGACGTCGAGACGTATCGACCCGAGCTACGAGACACCGAGCTACGGTTACTGTTACAACTAAGAAACACTACGCAACTTTAGCACACGCATACAAAATCTGATTTATTTACATGTCTTGGCAGAGATAGAGCTTCAATTCACTAACATGGAAATCCTATGTCATCATTAATAAGCCTATTGGTTGGCATTTAATAGTTTTGAGGCAGAGATAGTGTTGAAGACATTTTTGGTCATGTACACTTGGTCCAGATATATTTTGTCTAGTTTCCAGGATGTTTTTCAACAATAAAGGATGTTCTTTTACCAGTGGAAGGCTCCATTGCACAGGATGCCGATGCAGCTAGATTATGGGTACACAACGGCGTCCATTACTGCCGTGAAGCAGTAATGTGTACGGTCACTGTGTTTCAGTCTGAAGGGCGCCGTAGCTAGTGAAATTACGAGGCAAATGAGACTTAACATCTTATGTCTCAAGGTGACGAGCGCAGTTGTAGTACCGCTCAGAATTTTTGGAGTTTTTCAAGAATCCTGAGCGGTACTGCATTGTATTGGGCAGGGCATATCAATTACCATCAGCTGAACGTCCTGCTCGTCTCGTCCCTTATTTCATAAAAAAATGTTTGTCGTCTTCTACTTGAGGGATATCCAAATCTCTATAATAATGTAGAGTTTTTTTTGATAGAGCCACTATTCTACCATAAAGACATTTGTTCATAATTTGGTTGAAACTATGGATCTTAACTTCAGAAAGACGTAATAAGGAAGCATCTGTTTAGTTTTACCATACACAACTAATACATAAGAAAGGTGAACATTTGAATCAGTCCAACTACTCTCCCATTGCCAGTAGTCAATCTTCAACTGCTGGCTCTTAGGATGCTTTAAGAAGCACCAGGTGACCAGCAATTGTCAATATGATTTCCATCAAGATCACTCAGCTAATGATCTTGTATATCTCACGTATATCTTACGTAATTGTAAAAATATAAAGAAGTTTTTACAAGTATGATCCATGAGCGGATCTTAAACTTGTGTTGAACAACAATGGCTCCGCTTTTTGCGAACACACTCAGCCAGCCCACTCGCTACTGAATATAAAGCAACCGAGAATAACGAGAATGACATGGCAGGTACCCAAAAATAGAGAGAAATAAAAGCATATTTTTGAGATTACTTCAAATCCTTCCAAATTAAATTACAGTAACAATTGTAATTACGATGAATCCTATGTATTTATCCTATTTATACATTATATCTAATATATAAAATTCTCGTGTCATGGTGTTAAGCTTTGAACTCCTCCGAAACGGCTTGACCGATTCTCATAAAATTTTGAGTGCATATTGGGTAGGTCTGAGAATCGGACCACATCAATTTTTCATCCCCCTAAATGTTAAGGGTGGTTCACACGAAATTTTTTGACATTTTTTTTAATTTTGAGTTTGATTATGAGTCAGCATTAAAAAATACATACAACTTCAAATTTTCACCCATCTACGATCAACAGTTACTTTTGTATCGCGATTTTAATATCGGCAATACAACGTTTTCTGGGTCAGCTAGTAATATAATAAGTAATAATTAATAATAATACAGTTCTTATTGTTTAATGAGTTGAACAGCAACATTTGTTTACGAAGCGGTGGTAGTGATTCAATTAAAATTAAAAAAGCGGCCAAGTGTGAGTCAGACTCGCCCATGAAGGGTTCCGTAGCAGCAAGTAACATAATATAAAATTTATATAGAAAGGAAAATGATATTAAATTATCAAAATAGAAAAGGCAAGAAAAATCTTTGCTTAAAATAATATTATAGTGCATGTAAGCTCTCATCATTTATACGTATTAAAAAAACTATTTACTAGATCATATTTAACCCAATTTTCGGTGGTAGTTTGCATTGTAATTATACATTATATATTTTTTTAGTTTTATCCTTCTCTTATTTTAGAGTTAGTTACAGGGGGTGGGCATACATTTTACCACTTTGGAAGTGTCTCACGGGCAAGAGTCTAAAAAAAATTATACATTTTTGAAAACCAATCCATAGACACTAACACGCATGGGTTTGATGAAAAATTTGTTTTGAGTTTCAGTTCTAAGTATGGTATTCCCCAAAATTTATTGTTTTTTTTCTAGTTTTGTGTGAAAATGTTAATGCGGTTCACAGAATACATCTACTAACCAAGTTTCAACAGTATAGTTCTTATAGTTTTGGAAAAATGTGGCTGTGACATACACGGACAAACAGGAATACATGACCGGTTCCATTTTTTGCCATTTGGCTACGTAACCCTAAAAACTAAACGAGTTTTATGAGTTCAAACATTTTCCTAAGCCTGGTATAGGTATGTTACAGGAAGAATTTTCCTGTTATATATTATATTTAAATAGAATTATGTTGTATTTTATGAACAACCTTACCACTTCCTTCTTCATCAGACCGTTCATAATAACCAAAACGAACAAACAGTACAAGTCTGCATTTCAACTGCACAGTTTCATAGCTTCAATAATTCAAAGCTAAACTCCATTTACGAGTGCATATAAACCTAGAAACACGTACATCTTGCGAGCGGTTTAGTGCGCCTGCAGTGTACTGTACACCGTCTTGCATCAATTCTAAAAGTTACGACACATGTTTTACGGCTGCTTGTAATATTATTAAACCCAAGAAAGTTGTTTGAAACATTGAAGAATTTATGCTCTTACAGGAATGTAATTAGTTTGTACGAAGAAAACTTTACAAGAATTTAATTTAAGTTGTCTAAAATTCTAGAGAAAAGGCTTTCTCTCTTGCCTGTCCAGCAGAATGCAATACGAGTATTGGCAAAATGTAATTATTGAAACTTCAAACATTGTTTCATAATTTAACAAAGAAATTCACAACTAATGTCCCTACCAGTGGGAGGCTCCTTTGCACCGGATGCCGGCTAGATTATGGGTACCACAACGGCGCCTATTTCTGCCGTGAAGCAGTAATGTGTAAGCATTACTGTGTTTCGGTCTGAAGGGCGCCGTAGCTAGTGAAATTACTGGGCAAATGAGACTTAACATCTTAGTCTCAAGATGACGAGCGCAATTGTGGTGCCGCTCAGATTTTTTGAGTTTTTCAAGAATCCTGAGCGGCACTGCATTGTTGTAATGGGCAGGCGTATCAATTACCATCAGCCCGTCCTGCTCGTCTCGTCCCTTATAATAAAAAAAAAAAAAATAGATTATGAATTAATCCCTTCTCATATCTTATATATAAAATTCTCGTGTCACAATGTTCGTTCCCGTACTCCTCCGAAACAGCTGGACCGATTCTGAGAATCGGCCAACATCTATTTTTCATACCCCTAAATGTTAAGGGGGGTACGTTTTTTTTATTTTTTTTGAAAGTTTTTTTAAATTTGTTGGATTATGAGTTAGCATTAAAAAATACATACAACTTCAAATTTTCACCCATCTACGATCAACAGTTACTTTTGTAACGCGATTTTAATATCGGCAATACAACGTTTGCTGGGTCAGCTAGTTATATTATATAAATGTGAATGTAAGTTAGTTTGTTACGCTTGCACGCTTAAGCCACCTGACTGATTTTGATAAAATTTAGTACAGAGATAGATTAGAGCTTGAAAAAAGACATCTTTTTTTTGCAAAAAAAATAAAAGGAGTGGTTGCAATAGGGAGTGGCAGGTGGAAATTCGTCACTAGCCGAATTCGTTATTAGACCTATGAAACTTTATATTTATTATTTGTCTATGTGTGCGTTAGCTAGTATGTAGTTTAATATTCACAATACTAAGGAGGTAATACTAAGCGTGGCTGACTGTTTACGACGTGTCAATCAAACTCGGTTACAATAGGATCGCCTACCTTTTCTATTTTATTGTAACTGCGTTAGATATTCCATCTCTTTCGATAGTTTTGGTTATACGCTGGTATATTGTAAGGCCTACTTTACCCGAACGGGCGTCACACAAAAGGGTAGCAACGGAATTTCATAGACCTCCCATTTAAAATTTGATTTTAAACCCTTTGCGGGCCAGAATTAAAATCAATACACCAAGCAAATAAACAGTTTCACTTCAAAAAAATTTTTTTTTTCACTTTTTTAAATGAAAATAAGGGACGAGACGAGCAGGACGTTCAGCTGATAGTAATTGATACGCCCTGCCCATTACAATGCAGTGCCGCTCAGGATTATTGAAAAACTCAAAAATTCAGGGTGGCACTAGAATTGCACTCGTCACCTTGAGACAGAAGCTGTTGAGTCTCATTTTCCCAGTAATTTCACTAGCTACGGTACCCTTCAGACCGAAACACGGTAATGTTTACACATTACTGCTTCACGGCAGAAATAGGCGCCGTGGTAGAACCCATAATCTAGCCGGTATCCTGTACAAAGGAGCCTCCCCTTTGTTCACTGTCCCTTTGTTCAGTGCAAGTCAGGATGAAGTACAAAAGTTACAATAGCATTCAAATTAGTATAACAATATTCTTTAACAATAAATTTAGAAACATTAATCCCAATTATCTTTATCATTCAAATAATCATTCACATTTTAATAGGGCATAGATGTTAATTTATTTTTTACGATACATTTAATTTTTTTAATTGGTAATATTTTAATATTTTAATTCAAACGATGGGATCGTTGTTTATGTTAAGCAAGGCTTAAATTATGTAGTAAAAGAACACATACTAAGTGATGCAACTTGCATATTAATTGAGGTCAATACAGATACAGTAGTTATTGGCCTCTACGGTTCTCCTTCTTTTAAAAACACAAGCAATTTTGTGAATTCACTTGACAATTTACTTGATACTTATAAAACGTACAAAACTATTGCTATATTGGGAGATATAAACATTGATGTAAGAAATGACATTGATTCTAATTCTGCTGATTATCTAAACTTATTGGCAAGTCACAGGCTCATGGCTGGTCACAACTATCCTACCAGAGGTAAAAATTGTTTAGACCACGCTATGATAAAAGCGAAATTACCATCCACTACCCTTGTTATAACACCATCGATTACAGACCACTCAGCGGTCATTATTAAGATTAGTTTAAATTCAAAAATACCCAAAATACCAAGATATTAAAAAACAAAATAAGATATGATTTGATCGCTAAAGAAATTGAGAAAATAGACTTTAAGCCTATCATCAACTCAAATGATCCCAATTGGTGTTCTAAAGAAATAGTTGATACTTTAACTAAAACAATCTCAAAATATACAACCACAACATTAATTTCCAAGAAGTATCACTGTATCAAGCCTTGGATTACTCCTGGTCTCATACGTTGTATCAAAACCCGTGACAAAATGCATACAAAGTCTAAAAAAGAACCTGACAATCAAATTCTCAGTATTACTTACAAGCGATACAAAAACCACTGTAACGATTTATTAAAAAGATTAAAAAGAACATATGAACAAAATGAATTAAAAAAACACGCTAAAAATCCTAAAAACACATGGACACTAATAGGAAAATTCACAAACACAACTAACAAAAAAGAATTACAACAGGATCTCCTGAGGATTGACACTAAGCCTGAAAACGCAGTTGAGAAAGTTAATAACTATTTTGCTGGTATTGGTAAGGACCTAGCAGACAAAATTCCTCACGTTCAATGTCCCGTAGATTTAAATTGTTCTAATAAAAAACCAATGACGCCATCAAACTCTATAGTGATGTTGAAAACAACAGAAAAAGAAATAGAAAACTTAATAACGAACCTTAAAAATGACTCAGCTGTTGGATGGGACAATATATCACCAAAAATAATAAAATTGAGCAGACACATCCTTGTTCCACTTTTAACACACATCTTTAATTTATGTATTGAAACGAGTACTTTTCCACAGGTTTTCAAACTCTCGATAATTCTACCCATATATAAATCAGGAAAAAAATCATGTGCCAATAGCTATCACCCTATTTCAATTTTACCGACTATTTCCAAATTATTTGAAAAAATTATGAGTAAAAGACTTATGTCCTTTCTAGATAAAGAAAATATCTTATCTAAGCATCAGTATGGCTTTAGGGCAGAAAGATCAACAGGGGATGCAGTATCGGATCTATCAGAATTTATGGCAGCCCGTCTTGATGCTAAAGAAAAATGCGTGGGCGTTTTTCTTGACCTTGCGAAAGCCTTTGACACCGTTTCTATACCACTTCTTTTAGACAAAATGGAGGCAATTGGAATAAGAGGAAAGGTGCATTCACTTTTTAAGGATTACCTTACAAACAGAAAGCAAAGTGTAAAAATAGGTGATTATGTAAGCTCTTTTCATCCAGTAACTCACGGTGTACCTCAGGGCAGTGTGCTCGGTCCTGCTTTGTTTCTGATTTATGTGAACGACCTTTGTCATCTTAATCCAATTAACTGCAAAACATTTATGTATGCCGATGATACGGCCTTAATTTTTCAAGCCGATTCATGGGCAGATGTCAAAACCAAGGTTGAAATAGGACTTCGAAAAACTTTTCAAGGGCTTCAACAGAATTTGTTAACTCTAAACATTCTTAAAACAAAATATATCACCTTTGGCATTACTACAAGATAAATTCCCTCAGACGAAAATTTTTCCGTACAAGTTCATAATTGTAAGAAAGTCTTGACTCAAAATAAAGGATGCTCCTGTGTTTACCTTAATAAAACGAAAATAATTAAATACCTAGGAGTTCTAATAGATGAGACTCTATCATGGAAACCGCAAATTGATCTACTGTCAGAAAGGACTAGAAAACTTATTTTCGTATTTAAAACCTTACGTCAGATTGCTGATTTCACTCTTTTGAGAAATGTTTACTTTGCATTAGCACAATCCTTATTAACTTATTGTATTAAATCGTGGGGTGGCGCTCGAAAATCATGTCTTTTGAAGCTTGAACGGGCCCAACGTGCTCTATTAAAGGTTATTATTTGCAAACCCTTTCGGTATCCTACTAGTGAACTATACACTAAATGCGATGTCTTGTCTGTAAGACAATTGTTTATTAGGGACACTATAATGGCACAGCACTCAAAACTTATATTTGTTCCAGAAGCAGTAACAAAACGACGTAAAGATAAAGTCTGTCCTACAAACACTTTTAAAACTTTTTTTATACGTAAATTTCAATGCAATCTTGGTCCCATGCTCTATAATAAATTAAACAAAATTATTAATATCTACTCTGAAAACAAATTTAACTGTAAAAAAAGCTAACTGTTTGGTTAAAAAATAAAAAGTATGATGAAATTGAAAATTTGTTTATAGCTATACGTTAAATTATTAATTATCCAGCCTTACTTACCTTACCGATATACGCACAACATACAGAAAAAAAAAACTTTAAATTTCATTGTTTATTTTATACCATTATCTTATAAAATTATAGTATGCATAATAATAGCTTAAATTTCACATCTACAATAAATTAATATTTCTATTTATCTATATGTATACATGTACCCTTATATATTTATCTTTAAAATTTATTATCTTTAATACTTTATTATACATTAACACTTTAAAAGTTCAAAATAAACCCAATCAATAATACCTTACTATATTATTATATGAAAATAGCCCAAGTCAACAGTCTTTGTAGTCAACCCAAATGTTTTTAAGTATACCCTCAATTTTATTACTGACCGCTCAAGTACTAACCAGTAATATGTATGATAGAAAAATGTTATTTATTTTCTCGTAGAACTGTTAAAGTTTTTTTTTTCCATAAGTTAAATTCTTATATACGCTTTTATGTATTGAAGTTATCTGTAAAAAACAATGTATCTGGAAGTAACTAGGATTAAAATACAGGCCCGGCCTAGTTTAATGCTAGTGACAACTAAAATAATATAAAATATTTTAATTAACTATTAGAAACACTACTTATCCTACGGGATTAGTGGTGCGATTATTTTCAAAAGTATTGTGAATATTTGAAAATTATTTTGATGTATTTGGTGTTGTTTGTCCAGAAAAATGTCGTGTATGTTCCATTACTTGTATTGTTATTATAGTATAATAATATTAAGTAGAATTAAGTGAACTAAGTAATGTATGAAGGATTTATAATAAAGATTTTTATAAGAAAAAAAAAATGGGAGTATATATATATATATAAAAATGAATTGCTGTTCGTTAGTCTCGCTAAAACTCGAGAACGGCTGGACCGATTTGGCAAAAGTCCAGAGAAGGTTTAAAAGGTGAATAAATCTGAAAATGCTCGGAATTATATAAAAACAACAATTTTGTTTTTCCTTTGATGTGTCCCCCGTCGTCCGATATTTGTTTTTTATGGACATATTTTCTATGAGAGAATTTATAGTATATATAAAAAAGTAGTAAGTAATTTTTGATGTTATTGTCAATAATATATCATAACATCAAGAATTATTTCGTAAAATATGCTCCCTGTTGTTGTAATGACTTCCACAAATAATTCAAGACCAAAATTAGAAAAAACTATAACAAATATCAAAAGTTTGATTTTAAACCTTTGAGGATCAGAATTTATAGCAAGGTAGCAAGCAAATAAACAGTTTCACTTCAAAAAATATATATTTTTACTTAATGTAGAAACATCGAAACCGAATATAATAATAGCATTGTATTTAAAACTTACCTACCCTCATATTACAAAAGAAAGATCAGAAGTAAAGCTACACGGTACATTTATTTTAATTACTCCTCGCAACAGATCCTAATTAGGCAGTGAAAGAGACAAATAGTTGCAGTAGGCACTTCGTAAATTTTCCGCCCCATCACTACACAATAGGCAGAATGAACTTATCGTAGGGTTGTCAATCGTTTTGTAAATGACAAAGGCTATGGCGTCAGGTCTTAACGTGAACCCAAGATAAACAATACTCTTAGATCTTTCATACGTTTAGAATTCACAGGTTCTCAACGTGTTTTTGTTTTCTTTCGTGGGGGCAGTAGAAGACCCAGAGAAAATTAGGGGGCATTGAGATGGCGTAGATTAAAAAATATAGTCTAAAAAGGCAAAAAAATACACGAAAATACTCTAGAAAAAAACATATTCTCAAAGTGGGCGGTGAGCAACATAAGGTTGAGAAACTATGGTTTAGATAGACTGTGACAGCTGTGAAATCGTCGAAAAATTGACGTTGACACTTAAGTAACCTCTAAACAATTTGTTATGTTTTTAAAGTGACAACCCTCGCTTCTAGGATTAATACACAAATAAAATTTGAAAAACAAAATTTTATGAACGATGCGGGACTCGAACTCACGACCTCCGGCGTTCCGTGCCGGTTGCCACAGCCACAACCTGAGAGTTGAACAAAGCATACAAGATTTTGTGACAATGCGTCACTCGAACGGTTAGCTCAGTTGGTTTACAGAACCGGCACGAAACATTTCATAAAACTTTGAATTTTCAAATTTTATTTGTGTACTTAACCTCTATTTGAGCTATGCACGCTAAGTAAAAAACCTGACCTGTTTTCTTCAGATTATGGGTACCACAACGGCGCCTATTTCTGCCGTGAAGCAGTAATGTGTAAGCATTACTGTGTTTCGGCCTGAAGGGCGCCGTAGCTAGTGAAATTACTGGGCAAATGAGACTTAACAACTTATGTCGCAAAGGTGACGAGCGCAGTTGTAGTGCCGACCAGATTTTTTGGGTCTTTCAAGAATCCTGAGCGGCACTGTCTTGTAATGTGCAGGGCGTATCAATTACCATCAGCTGAACGTCCGACTCGTCTCGTCCCTTATTTTCATTAAAAAAAAAGTTGACCAAAGGGTTTAATATATGTTTCAGATATAACTAAATAGAATAACTTAACAATAACTGTGGAACCCACGAGGGCTTTTGGGTGTACACAGAAAATTGATTCAAAGCCGTTGTATGAGCCTTTGAGAGGAGTTTGGTTACAAACAAACATACAGAAAATTTATATGCGCACAATTTTTTTTATTCCTAGCGGAACATTACATAGTATCACAATGCTAGGTTTTATGTTTGTTTCGGCTCTTCAATGCTTTGTATATTTTTTTTTATGGAATAGGAGGACAAACGAGCGTACGGGTCACCTGTTGTTAAGTGATCACCGCCGCCCACAATCTCTTGCAACACCAGAGGAATCACAGGAGCGTTGCCAGCCTTTAAGGAAGGTGTATGCGCTTTTTTTGAAGGTATCCATGCCGTATCGTCCCGGAAACACCGCACAAGGAAGCTCATCCCACAGCATTGTAGTACGTGGAAGAAAGCTCCTTGAAAACCGCACTCTGGAGGACCGCCACAAATCCAGATGGTGAGGATGATATCCTAACTTGTGGCGTTATAATAATTAACAACCAACTTGTCATAATTTAAAGGGCTAGGTAAAAAAAGAGTATGTGCTGTTAAATTATATATTAAGGGTTCGTCCGTCGTACAAAGTGCCATGCGGCTAAGAGAAGTGTTCCCCGCACGTCCGACTCATTGGCGCCAAACTTGCAAGCACCATAGAGTATATTATATTCTGTTATTGACACAAGAGTAACTATTTATTATAAACTTATTTTTTCTCCGAACAATGTTACCACTAACTTTGATACAATTATATTATGAAACTAGTTTAGGTTTATCAAATATTTTGAGTGCAACGATATGAACCACAAATTCATTTATTAGCCAGTCTTATCGTAAATTATTTGTAAAAGGTTATATCAATGTCAATCACACAAGTTTCTTCCACGTGACAACCCTACGATAAGCTTTATCCACGTTTACGTTCACTGACCTCGTAGTCACTGTTCGGTTCACGGTGCTTTTCACCACAATATAAATGTTGGAGCGAAACATCTTACTTGGAATTAATGTCACTCGCCGTAATCAAGAAAAATATATTCACAAACACCGCCACCTTCAATATGGGAAACAATTACTGTATTGACGTTATTGTTAAAATGATGGAAAATTAAGTATTTAGAAAGAGTCGTCCAATGAAATATTCAAAGAAAACTATTTAAATCCACACTAGTTCTACCAAAACACTCTAATAGATGTAAAAATCATTCAATATCTTTTAAGACAAGTTATTATATATTATAAAATTTGTTCTTAATAATTTTTTTGATACATTTTTTCTACCTACACTACCATTACTAAACCATGACGAGGAACTTCGGTTACAGCGAATCATAAATCAGCTTCTTATGGACTATTTAATAATAATAATAATAATAAATTCTTTATTGCCATACAAATCATTAAAAATATAAAATAAACAATTAGGATACGCGATGAAACAAAAGGCAAAAGGAAAAGGCTCAGATTCACCTGACATGGAATCATGGATTTATGTTTCCATGCAGCGCTGTTTTTCAGCCATCCCCTCCTCCCTAAGGTGTTGAACGGGAGTGGATGTATTGTGGCTCCCCGATTACCTACTTAAGCTATCTTTTTTTTATAAAATGTAATATTAGTAAAAAAAAATATTCTGATTACCCTTGCAAGTGTATGTAAGCATTTAAGGCATCCGTTTAAAAGTTCATCATTGATACATCAAACAGTAAAATTTATAGCTGTCAAATAATGCATCATCTTAGGCCGGGACCTAATTTAACGAATTCAGGGCAAAAAGCTTTGGAACGAGAGAGAAAGTATGTGAGAGAGAGAGTATGTGTGGCTCGGTGAGTGACAGAGAAGGAAAACTATTTGTTTGCCATTGTTCAATATCGACAAGAGCTTTCAGAGAATATACTCTTTCAAACGCATCCCCTATTTATAAAAAAAAAAACAAGCAATTGACAAGTGAGATTATTATTAGCCACTTGTTCAAATCTTATGCAGAAGTTAAGAAATGTTTTGACATCTACATAAAAAAAATATTCACTAAGGAAAATTGGCTACTATAAAATCATACTAAAAAGTCCTAACTGTGTTTGTTACCTTATCGCATGTAACTTCAATTATGTTTACTTATCTACACCCATACTTTAAATCCTCTATTAAAGGTTCTAAAACAGTTAGCTTATTGCCAACATTAAAACACCCAATGTCCTTATAACCATTACATCATCCGAACGAGTGTTGTAATGAAATTCAGTACAACATTATATCATCCGTTTTCATAATAACACTCCTTTGGATGATATTATGGTTACTAGGACTGGGTTTTTTTAATGTTAGCAGTAATCTAACTGTTTCAGAATCTTTTATAGAGGATTCATATTATGGGTATAGATAAAGTCTTGATGCATACAATTGTTTATAATTAGGTATTAAAACACTCATGTGATAAGCCCACATTCGGGTTTTAATACCCATTATTACACAACAGTTGCATAAATAACTATTACTTTTAGACATGTTGAACTAGGATATGTAAATTTTTTTATATTGGTGTATTATTTTAAGTTGAAATGATATTGTCTATTATACTCACAAATAATAAACTATTATTATAGATATGGGAAGAAATCGACCCCTGAGGGAGAACAGTTGTGACACACAGATAAAACTACAGCAGAAGTAGTAATAGAACCCAACGACGTATAAAGAATAAATTTATAGCCATTAAATGTTCCGTAAGTTGGAAACGGTAAAGTTTTAATGCATTTTACCACAAGCCCAGACCGCAGACACGTACCTACAAAGATGTCGGAGACTATCGGACTCTCATATTTTGTGAAGGAATTACTTCGTTAATACTTGCTAAATTAACCTCGATTACTGCCCAAATTCTACACGATGAGAAACCTAAAAGGAGTCTCAGCGCCAATTTTTACAAAAACTAAAAAAACTTACACTGTTTTTTTTAATATTCCTAGCTGTACTACTTCGCTAGCTTTCTCCATATTCAGTTATGGAGAGGAGACGTGGACACTGAAAAAGGCCGACAGAGACCGAATGCCTTTAAAATGTGGTGCTGGAGAAAATTAATACAGAGAACTAAAAGAACATCAACTTCTATGATGTTCTTCATAAAGCTAAGAACCGCAGCAGATGGAGGGGAAAAGTACGGGAGAAACTGATGCAGCGGGGGAGTCACGACCCTCAGTAATGAGGAAAACGACGCGAGGAAGAGGAGGAGCTATACTACTGGTGGTTTATTAAACCGAAACAAGCTATAGCATTATGAGTTCCTCATTTACTCATAGAATAATATAGGACAATCAAAACGGGAAAGAAACAGGAAACCGGGGCAATTTTTATTTATAAGCCACGTAATTGGAAATGTTTGCAGGTAATGATTTCCGGTAAACATATAATATTTTAGTGCGCAGTTATCCCCAAATAAGGTTGTTCCCGTGAAAATTGTCAATTTGGCTATTCGTTGACTAGCTCAATGCATACAAATAGTACTTTTATTACCTTGAACCACTACAAATGAATAAATAAATAGGATGGTCCCACAAGACGTTCTAGTGGCCTCTAGTTGTCCTTTCCAAGTGAACTGGCGTATGGGCGGGAAACCAGTAAAAATAACAAAGTTATGCTATAAAAGTTAAATTAAAAGACAAAGTCATTTATTTTCTCAAAAATGATTCCTTTACAATTATTTTTGACGTCACTTCGAAACTATCGTGACATACACTGCCACCACTTCGAAAACAAATGGCACTCTGAGATTGACGATATGGCGCAAGAAACTCTCCCAGCATTCTATTTTTGTGCACTTTTTAATATAATATACAATTTTGTACTGTCATTGTTATAGCTATACAATAATCATAATCTAGTACCAAGCTGTCTGATCATGTCGATGAAGACTAAGTGTAAGCAGTTTTTTTTAAATTAAAACATCAACCGTGTTATTACAATCAATGTTATACTTGGAGAGCCAAACCTGCAAAGGCGGTCTATTGAGTGTAATATTGACTATTGCTTTTAAAAAATAAAGAACATTAACTCACATTACTCGCAGTTATCAAACGTTGGAACTGAAGCAAATAGGACCGGCATACTCCCTAGTTTCATGACGTTTACCAAGTGTTGTTGCAATATGTTATGTTATTGTCAGTCCCTATCTATATATATAAAAATGAATTGCTGTTCGTTAGTCTCGCTAAAACTCGACAACGGCTGGATCGATTTTTTGTCTTGAATTATTTGTGGAAGTCCAGAGAAGGTCTAAAAGGTAAATAAATATGAAAATGCACGGAATTAAATAAAAACAACAATAGTGTTTTTCCTTTGATGTGTCCCCGTCGTTCAGAAATCAAATTGAAAGAATAGTTTAAAATGAATAACTATTTAGAATCCTTATATCTTTCTAACTTTCTACGGATGTAAGAAACAAACTTAATTTTAGCTACTTATAGTTGGTAGATTTTATGTACGATTTAATATTTGGTACGTCTGAGATTCGGTCGTCATTTATTTTTTGTACCCCAAAAATTTTAATTATTGATTTTTTTCTTATTACTTTATATGGCAATACAACGTTTGCTGGGTCAGCTAGTGGTAAATAAATATATTTCTAATTCTAATCTATACATATAATAAAATCGTAGTAAAGTAGTGTTGTTTGGTAAGTAAGTGTTGATTGACTATATTATTTAAAGAATATTTGCTATGTGTTCTACAAACCGAATCCAAAAAATTACATTAAAATTTTGCTTGAACATTAACTAAATATATAGTCTACATAAATATCACGCTACATGCAGGCATATTATTTTCGCTGCCTTACAGACGACGTCGCGGGCAGCAGTTAGTTCATTTATAAAAGTCGTTCAACTCCGTGGGCTCGTTAACGTCGCGTCACGTAGTTAAAAGAGCAACACAAACCCAGCCGAACGAATCAAATTAAATTTGAAAAACAACTTAGCTCGTATTTATTAAAAAGTTCTCGTGTGTTCTATGAAACATGTATTTGAAAAGAAAACGAATGAGGCTCTTTACATATGAATTATCGTGAGCACATTTCCCTATAAGTACTTTTCCACTCACAAAAAATGGAAGGATTTTAATCAACTGCCCCAAATGGGGCAAGGTATTGTGTGACTGGGACGTTACGTTTATAAGTAACCAACTGGAGCCCTATTACGAAAATCGAAATACGAAGTTTCGGTTGACGGATCGTACATTTTCCTATTACGAAAGTGTTTCGAATCCGAAGATCGACACGAATTTCGCGATTAGATAATATTTTGTGTGTCGCTTTAATTATTCCCAAATTCACTTGACATTTACTTTTTCGTTGTTTCACATTATTATGATCGTAACTACAACTTCACTTTTTATGGTTATATCCATGGTTCCGATACGAAATGGAAGTACTTTGGTAATAGGATTTAATTCGAAGTTCGTCGTTCTTTCGTGTCGGACCGAAACTTCGGATTTCGATTTTGGTAATAGCCCTCCTGAAGCTAAGCAATTTTGTAATGAAACTGTTACGGCGTTATGCCTTTATATGCTTACGAGCCTGTGAATTGTTTGACAGAGCCATTTTGTTTACAAATAACTTTGATGAATGAGGATTAAGGAGGTTTTATTGTTCACAAGTGAGTAACTGAGGGTACCTACCTACATAAGATAGGTAACCTAGGCAACTATCAATGCGTATGCGCGCCAAACAATGCATAAGCTTGATAAGTTAACAGGAGACAACTGATAGCCCTCACGGGGTTCCTCTCAGGCCACTGCAAGCTGAATGGGCACCTAGCCAGAATGAGTCTCAGTGAATCAAACCGGTGTAGATTCTGTTGTGAAGCCGCTGAAAACCCCATACACATCCTTCTAGAATGCGACGCCATTGCCAGAATCAGGCTGGGGAGTCTTAAAATACCTTCACTCAAAGCATAGGACGTACCCTGCCTGGACCCTATGAGGATACTAAGCTTCTTAAAAGTAATAGATCTTGAGAATATAATTTAAGTCCCGGCACAGTAAGGGCACACGTTCCTAGTTAGTAGCCTCGATTTTTTCACAGCTCATTTTTAGACCTCGGAAGTCGAGAGTAGGCGCGTTAGCGCAAGCAGGGGGCTCAATACATCCTATCCCTACTTATTATAATAATAAAAATAATAACTGAGGGTAGCTAATGTGTCTTTTTTTTTCAATTCAAGAAGCAAGGGTTATAACTTTAAAAAACACAAATTGTGTGATTTGCAAGAGCGACATCTCAAGAAAATTTTCAATTTGCAATTATTGGGGTTGAGCAGGTTATCAACTGTAAAGTAGATCCTGTAGATGAAGCCACAACCTGAAAGTTAAACAAAACATTCCAAGATTTACAAACCATGTGTCACTCGAACGTTTGGTTCAGCTAATAGGAGCGCTCGGACGGACGAGACCCGCATCGTTCATAAATTTTGGTTTAAAAAAATACGAATAGGAAGAAATAAGGCATGCAAGTCTCTCAGCAATTCTGCCGATGTGCTTCGACTTCGCCTCGGAAATAACTCTTTTGAAGGATCTTGAGACATGAGAGAAAGAGAGAAAGAAAATATATTTATTGACAAAATGGATACATAAAAATACAAGATTAGCAGCGCTTTCCGCACTAGGCATGCCAGTATCGCGGAAAACAAGTGAACATACAAATACAATTAAGTTACAAAACAGTTTCATGAGTGAGTTTCAAATTAAATTTTTAAATGAGTTCTGAAAATATTTGATAGAAGTAAAGTACTCCTTTCTTAAATTAATATAATAAGTTATAAGTAACCATTATCTATGTGTTTAAGCACGTACATTATATTATTTAGTTATGATTTTAGTAGTGATATGAATGTAGTGTTTCTTAAGTTCGCTGGAATTTTCATCCTTACATTCCACCGCATTGACCCAAGCCTGAAAACCCTTCTACCATTTCGCAGAAGCGGTCAAACCATGGTCTTCTAAAGTTTACAAATAACTATCACAGCAGTGGTATACTGGCAACATTCGTCAAGGTCTGTGATTCATAGTCAGTTCCCCTTTCAAGTTTAAAAAAAAACAGATTGAATGATTCATAAACGCACCAGTCACGTATTTGAACCAACGCTATTAATGGGGCGATTGGAGCTAGTAATGTTAATATTACAACCATGTTCCGCAGAAGTTAACATTTTAACGACAGTGGTGCGCTGATGGGGGGTAAGATACTGTTTAAAATATTGATAATAAACTACCATCGCATCATGATAATACAACAAAACAGAATAGATAAAAAGATTTAATCAAAATAAAAAACAACGGAAGTGATACAATTTATTACACAAAAAATGTGTATAGGCTAGACCTACCAGTGGGAGGCTCCTTTGCACAGGATGCCGACTCGATTATGGGTACCACAACGGCGCCAATTTCTGCCGTGAAGCAGTCATGCTAAAGCATTACTGTGTTTCGGTCTGAAAGACGCCGTACTAGTGAAATTACTGGGCAAATGAGACTTAACATCTTATAGCGTTCAGATATATGCTGAAAGTTTTAGTATTTAGTATTTTTTAGTATACCAAACTTAAATTAACATCATTTTTTTAGTCTGAATTCAAGAGTATTCATACAGATAATGTAGATGGCTAGTGAACACCACAGCCATTACACTCTTGAGGAACTCCAGTAAGAAAAATCTGAATTCGACAACAGAAAATACCGTACGTGTTGTATATTTTAGTAAGAATTATCAAATTCGACCCACGTAGATGATAAAGATCCAAACAATGGCTTTAAAACCCAGAGTACAAACACAGATAGATTAACGGATACCCTAGCATAACCCTTATTTTCGTTGCGCAGTTGGTTAAAAACCAATAAAGCTCCACCACCAAAATACAAATGGGAGGCTCCTTTGTGCAGGATGCCGGCTAGTTTATGAGTACCACAACGGCGCCTATTTCTGCCGTGAAGCAGTAATGTATAAACATTACTGTGTTTCGATCTGAAGTGCGCCATAGCTAGTGAAATTACTGGGCAAATGAGACTTAACATCTTATGCCTCAAGGTGACGAGCGCAATTGTAGTGCCGCTCAGAATTTTTGGGTTTTTCAAGAATCCTGAGCGGCGCTTCATTGTAATGGGCACGGCGTATTAATAACTATCACCCGAACGTCCTGCTCGTCTCGTTCCTTATTTTCATTAAAAAAAACCCACATCTATTTTTACTCGATTAATTAAAATACTTTTGATACAGATATAATCAGCGAATCTTAAAGAGACTGTCGATTGAAAGGAAATGTTTGTAAATTATTCATAAGGGTTGAAATATTCCCAAGTCTTACGGCGCTATAAACGCCACTCTTCATTACAGGATCGTCGTCGGCAAGTTAAAATAAGACCAAATAGGACATGGCTGCCATCATAAAGTTTTATATTTAACAGGGGAATTTACGTCAAACTTCGAATTCGATTTTCTTTTCCTTTTGCTTAATCAAACCAAAATCTCTTTATGAATGTCAAAGTTTTTTTTTATTTTTACATTTACCACCACTTCGGAAAAGGTTTCATGAAAAGTGGTAGAAGAAACTCATTGCCACATTTTTAAATCAACATTCACAGCTTCATGGTTTTACAAATCATTTCAAATACAATATTTATGTAAAGTGATTTTACTCAAACGTCAAATACTGAATGCCGTACGATACGGCCGTTCCCAATATACTATCTACAGATAGAGATAAATTACTACCTTCTACTGTTAGTACTTAGCTATCAATAATCTGAAGCTGAATATACCCGATAATTGATTCTTATCGCCTTATATGGGGACGCGTGAATTGCAATTTTCATACAAACTTCTATCGCTGGTAAGCTATACGTCGTCCCAATGACAGACAGCGTGTACGGATAAGTTTATTGGGACAGAAAATTTAAGTTTAAGACTGAATATTGGGAACGGCCGTTACACTAGTAAACCAAAAAATAAAATGTAAATTACTCATTAAAAACACAAGAATTATTGAGTACAGTAGATGCATCAATCCACACACACGATTTCTAATCATTTAAATAATAATGTGATTTTTCTATAAGTTTATGTTTAATATAGGCTTTGAACGTGTTGAGCGACATTTCCATTAAGTTTTCAGGTAGCTTATTATAAAATCTAACGCAATTGCCGATAAATGACTTGTCGAGTTTAGCCTAAAAGTGGGTAAAAACAGTTTATTTTTGTTTCTGGTATCAATAGCTTATGTTGAACGTTATGGTATTTCTTGCTTTAGGTTTTAATTACACAATTTTTTCATATGGGGCAGTAAGTAAGCTAACCATTGATGGTTCATATTTCAGTATAGATTAAGAACTTATTTCAATGGTGTGACATGCGAGTAGAGATATGAATAAAGGTGAAAATTGGCTCGCACAGGAAATGAACGTCGACTCGGGTCAAACAAGGGGCTCCGCGCGCCCTAAGAGTACCGATACGCAATACAGCGAGCCGGTACAACCGAGGACGTCGCGGGTAGGAAGGGGACGCCGCTCGCCTTCATACCGTATAGAGTTTTAACTGGTTTAGGGGTCAGAGGTCCACCCCTTTTCACAATCATGTCACAGCAAAACTGTTTTTGAATTTTATGACAATTAACAATAAATACATGTAAATAATTAGTATTACATAATAAACATTGTAAATTTAGTAATAATAAGTTTTTTTGCAGTAAGTGTAAAAAATTCTAATAAAGCATTATTATTATACCGTACCCGTCGTTGCTCAGTCTAGCCGCGGAGTTGACTCACGTTCTTATTTATGAAAATAAGGGACGAGACGAGCAGGACGTTCAGCTGTAATTGATACGCCGTGCTCATTACAATGCAGTGCCGCTCAGGAATATTTAAAAACCCAAAAATTCGCAACGCCACAACAACTGCACTCATCACCTTGAGACATAAGATATCAAGTCTCATTTGCCCAGTAATTTCACTAGCTACGGCGTCCTTTAGATCGTAACACACTGCTTACACATTACTGCTTCACGGCAGAAATAGTTGCTCACTGTGTTTATTATAATTATTATAACACTATGATATAGTAGGACTCACCTGTCGTGTTCCCCGACATCTCGATGATACACTTGCACTCGCGGGCGATCTCCCGCGAGTTGAAGGGACGCACCCTCACCGCCACCTTAACGGACGACATTGCAACTGGTTACTCTTGCCGCCGCACTAAAGCATCGGTGCTGACTGCTGTTAGCACCTACGACAAAACAAACAAAAAACATTACTTATGTGTTGTTACTATTGTTGGGGAAATGGTCACTTATATTCGATCACTTATAGCGATAGAAGTTTGTATGAAAATTGCAATTCACGCGTCCCAATATAAGGAGATAAGAATGACTTATCGGGTATATTGGGGCAGCTTCAGATTATCGACAGCTAATTACTGACAGTAAAAGGTAGTAAATCTATATCTATAGATAGTATATTTGAACGGCCGTAACTATATTGGACATAACTATGGATAGATAAGATCTTGTCATTAAACGGTGGCATCAATGTATCCGTAAGTTAAACTAAGGGTTTAATAGGTTATTGAAAACGGCCGTTAGTCACTGTTGTACACTATTGTATCTTTCTTATCAGTTTTATTGTAATAATAACTATCGGTAGCAGTGGCGGATTTACCAGCAGGCTGAGTAGGCTGGAGCCTAGGGCGGCAAATTTAGTTCATATTTGTAACCGACTTCAAAAAAGGAGGAGGTTCTCAATTCGTCGGTGTTTTTTATGTTTGCTACCTCAATCTTTTCGACTGAGTAAACTGATTTTAATGATTCTTTTTTTATTTGAAAGTTGGTTCTTTTCGTGTGGTCCCATTGTAATTTGGTCTAATCTTACAATAGCATCCATGATAAAACCATAAAAGTCTTAAATTTGCTATACGTATGTGGATAATAAATTTACGAATAACTCAATATCGCGCCAACCGATTTAGATGATTCTTTTTTTATTGGAAAGGATATACTTCAAGGGTAGTATGGTGAATTTTGTTAAGTTCTGATTACGGAATCCATGACAAAGTATCGGAAATCTTCAATTCTTAGGAGCAAATTAACGATACTCGGCCGAATCTTTTTTATGCCATTCGGATATTTATCTCATCTACTATAACAAAGTTATGGTCAAGTAATTCGTAGTCGTAGTCGAATACGATGATCAATGGGACTCCTTAACGACTTACAGTGAGGGTGCGATCTGTGGCAGAATTTCTAACTGTATGTAATCAAACAAGGCGCTTATGTTCATTGCTGCATTAAAAAATTTAGTATATCTACACATGTTTAGACAAATTGTAAGTAAGTGTACTTCAAATTCACTATTCCAAAACAATAGATTTATTATGCACTAAGTACATATAGAGATAAAGTACTACCTTCTACTGTCAGTAATTAGCTGTCAATAATCTGAAGCTGTCTCAATATACCCGATAAGTCATTGTTATCGCCATATATTGGGACGTGTGAATTGCAATTTCCATACAAACTTCTATCGCTGGTAAGCTATACGTCGTCCCATTGACATACAATATATTGGGAGAATATTGGGAACGGCCGTAAAAGTATAAAAATAATTGCGTATTTTTATGCAATCTAATTAATTAATCGAATTCTAGTTACGATTATTGTCATTTTTGGAGTCGGTGTCATCCAAGATAGGCTTGTAACTACATACATAGTTATAGGTGAGATGTGATTGAGTCGTGAGGAGGTGAGAGCGGGTCACGACGGAAGGACACCGATTCCAAAAATTAATTAATCGTAATTAGAATTAGATGAATTAATTAAATTGTATAAAAATACGCAATTATTTTATTTCGATTTACAAATTGAAAAAAAAATTACTATACACAAACAAAATCCGAATTTCGAAAATTGGAGAGAAATTAAAATATTTAACAAAAATTCAAATATACAGTGCTAAATAATAAATATTTCAACATCTCTACATAAACAATTGCTAAATGCTTTATCATGAATTTTTAGAATAAGGCAATAGCGATTCGATATTATGGTCGAAATTTAGTATTTCTTATATGTATATTTTCTTCACTGATAACTGCTATAATTTTTTCTCCGTGTACTTAGTAATTATGAGATCTCCTTACATAATTCAATCTTGATATGATATCGATGGTCTAAACATGGTTGCTGCATCAAGTTCGCAAATTGTCAAATTCAATTTCAGAAAGTTATTTCTTTAAGCGTTAAAAATACTGACTAAAATTGACGAATTATTATTAAATAAAAAACTAATTCATTATCTTATAGAGATACAGTCTTTTGGTTTAAATTAATCGATTAACTGGTATTTGAACGACTGCGACTTGACAGTAAAAAAATGCCCTTCACAAAATATGAAGTTAGTCAATTTGCTGATTAGAAAATTGAAAAAATGGAAACGGCGGTAATGGTTGTATGTTGTATGAGTGAGTCGTTACCATCAGAACTGATGGTAACGATGATGTATCTTAGATTTAGAATTAGACTTAGTTCACGAATGCGTACACTTTCAAAGCTACCTTTCGTCTGAAAGAATTTCAATAAAACCAATTTTTGGATCATCATTAAAAAGTCAGTCTTCATTCCTGCGAGAACCGAATCTAATAAACATTTATCCAAACTTGGATATAGTACTTCGTATGGCTCTTACAACACCACCGACAAATTGTTCACGTGAAAGAAGCTTCTCCTGCTTGAAGAGAGTACCTACGATCGACTTTAAGTCAAGAAAAGCTAAACGCTTGAGCTACCTTACAGCTTACTTTAAAAGTGGTACATGATTGAGATATTTTTTGTATAAAATAATGTTTTTTGATAATTCTTTGCTGTAAAAATAATCAAGAATCTAACACGGTACCATAGTGCTCAATGATACTAACCGAACGGGAAAAGTTTATGTAACGAGGATGATGGAGCACAAATCATTAGGTTGGAATTTTATTGATAGAAAATTGATATCAAAATTTAGAGGCGGCAAAAATTTAATAGCCTACAGGCGGCAAATCTGTAAATCCGCCACTGATCGTTAGACAGAAACCAAATAAAAAAGGTAAATTGTAATTTTCATATCACTAGTGTACGGTAATTATTGAGTTCAATATCAGTAAATCGTTCAAGTAGTAACATTATTATATTACACTCGACTTTTAATCTTGTTAACGTGTCTCCTTGACCCAGTTCGAAAGAGGATCGGGAGTGTGGACCCGTTTACTGCAATTTAAGGCCAAAGCTTCATGCGGAGGCCTTATTGTACTTACTAACTATATAATATAATGGACCACGATAAGTAATATATATTACGGCCGCACTAACCTACCGAATACAATATTTCTTTATCCATTACTAGCTGACCCAGCAGACTTCATACTGCCTCAATCGATAAATAAAAGACCTAAACGTTGCTATAAAATAAACTTAAAACAAACAAAAGGAATCCTTTTTTTAGGTGTTTTGAGGAAGTTTATTTTTTACAGCCTAAGAAATTTAGAAAGATATAAAAATTCTTATTAGTTCATTTTAAACTATTCTTTTTATTTGATTTCTGAACGACAGGGAGGAAAATCAAAATTGTTGTTTTAATTTAAATCCGAGAATTTTCATGTTTATTCAAACCTTTTAAACCTTCCCTGGACTTCCACAAATAATTCAAGACCAAAATTAGCCAAATCGGTTCAATCGTTCTCGAGTTTTAGCGAGACTAACGAACAGCAATTCATTTTTATATATATATATATAGATATATGTGTAGAAGGGGTTGGTAATTTAAACGCACTTAAAATAGAAAATCTGTATTTTACTATTTCTATATAATAATTATTATTATAATAAATGACTCAATACAATTTGGGCAACGTTACCCCTTAAAATTCACGAGCCATTCCATGAGCGCTCTGGCTTATATAGGGCACGACCGTCACAGTGATGATACTACCAACTGTTAGTTGGCACTACTGTAGTGCATACGTACTAGTGCGCACTACTGTAGTACACGAATCAAGTTAACCAAAGAATTAAATACAATTTGCTATTAGTTATTTCTAAAATTGTAGTTATAATTATATAAAACAATACTAACACAGTAAGTAGTTAAATAAATGTTATAATTAATTGGGATGTCTAATCTAATCAATCATATATTGTGAACCTTAAAAATTACTTATGACAGTTCATGACGTTGGTAGCGCTTGTAAACACATCAAGCGGACATATGTGATCTAATGAAAGCTACAATATTATTTCTAAGTTTATAATAATAATTTTTATGATTTACTTTGTTCATTACAAAAAAAAAATATCTCGCCCTTTTTGTTTGTTGTTTCTCTGGCGTAGAAATATTTGTAAACTGACTTAAAGTACTTTCAATTCAATATTGATTAATGTATACTAATAATCACGAAAAGTAAGTAAAAATTCAAAAAACACTGACCTGTATAAATACCACTGGACAGGCTGTTCCATACGTTTGACAGCAAATTCTTTGTGCCTATTTGAAGCGCCACTCGCCAGCGTCCAGAGAACTAATTTAGACGTATAATACAAATGGCTACGAAGGAACGTACAATTTCGTTCGTTTTCCGTGTTTTATATACTTCAGGAGTGAACGTATTAAAGTACCTACACATTTTTTTTTGTTATTGGTTTCCCACCATCTATCGATGTTTAATGTGGTTGTAATCACTAGTTATAGTACCGCAGACTCTCGCTACATGGACAACAGCGCCAAAATGGCGAATATCAAACAAGCACAAACGCACTTTGACAGCTGCCAGTCCAGTGGCATAGTAGAGGTCCGTGTCAAAACAGCAATGTTTGACACAATGGTTACATATATTATTTGTTTTGACTGACTGATTTATCATGCGGAGACACTTAGAAACTTGAAATTTTGTACAAACGTTACATAATTCACATAGAGCACTGACAAATGATTTTTGGTAATATCACCCTTATATACCGTTAGATCTGTGGGGGGACCCTCTGTCCAGTAGTGGACGTCTTCCGGCTGATAAATTGATGATATACCGTGAAGTATGACCGGTTATGTCGGTTAATCGTTTATTTTCAATGAAATATGAAAGAAGTGTGATATATAAATGCGTCTAAATATAATTAATTTACTGAAGTTTTTTTTATGACAATAAGAGATGAGACAAGCAGGACGTATTGCTGATGGCACTGCATTGTAATACGCTCTTCCCATTACAATGCAGTGCCGCTTGGGATTCTTGAAAAACCCAATAATTCTGAGCGGCACTACAATTGTGCTCGTCACCTTGAGACATAGGATGTTAAGTCTCATTTGCGCAGTAATTTCACTATCTACGGCGCCCTTCAGACCGAAACACAGTAATGTTGTAGTACCCATAATCTAGCCGGAATCCTGTGCAAAAGGTGGCTCTCACTGGTAAAGTCTCCAGAAAATTTTAAAATGTTATATGTCAGCAGCAAATTTTAAATATGTAAAATAATCTTTGATCAATTGTTATATTAAGGCTGGGTTCAATCAACTAACTGTAGCAATAACAAACATGTTAAAGTACCTGTTAATCAAAAACCAGTTGCACCATTTGACAAATTTTTAGATGACGTCATAACTTTAACCGGAAATATCCAATTTTCGCCGGTCAAAACGATTGTTAATGTTAAATAGCTATATAGCGACCTGTCAAAAGTCTCAAATAAATATTACATATTTATTTGATATTTCACATTTAAACAAAACATTTTTAAAGGATTAAAACGCGTGTAATTGTAACTGTTTTTACATTAGATTTTTGCGTAAAAGTTACTTTTTTATTTTAGCTAAGCCGTTTTAAGACCTTTCCAGATCTCGTTTTCAGAGAGACTGCAGTCGCCCTGAAAAATCGCGTTAATCGACGAAAATACTACTTGATATTTCACTTTTTAACTTAAACTATACCAAGGAATACGATGGTGCAATACATTCTGCAGTCTATGTTAAAGTCAGCGTTACTGTTAACGTTAAATTTGACTTAAGCTTCGGTGAATGAAAATAAGCGTAGCCAAACAGAAATAATGCAACGTATGTTATAAAGTAAGACGATTCAAAAGTAGCGGTTGTCCGGCACTACAACGGTCGCGTCACGGTCTGTCTGGTAACTGTAACAAATACGCGCACGTCATTTCGACTACTTGAAAGCAAAGGTCATTGATTATTTGGTGCATCGGCCGGCGGTCACGCTCGGAAATGTAACGCTCGTTCGGTTTTATTTCTCTAAATCCATTCATTTAAAATTCTTTTGGATTTCATTTATAATATACTAGATACTACTACCGTTTCGGAAACAAATGGCGCTCTAAGAGAGAAAAAGCGGCGCAAGAAACTCTCCGAGCATTCCTTTTTTGCGCTCTTTTCAATAAAAATATACAATATTGTACTATCATTGCTGTTGCTATAAAAACATCATAATCTAGTCCCAGGCTGTCCGATCACTTAGATATTCAGCTGAGGATTTACGACAGAGCCATTGTTTAATAAAACAAAGTCGACTAACCCGATCAGTCGGAATAATTGACAAACTATTATAATTTTAGATAGAGTATATGTTACTGGTTTATACATAAGGAACAAATAATATATTTAGTAGTTGTATTTAGTATTATTAAGCTTCCCTTGGTGCACTTAACTCAGAGTATCTACACATAGTTCTGCATACCTCATCTTTGAGGTTGTGCTATACTCTCAGAACGTCAAGGTCCAGCATATTTTAAATCTTAAACTGCCGCTAGCACAACCAATATTATAATATAAATGGAAAGCACTTTAAATAATCTATCTCATATTCCGAAAAAACAACATTGTTTTCCTATTGAGGAAATTGATGAGATCAGCGCAGGACCGATCGTGTGCTTTGGGAGAGGGCTTTGTCCAGCAGTGGACGTCTTCCGGCTGATGATGATGATACGATTTAGTAAAATTTTTTGTCTAGATTATTTTACGAGGTAGTCCTAACTCCCGAAACGACGTTTCGAGAGCGGGTTTTGTTTATTATCTACATAATAACATCAACTTATTTAGTTACCTTTTTTCATATTAACCACTATGTTATGTGCCGGCAGTCGGGTCTACACTTACGAACAAGAGAGATCGATCGAAGATTTGTTCGTAGAGGCGTTGTTTCATGCCTTACCTAAGTGAATCAACGCTAGTTGGGAGGATGTTCTACTTATAAATGTTTACTTACGTAGCTACAAGTTTGAAATGTGAAACAAGTTTTAATACCAATATATTATACATTTTGTTTGTTTCAACTCAAGTATTTGTAGTGTAAGGGAAACTGATTATTAGAGAGTAGGTAAACGTACATCCGACGGATTCTAAGTCAGTCTAATCAATATAAATACTGGAGCCGATTTGTGAGATCTAAAAGGTGCATTAATAGTCTTTATGTACTAACATTATGAAGAAGTAAAGTTTTTTAGTATGCTCCGAAATTACTGAAGCGAATTCGATATTCTTTCACTACTAGAAAGCTATATTATCACTGATTACTATGCGCTAAAAGATATACAAAATTCATTTGTACATCTAGCAAAGCCAGTCAGAGAAAACTGTAGATATTTTATATGAGATATATATATATGTATAATGAAAATAGTCTTTGTGGCTCAATCATGCCTATACCACTGATCGTATTCGACATGAAACTATCCTGTACTAATTTATTTCCTTTTAAAATTCGCCCAGTGAAACGGGCAGAAACGGCAAATATATATTTATATCTAATATATAAAATTCTCGTGTCGTGGTGTTAAACTTTGAACTACTCCGAAACGGCTTGACCGATTCTCTTAAAATTTTCAGTGCATATTGGGTAGGTCTGAGAATCGGACAACATCTATTTTTCATCCCCCTAAATGTTAAAATCCCACACGAATTTTTTATTTTGTAGTTTTTTTGACATATTTTTTTAAATTTGTTTGATTAGGAGTCAGCATTAAAAAATACATACAACTTCAAATGTTCACCCATCTACCCATCAACAGTTACTTTTTTATCGCGATTTTAATATCGGCAATACAACGTTTGGTGGGTCAGCTAGTATATATATATATTTGGCTTACGTTTGCTAAGCGTTTGTATTAAAGATCTTTGGAACCATATGTTCATTGTTCACATAGTATATTAAAGCCACAATAATTATTTATACGCTAAAGTTAAAAAAAAATACAGGTAATATTTCAATGCAGCATATTATTATGATACATAAAATAGGCCTTACTTAATTTTGAAAATCGAAGCGAAGTTATTACGATAAAAACAGTCTTGTATCAAATTTATACATTTGAACGATATAAATACATACCAGAAACACAGACCCTTTTTGTCTGTCTATCCGTTCTGGCAGATGGCTCATCTTAAAAGAAGTAACTTAAGCCTTATAATTCAAAAGAATAGATCAGAAAATAAGTAAAAATTCCGTGATTTTAACAGATTTCATAAAATCAATTATATAAATATCTACCTGTACGTCGCTACGTAATAATGGAACATACACTATCAAAACAACACTTCACTTAAAAAATTAACACCAAAATATTACACAACATAGATCACTAACGAAACGCTAAATAGACAGACCAATCGTTTCCTTAAGCGTGCCGTGTTCGCGATCTGTCGGCCCGGCACAGTATGGCCGAAATATGAAAGTATGATCGAACCGCTGCAATCGTCACGCAATTACGTAACAAACTGCAACCCAATCTTTCAATCCGAACCGTCTGCAATTCAGAAAATCGAAGAGGCAGCCATCAACGTGTCGCAGTTAAGATGACTCACCACACTCACTAGCGCCCTCTACAACCCTATCCCTCACACGCATCAGAGACCTCGACAACTGCTTAAGAATGATGTACCAGCTACAACTTACCCTGGACGAGGGTGTTGATATGATGCTCTTGCAACTGTTTTGTTTTCGTGGATGTTGAGAGCGAGCTGCTCAAGTCAAGTAGTAGTTTCAGCCGGCATGGCGTCGCCGAAACATTCGCGATGCGACTGTCGATTAGTAGAAGGCAATGGCGGAGTTCGAATGGCGCATGCGCGGTACCCTTCCAGGTTCTTCGATTTCAGCCCGTAGTGCGCGGAATCTCTCCGCGCAGCCCCGACCGCAAACAACGTAAAACACATACGTATTGAAATACCATATTATTTTCTACCCTAATATCGTGAAATCTTTTTACTATCGAATTTCTACACTAACCCAAACAGGAGAACGTTCGTGTTTAATGTGATCAAGTAGGGTATGCCCTTGACCTGATTGTTTGGTAAAATTAAACAATAGACATTGTTGAATTTTATTAGCGAAAGTTTGGGAAGGTTCGAGAAATTTTATCGTTATTTCTTAGTTACATATAACAAATTCAAATTCAAATATTTTTATTCAAAATAGGATGTTACATCACTTATTGAAAGTCAAAAAAAAACTACCACCGATTCCAAAAAGAATGCCTCAGACCTGAGAAGAACGGGCGCAACAAACTCAGCGGGCTTTTTTTTCATCGAAAAAATAAGTTTACAAAGTATTATTGTACAAATAAACTTATTATTTAATAGCCTGAGGGCGGTCGCTGCATTCCCAATTTGTGGTATCATTAAGAAAATCATTTATGTTATAGTAACCTTTCCCACACAATCGTTTTTTAACAATTCTTTTGAATAACGCAATACTTTTGTTTTGAACATTTTCTGGGATCTTGTTGTAAAAACATATACATCGCCCCACAAAAGACTTACTAACTTGACTTAGCCGAGTAGTCAGCATTATAAGCTTATGTCTGTTCCTGGTGTTAACATTCAACACCCATAAGTGTACTGCTAAGAGGACTGTTTAATCCAAATCAGTATTGATATCTGATGCAGCCATTTAGGACCATAAATTCAGTCATATATTATAACTATAATAAATGATATTTATAAATATTATAAGACCGATGAGTAAATTTATTACTTTAAAGGCCTCAAAACAACCTCATAAAAAAGACTTACCTTACCTACTTACCAAAATATAATAACAGAAGGAATATATAGCGAAGTACTCTGACCTTTAAGCTTTATGGCACTCACGTGGCAGAGGTAAACATTTTTTTTCATAATATATCCCTACTTAATATTATAAATGTGATTGAAAATTGTTTGTTACGATTTTACGCCGGTACTACAGATCCTATTTCGATAAAATTTGGTACAGCGATAGACTACAGCTTGGGAAAGGACATAGGCTACATTTTATCCCGGAAATATCCATGGTTCCCGTGGGATTTGTAAAAAAATGAATTTCACGTCGATGAGCTATAGAAATCTGCCTCTAAATTAGATTCATAATATAATATGTTGGGAACGGAAGCGAATCTTCAATTCCAAACTTGCTTATTATTTTTAAAAACCATTTATCTACGCGGACGAAGTCGCGGGCATCAGCTAGTAATATAATTAAGAAGACCATACACTGTTGTATAATTCACATTTAGAAAATGAAATTAGAAGAAATTCTTCGTCCTATAACAATAAGTCAGAAAATGACAGATCATCATTTAAATACCACTAAAATTATAGTAATATCGTGCGGATTGTCGCTCTCGTAAAACGAGTGACGTGGTCAAGAAGGGGGCTCGGTTCAAGGAACTTTGCTTGATCGTTGACAGTACGAAGACGATGACGTAATGACAATATATCGATTAACAGCCCACGGCATATGCTAGTACTAGTCATATGCTCTAGTCGAAGGAAAATAAACTATAGATACACAAATAAAAGGTTTACATCTATTTTTTAAGCTGTGTAAAAGAAAAACTAAGGTATAAAAAAGATTAACATTTTTGTCAGTACATCAAGAGGTACTGACACACTCAAAGCTAAATATGGGCAAAACGAAAAATGTTTGAATTAACGGGAACTTCGTAATAATGAGAAAAGATTAAGACGCCATTTCTGTTTTGCACTAGACATGCAACTATACGCGCAAAGGTGAAACTTCCAGAAGTATTTACTAGAGGTAACCCACAGGTCGTGAATAATAATAATAATCATAAACTTTATTTCACTAAACAGAGGTTCACAACACTTAAATATATATGTACTACGTCTTAAAAAATATCTTATCTATCTATATATATAATAATTAATTGCTGTTCGTTAGTCTCGCTAAAACTCGGGAACGGCTGGACCGATTTGGCTAATTTTGGTCTTGAATTATTTGAGTCCAGAGAAGGTTTAAAAGGTGAATAAATATAAAAATGCTCAGAATTAAATAAAAACAACAATAACAAGTTTTTCCTTTAATGTGTCCCCCGTCGTTCAGAAATCAAATTGAAAGAATTGTTTAAAATGAATAACTAATTAGAATCTTTATATCTTTCTGACTATCTGAGGAGGTAAAAAATAACTTAATTTTAACTAACCATAGTTGGTAGATTAACGACAGTTATTAACTATCTATCAGATTATTTTTATGTAGATGTTTAATCTCAAGTCGTCATCTATGTCTCATTTACCCCAAATATTTTTTTTCTTATTACTTTATATGGCAGTACAGCGTTTGCTGGGTCAGCTAGTACTTAAATAAAATGCAGTGTTGAATTGAATCTTTGATACCCATGATAAGATCTAACTTGTGTTATGGGTACTAGTGTTCGCGTAAATCAATTTATATTGGTTTAAGATAATAATAATATTGAAAATGAAGGAGCAAGCATACCTTTAGGTAATTTACAACTTTTACAATAATTCATAATATATGTAGAATATTACTATTTTGTAAACAGTATGTACTCATTAATATTTTTTTTAGTTTTAAAAGTTACATATCTTGAGGAGATGTCGAGTTTCTGTGTATGTTTTTAAATGAAAAAATCATAAAGATATAACGTTGATTAATGTTTTTTATTTATAAAAGAGACCCGTAAACCAAAACTAAGCTCAGTTTGATTCTGTTCCATGGGATGGTACATTAAACGTTGAAATTTAAAACAAAGTTCGAAGTCAACCTTGGCTTAAAGTGCCGCACGTTGAATAACATAACAGGGTCGAGTACTCTCTTGCTGTGAATAAATCACAGTTCCCCAGATTTATCGAAGTGAACAGAATATAACAGCCTGATGACATCACAGTTTACCACAAGCTTTATAATAAAATCAATTTTATTATTCGAATTCTGCGGCTACTTTAGGGCTCGGGTACTTATAATAATCATTTATTCAATACTAATAATATGTGGCACAGAATGTTTTGTGGTATCAGTGTATCCTACCCTCTGCGGTAGGATACCCAAAGTTGCAGAGGCTGGGTCCTTCCGAAAGGCATTATTATACATAATAAGCAAACTCACTAAAAAGAGGTATGTGTGTGTGCGTGTGTGTATGTATGTGGGAATGTATGTGCATGTGTGTGTTTGCGTGTATGTGTGTTTGTATGTTTTTTTTTATTAAGTCTATGTTAGTATGTCAAACTGTGCGCAAGATTAAATAAGTGTTAGTAATTGATGCTTAGGTTTTAATTTTAAGAATGTTTTCTGTATCGTCGTAGCCACGATTTTAAAGAATTTGTTAAAGAGTATTTATTTTACTTATGCATCCATATTATGACGACATCTCATAGGAAGCATGGTGAACGCAGGTGGTATATAGAGGTTGTTTTTTTGAGAATGGCGGTGATGGCCAAGTCGGATACTACGAGACTTAGAGAAAAGTCGTGAAAGGAGTCATGCCTTCAATTTATTAGAAACCAATAAATAAACAAGAATCATATTATTTGGTCTTTTGAAATTTCTTTAAATTTTGACCGAAATCGATTTAAAAAGAAAAAATAATTGTTTTTTTAATTAACATCCTTTATTATTGAAGCAATGTCTCCATGACTCTGTTGCTGATAAGGATCAATCTTTGCAATGAAATTATAACTAAAAATGAAAGGAAATAGCCAATTTTCTATTTTATCATTTTTACACGGAAGAAAATTCACCTCCTATTCAATTTTTTTGTTAGAAATCTTACTATGGGAATAGCTACAAATAAAAAAAAAACGATATAACAGATTTGAAATTTTTTGGAATTCAGTATTGAGTTGTGTGTTGGTTTATGCACATTGAAAGAACTTTCTATGAATGGAAATTCCAAATAATGAATGATTTCATTAAGTGGAAGCTATTTTTTAAGTAGGAGAAGCAAAAGAAATACCCACAACTCTATTTACCTTCGAAAAAGGTGTTTAGAACTATGGAGAGTGATTTAAAAGCAGTTGAAAGTTATAAAACCCAATTGACACGAAATCCACGAATCGTCATCGAAGATTTAGAACTGCCGTTTTCCGAAGCATATCCGAGTGCTTCAACTCGTGAAGCAGAAACGAACCTTCAAGTCTCTCGGAGCACAATGTTTTCAGTTCAATTTTTTGTTTAACATCTTATTTTACGACGAAACCAATACACGAATAGTGGAATGTGCAATCGGAAAAATAGACATTATTACTTTCAAGAGAATCCATTGCGAACACGTGAAGGACATCCCCAGATTAAATTTTCGTTTAATTGTTGGTGTGGAATTTTAGGAAGAAAAGCTTTTTTTATAAAAAATTTCAACGGCATTATAAATACGATTTATGTCGAAATTTATAACAACGTGTTTGAAGAAATGAAGAATTTGCCATTAGCCGGGATACGGAACCTGTACTTCCAGCAAGATGGGGCCCTAGCTCATAACAGCCGCGTAGTGAGAGAGATGCTGAACGAACATTTTAGGTATGGATGGATTGGCACTCATGGTCCAATGAGATGGCCGGCAAGATCTCCCGATCTTACACCACTTGATTATTTCCTATATGACTATTTCATTACATCAAGAACGAACTTCACAAAACTCTTTACGAAACTGTTGGGAGCTTACAAAGCTCATTGGTCGATATTCTATCGAGGAGAAATCCTGTCATGATATCAAATGCATTAAGTTCTTTAAGAAAAGAGTATAAACTTATTATTAGCCGTGAAATAATTGTATACTTTACTATATTTTTAATTATCCCGGTGGGGATACACGGCCAAATTAATGAAAATATTTTAGATATAGATACAAGCGAAGCTAATACCTATAAAGCGTATAAATTTGTGCAAATATTTACGAGAAATGAAAGCTGTGGCATAATGTTAAAAAGAGGAGCGCGGGTTCCAGGAGTAATTCTTAAGGATAACGGACACTGCAACTCTTGGTGGCTTGCGATTTTATCTTCTTTATTGAATTTTAACTTGCTCTTTATTAGGGATGAACCTAACATAGTTTTCTCTTCTCTTCTAAGTCGTTCCCTCACTGATAAGAATTGTATTCAATCGGTCAACGAGCTGTCTCCATCGGATTCGCTCCATCGCCTGGTGGAGTGCGTATAGATATCTTCATGTTTTCAGAAATTTGATCCGACTACCGTTTCGGACTATGGCCGACTACGGTGGGTCTTTTACCCTCTCTCCATCTAATTTCCCCGTCACTATCAATCGTTCAAGGTTGTCTGCACCTCTGCGTTCAACATGGCGGAGGCTCGAGCCGAACTTCAAGATTACCAGAGTCTGCTTTGCACAGGATGCCAGCTAGGTTATGGGTACCACAACGGCGCCTATTTCTGCCTTCATAGCCTCAATAATATCTGTCTAGCCAGACTTTACGCCGCTCGTTACACTTTCAGGATCATGAAAATAGTCTGGTTGTTTTATGGTATAGGACACTACATACTAGCTGGCGGATCATCTGTTCCTTAGTGATCACCGCCATATACTCTTTTGTGATTTCAGAAATAGGTACCAGTGGGAGGTTCCTTCGCACAGGATGCCGGCTAGATTATCGGTACCACAACGGCGTCTATTTCTGCCATGAAGCGGTAATGTGTAACCATTATTGTGTTTCGGCCTGAAGGGCGCCGAAGCTAGTGAAATTACTGGTCAAATGAGACGTAACATCTTGTGTATCAAGGTGACAAGCGCAATTATAGTGCTGCTCAGAGTTTCCGGGTTTTTGAAAATTCTGAGCGGCACTTTATAGTAATGGGCAGAGCGTACCATCAGCTGAACGTCCTGCTCGTCTCGTCATAACATACAATCTGTGATATTTGCTTAAGTAAATTTTAAAATAATAAAATTAAAAAAAATTTAGATAATTCATAATCATAGTAATTTATTTGTTGATTATATAACTTTCATTATTACTTTGCCCTTTTTCACATTTCAGCACTCCGGTAATCGCACTCCCTACTCGGGTGTATGGTGGCCCTCAGCTTCATCTAGTATCCCCTTGTGGAACTATATTCCGACTTTACAGATATTGATTATTCGGACTGCATTTAATTGGACAAACATAAAAAGGAGATTAAAGTAAATTAAAATAGATCAAATAGAACACATTTCTATTGTTGTTCTTTTTCTGTAAGACTTTGTAATTCAAGAAGTTCCGATCTCCCACGGAGCGCGCGCCCAATAATCTCGGACTTCAATTTCATAGCAATATTTGTTGGAAAATTACATCGAGTTTGCTTCAAAGGTCGACCTAAATATAAGATCGTTTATACAGCTTCTAGGAACCCTTACATTTTATACGAAAATATAAATACTTGCTGCTTGCAATTCGCATATTACCTTGATAAGAACAGCCATCACAACACACAATAGTTAGTTCCAAATCACTCTGAACTACTTTTAAACCGACTTTAAAACGAAGGAGCTTATCAATTCGTGGGTATCATTACTTCATATATTCGTTTATAAGCATATATAAAAATTTTGTTCTTCGACTAAAAGAGTAAATTTCTTCTTGTTGTAAATAAATTTCATCTCTTATTCAAATGGAATTTATGATTAATTACGGGAATTTAGTTTCCTAAATCTTCAAAATACCCTTTAAAATAACTTGTTTGATTATAAATATTGTTACAACTTCAAATCGTACAATTTTTTCAATATTGGAAAAATTGCCGCTATTAGGCGTATTATCAAAGAAGACCTCAATCATTCCGATCAAAAATAATATTCATAGAATTTTTCTCTGTGATGAAAAGGACTAAAATAGCGATTGTTTTTATAATACAGAAAATGAAAATGCAATGACGAAAGACAAAGTTGTTTCTCGGTACATTGTAGATGAGAGACAAGAAGAAATTATAACGAGAATAAATCAAGCGGATGGGATGAAAACAAATAGGGTGGCACCTATCCAAAATAAGCAGCTTATGCTTTAAGGGGACAATTTAAACTTAAAGGGCATAAACTAAAACAATATTACGTAAAAAAAACTATTGCATCATTTCTGAAAGATCGACAACTTTCATAAGATTCGTCTACGTGCACACTGACCATCAGGTGAAGTTCGATAGGCAGGCATAAAAGGCATTTATTTTCTCAAAATTGCTTTCTTTAGAATTCTTTTTGATGTCATTTCTAATATACTAGATACTACTACCGCTTCGGAAACAAATGGCGCTCTGAGAGAGAAGAAGAGACGCAAGGCACTCTCCGAGCATTCCTTTTTTGCGCTCTTTTCAATAAAAATATACAATATTGTACTGTCATTGCTGTCCGGCTGTCCGATCACTTAGATATTCAGCTGTGGAGTAATAGGATTTACGACAGAGACATTTTTTAAAAAAACATTTTAATTTATTTATAGATAATGCCTGGACAGCTGGGACTTTATTATAAAATTGTATGTTTACCCTTAAAGCTATTATGTATCTTCTCCTTATGTCCTTCGGACATTCTTTACCAAGAAAATCGACATACCGCTACGTAGTTATAACCTCATTTATGTTTAACGATTGCATTCGAGTAAATTCTGCCGTTTTCCCGTAAACATTAATTATACTGATAACACAATCAGTGATCTAAATTCTAGACTCTATTGTTCAGATAAAGTTATATATTATTTCGGATTGTTATATGAACCTGTCATATTGCATCACCTAGATGATAATTTATATACAGTAGTAGTAACCAAATGTTTTGAGTTTTCTTTAGTCTTCATTCCGCCAATATTTGTCTTTTAAACAATTCGACATGTTGACTCGGCAAAATCTGGCACGAGACTAATTGAAGAATTGTTAAAAAAAAACAAATATTGGCGGAATTAACACTAAAGAAAACTCAAAACATTTGGATAATTATGGATTTCCGCAAAAGTAATGCCTACTTCAATAAATTTACAGTAGTAACTATAATCGTTTAGGGTGACCAGGCGATTATTCAGTACCATTTACAGATATCAAACAACTTCGAAACTGATATCGAAAGTACATAACCTGATCAGTAAAATGACATCAATAACTTATTACAAATCAAACGAGGAGTATCCAAAATTTTGATATTAACACTCCTATATATTTATAACTTTTAAAATAGGGAAACTAAAATCTTTCTACTAAATAAAAGGTATGCGCCCAGTTAAAATTACAATAATATATATGTATAAAGTAAAATAATATAATACAATTAAATTTAAAATTAAATAAATTAAAAAACAGTTCTGTATTCAGGTCTATTTATTTCCTATTAGCCTCCTGGTAACCACTGAACGCCAAAGCTTGTTAATTGAGCAATCCAGACACCCGGCCAGCGTGCTCAGGATCTCATTCTTGGATTCTCGCAATCGGTTCCATAATGTTGCGATATACGATCTTATGATCGCAAAGAAATCCGGTACTCTGGCCTCGGCGAACATGGCCGACGCGCTACAGTACCGAGGCAACTTTATCAGGATACGATACGCATCATTGTATTGCACCCTGATGTTGTTGATGGTACACCTGGTGTACTTCACCCAAAGTTGACATGTATAGAAGCACTACTACTACATGTATTAAGGCGACAATAAATGCCAGCGACCTTGAGCGATATGAGTTCACGGCTGCCGGCCCGCCATGTATGTAACAAAGCCAATATTTTCGAAATTCTTGCGTGGAAAACAGTTTATATGCTTACAAACCTCTTTATTCACTACTAATCTGAATAAATGAACCTACACAAAAAAGTACAAGCTATAAGAATAACTTTTCTGACAGAAGTACCAAAAAAAAGGGTCACGCCATGCCAAAAAACTTGTTTAACTTCAAAGAAATGTGGTAGTTCAAAGAGGCTCGGCAGTGTTAACTATAAGCAACAGCAAGCATTAGCAACCTACAAATAAGACTTAAGGATATGTGTAACAGAATTAAGTAGTGTTCATAGCTCGAAATGCTATACTTTCACCACAAAACTTGTCTAAAACACCATGTTTGCGTGTTTTCTGCTTACTCTTCGCCTTAAGTGATTTATATAAAGATTTCTCGTTTGATTATTAAAAAGTTATCGATGTCATTTTACTGATTAGGTAACCTAGTTTCAATATCAATTTAAAGATCTTTGATATCTGTAATAGTTACGGAATAATGGCCTGGTCACACTTAACTATTACATCCTTCATAATATAGTAATACTAGTTGACCCGACAGACGTTGTTCGGTGCATAGTTAAAAAAATACTGTTTTTTAATGTTGTCAATAATATTTCAAAACACCAAGAATTATTTTATGTGCTCCTGTCAATGACAATAATATAAAATATTATGTATATAACGTCATTGCTCCCTGTTGTTAATTGTTTCACAGCAGAACTGTCAAACCGTGCGTCAATAAGTTCTCTCCTAGAAAATATGTACATACAAAACAAATATTTGAATTAAAAATAATTTTGGGTCTCAAATCGAAATAAAAACTATCCTACCTCTCGAGTTGGACTAAACTGCACTCCATGTAGTAATTCCCACTAAAATCCGTTCATTAGATTAGAAGTCCATCGCGGACAAACAACGTGTCCCGTAATTTATATATATAAAGATATAGCAGTAATCGCTCATAATCGTATGATATGTTATAACAGAATCAATATACTTGGACAAAGAAGAAATATTTAAACTATTAACTGTTCTCTGCTTCGTGGAGAGAGAAAAATCTACGGATAGTGTTAAGTTATTTAATGTACGAGTATTTCGAGTGATAGTTTTCACAATGACGAAATAAAGTATTGGCTGGTTTCTAATAAGCCCCAAAACAGTACACTATTGGCGATTATCAATATTTATATTTTAATGCATTTCCTGATTCCGACATGTGACATTCAAGCGTTTTCTACACAATATTTGGAAATTAAGATTGTGTTGTTGAAATACAGTTTCTATACAAAATGGGATTGGAAAGCCTTTATCTTAGATAATTTATAAGTCTAGATAGAGTATCTTGCAGTTAAACAACCGATAAAGACTATCCATGTTTAATACTTTAGTTTGAGTGATAAGCTACGTCTTACACTAGCGTTTTGTATGACATTGTCCTTGTCTTGAGAAATGTATATAAATTCACGCATGTTCAGATATAGCAGAATTCCAGTTTTCATAAGGGTCAGGTTATAGCAGTTAGAATGCTGTAACACAAACTCATTGGGAGCTGAAACAAAGTGAATAGCTACAATAAAATCCATGAAACAATACATGGTATACATGCAAATTTCCAAGATGATTAGTAGAACAGAACAGTGGTTGATATATTACAGCGCACTATATCATCATCACCATCACATTTGACGAAATGAATAGATTAATTTTTATTTGATTTGATCTGCTACCCTAACCAAGATTGGGATTGTTTTATTTATAAAATAATATATTTATTCATTAAAACAAACTTATATAGTATTTTCCTTGATTGACTAGAACAGCTGTTTACTTCAAATGTCAGGGGCTGCTGAAAACCAGTGTTGTGTTGATGTCTTCTGCACTGACCAACAATATACTGAGTCAGCTCCTTTTAGCAGGGAATCTCGCGCCGCACAGTTCATTTATTTTTTTTTTTGTTTATATTTTAATAATTTTTGTTACATTTAATTTAATTTATTCTGTAAATTGAAGGTGTGTGTTTTTATTGTTAATAAAATGTTTCTATTCTATTCTATTCTAACGCGTGTGTTACACATTTAAATAAAACACTCTTAAAGGATCTCGTTTTCAGTCAGTTTTCAGTCCCACTGGAAACGAGATCTGGAAAGGTCTTAGCTAATATAAAAATAAGTGTGTACCTTACTTTTACGCAAAAATCTAATTTCATAACACACTTACAATTACACGCGTTTACCTTTAAAAGTATTTTATACAAACTTATATTATATTTACTACAAAATATATTTAAAACATTATATTAAAGGCTTCATTACGTTTCACAGCCTTTGTATACTCAATAGGCATAAACCTAATATAACAAATAATATAAAAGTTCTGCTCATAATACTATTACATTGCCGCTAGGAATTAATCTACAATATTATCATTTCGATAACAACTGCAAAATACATTATAAAAGACAGTCATTATTATGTTAGGTGGAGTGAGAACACGATATTACTAAGAACGTCCATACATAACTAAATCGTTAAAGAAATTAGAAAGCAAAATATTTCAAGAATGACGCCACAATGGGAGACTCAAGATAAAGTTTTTTTGATAACCGGGGGAGCATCTGGCCTAGGAGCAGAATACGTCAAGATATTTCTGCAGCTTGGAGCTAAGGTATTTCAGTAAGAACGTTCACACTTTTTTAACACAATTCCAAAAACACTAAACAACTTATAACCAATTAAAATATATTCAAAAATGCTCAGCTTAGTAGTAATTTATAACTGAGTCCACGGAATCGAAAAAAGATTTGATAATGTACTAATGTGATTATTTTGTTGTTTTAACATATTGTATATTATGAAACATCAGAATATTAAAGACAACAAAAAAAAAACTGTAAATTGTTTAAATTTCTCAACTGCAAAGTATGTCAACAACTGTGCGCCTAATTTGGAGTGAAATTTGTTAATTTAAAGGTATTTAAAAATATTGCACATGAATTCTATCTTATGTTCCAATTTAGATATTATGAAAAGTCGAATAAACGATACTTTTATGTCAATTAAGTTGTGAGAATAACATTTATGTATATATTATTTACAATAAAGCACACAAATATTACTAATGTAAAAATATAATGCTACAGAGCGTGGCCGTCCTAGATATTGCTGAAGCAGTCGGCAAAACCTTTGTTGCATCACTCAACGAAAAATATCCAGGGAAGGCTATGTTCATCAAATGTGACGTTAGTAAAGAAGATGAAATAAAGACCGCTTTCCAACAAGTACTAGACGAGAACAAGAGAATAGATGTCATCATTAACAACGCAGGAATCATGAATGATGCTCCAAATCAATGGAGAACCGCGAGCGATGTCAATTGGGTACTAAAATACCTTTATTTTACAATATTAAATAGTACATAATTCACTCGGCAGTAAGTTAAGTCAATCATTCAAGCTGCTTCGAAGATTCAAGACTGTTTAATATTAGACTATTTATTACATTCACTTGACCGTGGAGTACACACGATATGCGTCTACCGGACTACCGTTTGTATATACCACATAATGTCTTTTTTTTGACACAAAGGAAGACATGATTCAGAGATGGGAGTTTAGTAGGATATGGTCAGGACTGTAATTAGCTGAGCTTAGAAGGGAAATTTGAATTTGTGTGTGTATGTGTTTGCGTGGGTGAGTGACGTGTGTGTGTATGTAGCATACTCAATTAGCTGTGCTCAATTAAATGTGCAAACAGAAATGTTAAACTGAAAATATTATTGATTTCAAAATCGTAAAATCATTATTTTTCAGCAAGGTTTGGTTTCATTCACACTCAAAGGTATGGAACATATGCGCAAAGATAAAGGAGGGGCTGGTGGAACTATTATTAACATTTCATCTATTGCTGCACTCTACAAGTACCCTAATTTGCCAATTTACTGTGGCGCCAAAATGGCAGTATTACATTTCGGTCAAACTCTTTCCGTGAGTAAATTAATTGTATCTATAGTAGTTAATGTGATAACTAATGTGTTGTCTGGATGTTTTGCTTCATTTACATTAATTGATCTTAGATTAATTATTATTTAGCTCAATTCAACAATAACTACAAAAAAAAAACCATTTGCGCAGCGCCGCCGACAGGCAGCTTTGGCAGGGTCGCCATGCGATTTTCGGGGTTCGGGTATAACTATATAAAACTGACTGCAATTATAGGCCCGCTTATTTTCTCTGCAAGAGTTTATACAGTGGTTGAGAGATAAGTGTGTGCTATATCTATAAAGGTTATACACACTCTACAATTAGTATACAAAAATATTATGAATATCTACAAAGAACTTATACCAGTTTTTTTATATTTTCGCTGTGTCTGTATGATCTGTATCTTTAATTCCGCTAATATCGGTAACAGCCGGAATAATTTTACAGGGCTTACAATAGCAGGTAGCCCATTTTTGTAAATTAATTTAGCTTAAGTTTATTCTAGAAAATTCATTGTGATAAGCATGAAAACAAAAAAGGTATCTATTTAATACTATAGATTGTAAAAAATATACAATTTCAAGAAAAAATAATGTGGGGCAAATTTGCGCATGGAATATAAGAAAAGCAAAGATAGATAATAAATGCGTTACAATGTTAGGTAAATCATATCGATAATAGCACATGCTATCGTGCAAAATATAGCATGCTCCTGAAAAATAATATCAAAGCATAAATAACTAAAAAAATGTTTCCAGGTGCCTCCGTTCTTCGATAGCACTGGTGTGCGTGTTTTGACTATCTGCTTTGGACCGACTCTAACACCATTGATGGATAATCTTACTGAGCGTTCAGTAGATAGGGAATTTGGGGAAGCATACTTGAAATCAGTAATTGATCTAAGCGCCATCCAAAGGTAAAATGTTTATGGTTTTGTATGTTTATCTGAAAAGGAAAGTTAAAATGATATGAGATGAGCATAAGTATGCGTTTTGCAACCTAACGAGATCTTGTTGGCAGTCCATAAGAGGAAATCGTCTATAAAAAATCCTCTATAAAGAGGAAATCGCATGTTCAGATGAATGATGTTTTCGTCTTGTTTGTGTCATGTATCATCCGATTCAAGTACTTTTATTGTCAAAAAATACTTTACTTCTTACATTACATTCATAATAGTATATTACGCACCTAGGGGAAAAAGCAGGCCATTCTCATCTGCGGAATATTGTCGACAATCGTGGGCGGCAATGTCTGATGTATACGACTTTTCTTAGCACCTGGATGAAAAGCTCGCTTTTAGTCCCTAGTACGAGGGACAAAAGTGGCCGATTCTCTCCCGGCAAGACGACTTTTGTCCCTCATACCAGGGACTAAAAGCGATGGAAAGATCAAGGTGTGAAAAAAATAATATATATTAATTTAAATATTCCGATGACCATTGACCATTGATGACCATTGATGAAGCCTTTGAAAATGATAAAAATTAAAAACAAATAATAGTAGGATGAAACCCATTGGGAAAGGGAGAGAATATAATAAAATATTAAAGGAAAAATAAATTATTTGGTTGTTAATTATATGTTTGTTTTCCATTTTTTTTGTTTCTCAATGTAACATGGAATCTTACGTCTTTCGTAGTGTAATGTGTAAATTTTAATAAATAGCACAAAATTGTACAAGTAAAAAAAAATTCGGATTCGAGTTATTTTCGCTTCTTTGTATTTTCTGAAAACATTTACTATAGTACTGTATATTTTTTTACATCATCAAAAAGAAGAGATTTCAACGAATAAAAAGCCCAATGACTTTTTTGAAAATGCTGATATTTTGACCTGAGATTGTTCCATTGAAAATATGTTTGTTTTGTATATTGAGTCAAAATAAGGTGAAAAAATAAATATTTCAAATCAAAAAAGGATGTAAAAAGGTAACTCACTTTCACAAAATCTCGTGGAAAATATTTTTTTTTGAAGAGATGAAAATAAGAATCCAAAGACTTGGTTATTTTAATTTTTCACATAGAGAGTGTGAAAACAAAAGATGTGGATCTTTTTATAACCTACTATTTAACTTTATTCCATATTTATTTAGGCTTGTAGTTTCGCCGGAAATCGATGTAAACCGATTTACCCTTAAACACCCCTTCCACTTGCTTTTCCACTTCCCGTCCTCAGATCGCCCGTAATTTGTTTTTCCTTTCATTTTTGTAATATTATCTTCCTATTCCAATGGGTTTCCTCCTACATTTTTTTTGGTGTCAAAATTATCGCACCTGGTCTTTTTTTTTAAATTTATATTTACTATTTCAGAATCGAATCAGCTGTGACGGCCTTCGTTAAAATGTTTAAGGAAGGAGAGCCTGGCTCTATTTGGCTATCAGTAAAAAATAAACCAGGCATGGATATTACATCCGACATTAACAAAACCTTTGATGAATTTAAAATGAAGTGGTTAGCCTAGTATGGTCGAGCTTAAGTATGAATAGAATAAAATATAAATATCTTTATTTACTATAAAGAGTGACAATAACATAACAAATTGGAACAACAGTCAGGGAACGTCACGAAGCATCAATAGTAAATAAAACTGCTTTTACGTGGATAGAAGAACTGAAAAAGAAACTCCCAGTCCATCTTCTAAATAACAAAATTGCATAGCCTACAATTTTGGAGCATTCATTTGGAGCACTAAAATACTATGAAAATCCGCAAAATCGGCAAAAGCTGCAGAACTCAATCTATTTGAAAAAAATCTGGTAAATAGGCGCCACTGTACTTTACTGTCTATGATAATGCCAAGAAAGCAATCGAATTCACAAATTCCAAAGTTTTGAAATCTAGCATTACCTATGTTTGCTGCACATTCAGTAGTTGTAATAATACAATTTGTTATTTACTATTTTACTATAGGTTATAATTTTTTGAGAACCAATTTATTACTTTTTATACAACAGATAAAACTCTGTGGTCCGCCTGTCTCTACATCGGAGCCTTTTGATTATATTCCGCTAATGTCTACAAATTGTTTAGGACTAAATAAGAAGTCATTAATTTTAAACAATTTTCACAAAGACTTAAACTTGGGCTGATTGACAGAGCAGTAAAATCCACGCAATCAAATGCATTAGAAAGATCACCAAAAATTGCAATTGCGTCATCGTCCTACCAGCAGTCAAACTCGTCATGTTTAACAAGTGCCATTCCATCATCCATGGTTGACTAGCCTCTGATAAAACCAAATTGCTTGGGTTGTAATAGATTAGTGACCGTAAAGTTTCACACTTCAGCAATTTTACTTTTTAGCAGTTGATTTAGTATAAGTTCTTCACATATTTTAGTAAACACCGGTAGAATAGGCTAACTAGTCTCAATAGTTGCGTATTAAAAATGTTTGTTACGTTTTCTGTAATCTGTAAATAAGAAGTTGGGTCTGTTATATAATATTTATTTATAACAATTGTTATAATTTATTATAAATAACACAGTTCTTATTTCAATTCAATAAAGCAAATTTAATTAATTTGTGTAATTGTATTCTTGCCGAAATATCCTCATTCAGGAAAACCTCTAACGGCCGTTCCCAATATTCAGTCTATCTCTTACTTGAGATAAAAATCGTAACTATCGTTGACTTTTCTGTCCCAATAAACTTATCGACAGTAACTCACCTTATCCGTACACGCTGTCTGTCAAATGAGACGACGATTTGCAATTCACGCGTCCCAATAAGACGATAAGAATGACTTATCGGGTATATTGGTACAGCTTCAGATTATTGACAGTTAATCACTGACATTAGAAGATCGTAATTTATCTATATCTGTAGATAGTAAAATGGGAACGGCCGTATGCCATGAAGAACATACATATCTATCTATATTGTTTAAAAGAATAATGAAAGGTTCAAAATAGCAATCGAACTATTCAGAAAATTGATTCAACCGGTAGTGTATATTTTTTTTAACTATTCACAAATGTCCAATACATTTTTGTCAGATACATACCAAGTGCTGATAGTGTGTACACCTTCCTATTACTTTATGGACATAGATATGGCGAAGTTTATATGAAGCTGAGTGTTATTGCTCATGACCCGGATTATTACTGCTATTTTAATAAATAACAACAACAAAATTATAATTAGCTACTTCATTATCAATACGGATAAAACTGCATGATATATTATCTTCCAAATTATCATAACGATAATAACTGCACAATACATTATATAAATGAGTGCAATAATCATAGTAAGACTTAAAAGTAGAACACGACAGTTAAGAATTCCATCCAGATAAAGTTAGTGAAATTGAGACGACAATAAAAAAAAAATGACGGCGCAATGGGTAGCTCAAGATAAAGTTTTTTTGATAACCGGAGGTGCATCTGGTCTAGGAGCGGAATACGCCAAGATATTTCTGCAGCTTAGAGCTAAGGTATTTTAGTATTAAGAACATTTACAATTGTACTTCAATTTGTATTTTTTTTTTCAAGGAATATTAACAGCAACTATCGCATAAATCCAAGTATACTGAATAAATAAGAGTTAATCTAAGCTAAATATACTTTATAATACACAATGAAATAGAAGACGAGATTAGTTGGTCACTTATGAAATAAAAAGCATATTTAATGATAATTTAAAAATCAGTCAAAGGAATCAGAAATGATTTATTGATAATGGATTATTTTGGTTGCGATATCAATTATAAACAAAAAGTTAGTCCCATTACGAGTTTAACTTTGCTAACTGCCAACCTGTTAATTTTTTTACTTAGTGATATCAATTTACATACTAACAAAGATACTAAGAGAAGATAATCATAATATATTGTTTTATTATAAATTTCTAAGAACTTTTATTCAATTGAGTAGGGTAAAGTACAAGCAGATATATAATATAATATCTTGATACAGAATGTGGCAGTCTTGGATATCGCCGAAGCGGTCGGCGAAACCTTTGTTGCATCACTCAACGAAAAATATCCAGGGAAGGCTATGTTCATCAAATGTGACGTTAGTAAAGAAGATGAAATAAAAACCGCTTTCCAACAAGTACTGGACGCGAACAAGAGAATAGATGTCATCATTAACAACGCAGGAGTAGGGAATGATTCTCTCCATCAATGGAGGACTGCGAGCGAAGTCAATTGGGTATATATTTTCACATTTATTTGCTATTTCAGATATCTTAATGTGTGAAGTACTTATTTCAATCGGCAGTATGTTACCTCGACATTCAAGCTGCTTTAAAAAATTCACGACAGTTTAATTTAAAACCAGTTAAGACTATATTACCGTGACGCACTACCGTTTGTTGAAACCACAAAATGTGCAAACTGATACAAATGGCCTGAAATATTATAGATTACAAAATCATCAAATTATTATTTTTCAGCAAGGTGTAGTATCATTCACACTCAAAGGTATGGAACATATGCGCAAAGATAAAGAAGGAGCTGGTGGCACTATCATTAACGTATCATCTATTGCTGCACTCTGCAAGTGCGCTCCTTTTCCAATTTACGGTGGTGCCAAACTAGCTGTGTTACATTTCGGACAAACTATTTCCGTAAGTAAATTAATTATTGTATCTATCCATAAGATAACTAAAAATGAGCCTGTTTTGTTTGTAAGTCATACTCTAAGCTTCTGGATTGTCATACAATATTTTTATGATTAAAGAAACGAAGTAAGAATACGTTACACTTGAAAATCATATCGATAGCGCAATCTATTATTTTAAGAAGATGATGCAAAATACAGTATGCTCCAGAAAAATGATATCCAAGATTTATCAAGCAAAATCACTTTTGAAGTGACTAACGAATGCTTTCAGTTACCCCCGTTTTTCGATAACACTGGCGTGCGCATTTTGACCATCTGCTTTGGAGGGACTCTAACTCCAATGGTGGAAAATATTCCTGAGCAATCGATAGAAAAGAAATTAGGGGAAACCTTCTTAAAAACTGCAGTTGAGCTAACGGCCTTCCAAAGGTAAAATTATAATGTTTTTTATGAAAATAAGGGACGAGAAGAGTAGGACGTTGAGCTGAAGGTAAGTGATATGACCAGTCCATTACAATGCAGTGCCGCTCAGGGTTCTTGAAAAACCCAAAAAAATTATGAACGGTACCACAATTGTGCTCGTCACGTTAAATCTCATTTGCCCAGAAATCTCACTAAATACGGCGCCAGAAACGCAAAAATGCTTACACATTACTGCTTCACTCCAGAAAAGAAGGCCCCTTGCCTTTGAAGTACCCATAATCTAGCCGCCATCCTGGGCAAAGAAGCCTCTCACATGTAAATGCCCTAGTAATGGTATGTAGTCGCCTCTAAAAACACCCTTGGCCCAGGCCAAGAAAAGAATAGGGAAGACCCAGGTCTTCCCTATTCTTTTTACGCCCCGGGAAAGCACAGGCCAAAAAATATTCTTTATGTTCATCTGAAAAAGAAAGTTAAAACGATTTGAGATGAGTAGATGTTATGAGCCTTACAAGATATTGTTGGCAGTTTCCAATCCTGATGGCGAGAAATGCATGTTATGATGAATGATATATTTTTCTTCTCGTCTGGGTATTTGTAATACTTTTCTTGTATTTTTATCATAAAAAATATTTTACCTATAACATCACAATCATAAACAATATTATTTCATATAGATATATTCAGGGTATGAAACGAAGAAAACCTTTAAAAGACTTGTTTGATTTCATTATTACTATTTCAGAATTGACTCTGCTGTCACGGCCTTTGTGAAAATGTTTCAAGAAGGAGAGCCCGGCTCTATTTGGCTATCAATAAACAATAGACCAGGAATTGATATTACATCCGACATTAATCAGGCTTTTGATGAATTTAAGATGAAGTGGATACTCTAGTATGCTTTAGCTAAATATGTGAATAAAATTATTTTGTGAATTAAAAATGTTACGTATGTTGTAAATAAGAAATTAAGAGTATTATATAACATTTATTTGAACGATAATCTAATTTACTATGTACAATACAGTTTTTATTTCAATTCATTTAAGGAAATTGTTAAATATGTGTTATTGTATTCTTACTGTTACATCCTTAGCAATAATTAATTGTTGACTTTTTGAAAACCTTTGAATATTGTAGCAGCAAAATTTTTCTATGATTGTTCTTTGAATAATTATAATAACAGAGTAAATAACACAATAATAGACTAAAAATAGGAACTATTTGAGGAAAGCATTTATGACGAACAATAAACACAGGTAAAGAGATAGAAATGTTCTAAAACGCTAGTGAAAAGACTATGAAATTCAACACCAACGTGAATGATATTCTATACTCACAACGCTTGCCCGCTTCTATGCCGATCATAGTATTCTTGTAAAAATGAAATCCAAAGCACCTCAAAGACAGATTGATGCTTTGCCAGAAGCAGTAAACCAAGCAGCTGAAAATCGCGTCTACATCAACAGAGCTATATCAGATCAATAACAGAACATATTACTTAAAACTGAATGCATTGCACTGGATGATAGCAATGGATTGACAGCACGAACTTGGAATATGTTACTTGTAAATGTAATATTAAAATTATAACAAGTAGTACTTCTTATTCTGCACCAGAAAATCATATGTATATATATTTAGTAAGTTCGATTCGGTAATGTATACGGTTCCATTTTATCCAATACTTATTTGGGGACAAACAGGCCATACTTCGGTTAAAAGGCGGCTAGAAATTTCGGAACATAGAATTGAATTAGTTGTCGCACATTTTTGTTAATAATGGGAAATTGAAATTCAAAGAATAGGCCATTCAGAAAACATTGTGTTAGAGTGTATGTAATATCTGAAACTAAAATTAAATATTTAGTACCTGGAATACCGAGCCTTGCTCAATGATAATAAACTATAATATCATTGGCCTTGCTCGGACTTTTAAGTAGCGACTCGAAGCGGATTCTTCTGCTTTCCGGATCACCCAATGTCCCATCTGAGCTATAGAATTATATTATATATTGGCGAAATTTACCTTTGTATTCTAATGTTATTGTAGCTGTTTGTCATTAAAACACGGATAAAACAAAGTTTTTAAAATTGAAACCTAGCTAGAGATCTATCGAAAGTACCTGTATACTACATTTCATTTAAATCGTTGCAGCCGTTTCCGAGGTTCAGATTATTTATATATATATATTTATATACTTACAAAAATTGCTCGTTTAAAGATATAAGATTAATTAAATGTTTCTTTCTTAATTTTCTTTAATACATAGTTAACCTAACAAGCCAGACAGCAAGAAATTTTTGGTTGCACCCTTTTATAGATCAAAACCTCATTTTTATATGCCACAGAATGTATGCCGTACATTAACAATTTCAACATTTAGCGGGCGAGACAAACTAATAAGCCCGTCTCTTCTCTTCTTCCTCATCAGCCGAAAGACTTCCACTGCTGGACAAAGGCCTCCCCCAAAGATTTCCACGACGATCGGTCCTGCGCTTCCGTCATCCGACGTATTTCGACAATCTTGACCAGATCGTCGGTCCATCTTGTGGGGTACCAACACTGCGTCTAACTAATAAGCCCACAAGGGCTGTAATTTTTGGACTTAGATGTTTGAACTCTCCATCTGGACAGATTAATAATCAAAGTCAACATAGTAATAGGAACAAACACAACCAATTTGTAACATTTATATTGTTAGTCGATTTGAGAGAATGCAAATTCACAATTACCCCCTTAAACAAAGCCAGTGGACTATCAAGAGTTCCCCGACTCCAAATCCCTAACTTACCTTGAAATGAGGACTCATTGTCAATATCAATGGTTGAGGAACGAACGACCCAACCATGTAGAAGTGTGCAGTTTATTTGATGTGAGATCACCAAGAAAAGTGTAAGTAAAATTTATTATTTTCTCACAGGAAAATATCATAATATAAACACCTTTGCAGAAAACGTGCGCTTGGTTTATTCAAGTTATTTTAGTATTAACAGTGGTAAAAAGTATTTAGTGCAAAAAAAAAATTAATTCGCGTCTACGTCATCAGCTCGGTGTGCTCGAGCATTGTCGTCCATAAGGACAGCAGCACTTCCTGTAACAGCTAACACTGGTTGTACATGAGTAATTAGGAGATTCGTGATGTAACATTGTGCATTTAGAGAGCCATTTTCTACGAAAACTAACATCTTCAGAAGTTATGCCAGCCCAAAACCGGTGCAGACACCGTACGTCGTAATTTCTTCAAAACATACGTCTGCTTAACGCTCTTCTGGTCTTCATAGCACTATACAACGTCCGATTTCACCAAATAAGATTTTGGCATCATCAGAAAATAAAACCTTACTAAATTGTACAAGCAGATGTACACAGCCACGTCGCAATATTTTGGGAAAATCTTAAATTTGCAGTACGGTCCTAAATATCTCCTTATTCTCTTCCTCCTTAACTTTCACCACGGAGACCCCGGTTCTATTATCGCTTTTTCTGCAGGAGCAGGACGTTCAGCTGGTGGTTATTGATACGCTCTCCCCAATACAATGCAGTGCCACTCAGGATTCTTGAAAAACTCAAAAATTCTGAGCGGCTCTACAATTGCGCCCGTCAC
>CATIXQ010000014.1:7494223-7545610 GCA_949711755.1 Leptidea juvernica
GGACTGGTGGTACTATTATTAACATTTCATCTATTTCTGCACTCTACAAGTACCCTGCTTTTCCAACGTACTGTGGTTCCAAGATAGCCGTGTTACATTTCGGTCAAACTCTATCCGTAAGTAAATTAATTGAATATATCCATAAGATACATCCATAAGACTAATAATACGTAGGTCATACTCTTAGATTCTGGATTCTCGTAAATAATTCCACACATAACTTTTACATGTTATATCTATAATTTAACTAAGTAATTCTCGCTCTGACACTATTTACAAAAAAAAAATTTCGGAAAAAAAGGTGTAAGGGCCGGACTGTATTAATGATCTACATCTTCCTTACTTCATACGTCATCTACATCTGAGATGTTCAAGAACTCTTCATCGCGTGAGCGTCTTTTATGAGGACGCGTTATCGTGAAGAACGAAAAGGACGACTTATCTGCGAGCACATTTTACGCAAAAAATTTCGAAAACAGGCCAATCACATATTGACGTTCTTATATGCTGTAACTGTCCATTGGTTTTGTAACGTAGCTATATAATTTGGCGGACAATAAGCCAAACAAAAAATAAGCCAAGCATTTGCTTACCAATGCTTCGATTTTTTTTAACTTTCGTAAGCAAATCTTCAAAACGGAAAAGCATTCCGTCGATTGGCGATTTCTCATCCTATTTGTCATTATTTTTCTTGTAAATTGTATGTATTGAATCTATTGAGTGCAAACCTTCCGAAAATTCAGGTGGACACGCAAAATGTTGTGTGAGAAATTAGTGATGTGCTTGAGTGGCACGCGCGACGTGAGGACCGGGGCCGCGGCGGGAGGACACTGAGTCCAAAAATAACAATAATCTTAACTAGAATTAGATTAATTATATAGATAGTATGAAATACTCAAGTATTTTTTTTACTTTTTAGTGCATATTATATTTATTGTTTCGAAATAGTGTTTTTAAGTCCGTTGCTTTTTTGTTTAAATTTTTTGATGTATCTTTTTATATTTTAAGCTAGTGTTTATTCCGGTCCCGTGTGTATTGCAATTTGGTCCAATTCTGAAATTGGCATCCTTGTGAAAACAATAAAAGTCTTAAATTTGAATTAAGTATGTGCGCGACGAATCGAAATCGACGAATTATTGTTATTTTTGGAGTCGGTGTGAGCCAAGCTACATAACTACATTTTAGTGATGAAGAGCACATCATCATACGAGGAGTATTAGTGCTGCAAAATATCATCTTTCTTCCCTATAAATAATGGATGTTTCTAACTACGTGCTATCAAATTTCGAGAATTCAACATGACAAATGTATAATTCACTATCAAAATAATCTTTAGCTCTTCTCTGCAAAATATTCTTGCTTTCGACACGCTCATGCTAAGAAGTTGTGTTGCCAACTTATTAATTATTATAGCGTTTCTTTACATAATGATTCTTAGTTAAGTGATTTGCAAGTTCTAAACGATTTTTTTCTTAATTTATGTCAGTTTTTTTACAAACGCCACCTTTATCCTATCTTCTTTGAATTTAAATATTTCTTTTGAGTCGAAGTGATTTCTAGTTAGTTTAAACATACGATAGAAATCTGAAAACACAGGTATAATGTACAAACCTTTTGCTCTCCTAACATTTCATGTATCAAAAATACCAATCGCCTAATTGTGATAATATAATTTTATGTACAAATCTTAACGTTTTTAGTGCAATAAACTGTTTTCATACATTCATTCATTCAAATACCAAACTACTAATTTCCAGGGCATGTTAAAAGCGACTGGTAAAACATGTATACCTGATGCTATGATTTTACAACTTTCAACGAGGCCTGTTGCCAAGTCAATAAGGCCCTAATCTAACAAAGTTTTGGGATTAATCAAAAACCCTAACAAAACCGACTTGACCATATACATACATAATTTTCAAGAAAATACATGCCCTAATTTGGGTTCAAGATCGACATCACAATTGAATTCAGCGCCTTCAAAACCCATTTAAAATACTTATATAATTACTCAAAGTTTTAAATGCACATCACACGCACTTCATAAGATTTTTTACACAAATTTTCACCAATAATCAGGATGATTAGTATAAATATGGTATCATTTACGCTTGTGTCTGTACACGTTTCTGTGATACGTGTACAGACACAAGCGCACGTAAACACGTCTAAGGAAAATGAGCTATCTATGATGCAGTCATTCAGCGATAGTGACGAAACTCAATCTAGAAATCTTGCACTCGACAGTTTAGATACAAAAAAGATACGTTACATTTTTACGAAAACCATATCGATAGCACACGCTATTATTATTATTATAATATGTGAAGATGATGGCAACATGTAGCGTTCTCCTGATATCCAAGCAAAATTAGTTTAGAATTAACTAAAAAATGATTTCAGGTGCCTCCATTTTTCGATAGCACTGGTGTGCGCATTTTGACCATCTGCTTTGGACCGACTGTCACTCCTTTAGTGGAAAATGTTCATGAACGAATGCTCGATAGGTCATTTGATGAAACCTTTAAAACTGAAGAAGATGTAAGGCCCTGCCAAAGGTAAAATTTTATAATTTTGTATGTTAATCTGAAAAAAAAAGTTAAATCTGTTCGAGATTAGTATCTGGTATTTGTCTTCTAACCTTACAAGATATTGTTGGCATTTTTCAATCCTGAAATGGGGAAAGCTGCGTGTTATATAAATGATATGAAGGATTGGCGAACAGACTTAGTTCTGCAGCATACGCGGTTAAAAAGATTAATTAACTGACATAGATACGGCGCGACTAGTATACTTTAGTTATTTCCATAGTATTATGTCCTATGGTATATTGCTATGGGTCAACGCTGCCGATATTAATACAATATTTGTGCTGCAGAAGAGGGCTATTCGCGCTATTTATAACCTAGGTCCTAGAGAATCATTGAGAGCAAGTTCAAAGAAATTAACATCTTGACTGTTGTTTCTCAATATATTCATGATAATGTAATGTATGTTCATAGGCACATAAGTGAATTTGCCAGAAACTGTCATAGCCATAATGTTAACACCAGGAACAGACATAAACTGATGATGCCTACTACTCGGCTAAGTCGAGTTAGTAAGTCTTTTGTGGGGCGATGTATATGCTTTTACAACAAGATCCCAGAAAGTGTTCAAAACAAAAGTATTACGTTATTCAAAAGAATTGTTAAAAAAAGTTTGTGTAGTAAAGGTTACTATAACATAAATGACTTTCTTAATGATACCACAGATTGGGAATGGAGCGACCATTCAGGCTATTAAATAATAAGTTTAATTGTACAATGTTACTTTGTTACTTTGTAAATGTTACTTTAATTGTAAAACATATTTTTTGATGAAAAAAAGCCCGCTGAGTTTGTTGCGCCCATTCTTCTCAGGCCTGATGCATTCATTTTGGAATGGGTGGTAGTTTTTTTGACTTTCAATAAGTGATTTCACATCCTATTTTGAATAAAAATATTTGAATTTGAATTTGAATACCTATTTCGTCTCGTTTGGTTATTTGTCATTCCTTTAAGTACTTCTATTATAAAACTTACTTTTACATATTTCTAACATCACATTCATAAACAATATTATTTCATATTGAAATATTCACGGTATGAAAAGACTTGTTTAATATCTTCATATTTACTTTTTTCAGAATTGACTCTGCTGTCACGGCCTTTGTAAAAATGTTTCAAGAAGGAGTGCCCGGCTCTATTTGGCTATCAATAAACAATAAACCAGGAATTGATATTACATCCGATATTAATCAGGCCTTTGATGAATTTAAGATGAAATGGTTAGCCTAGAGTATTTCGTAATGAATGTTTGTGATTTAAAAATGTTTGTAATGTATGATTTAAATAAGAAATAATGTATATGACATAACATTGTTTGAATTTACTATTATAATACACATTTTATTTCTATACAATGAAGGAAATTCTTTAATATGTATTGTTAAATTCTTACCGTTACATCATTGGTAATAAAAATATCCTTGATAATAATAATTATTTATATTTTGGAAACCTCTGAATCGAAAATGAAATGCATAAAAATGAATATCAAATGAACTATTTGTGGAAAGCATTTATGATAATAAGAAAGACACAGGTGAAATGATAGAAATGCTTGCTACGAAATTGAACACAAAAGCGAGTGATTTTCTCTACACACATTGCTTGCCCGGCCCTAGACATAGTTCTTATAAATCGTCACTATAAAAATTTCTTTTAAATTACTAAAGCTACCATATGGTCGGAAAAAGTAGAGATCGTGAGGAGAACAAACAAGAAACTCAACAGCCACTCTTTTATTTATTTATTCGGAAACCCAACAATTGCACACTAATACAAAAATATGTAAGTGTACAGATAACTTTCAGGGTTACATATCATGTTAGTTAAATTAAGCCAATCAGAGACGACAGACTATCCGTGAAGTACTTATATATATATAATTATATGCAGTAATGCAGTTTGACACACAAAATATCCTAAAAAAATATAACGTTCGCGTCTACACACTACACGCGCTAACGCAGACAACGCTCTCTTTAGTCTGTAGTCTGCACCTGCTAGTGATTGACGTGTATCGTGGCGCTAGACATCGATGTATCGATGTTGATACAAGAAATCGAAAACAGACCAGCACTACATCTTTGGCAGAGTATCATGACAGAAATTTAACAAGCAAATTGTGGGATGAAGTGTGCAAATTTATTCGGATATAGTTTTAGAAGTGAATGTTTACTAGGAAACAGCCTCTTTAATAATCTTTCTGAAAGAATAGGATTTTTATATTATAAGTACAAAATAATACACCGCAATCTCTGTACTTCCATTGCGTGTACATCCCTACAGTTCCGCCGACAAAATGGCCGAAAGTGTACAGCTAGTGCGTTCAGTCTGTGTAATATCTGCCAAAGACATTTTGTAGCACAAAAAGTGTATCATCTCCGATAGGCCTTACAGTTTATTAAAATATGTTAAATTTAAAATAAAGTCAATGTTAATACAAAACAACAGTACATTTAGTTATAAATGTTGAAAATCCATCTGCACCAATGCCTAAGTCTGGTATTATATTTAGGTTTTCGAAAATTGAGTATTTTAAAATGGCTGTAATATACTTTACAAATTAGTTTGTAATGTGCTGCATTCGTGATCAAAGTTAAAAACGTATAAAATATTTTATTTGATAAAAGTAATTTAGAATAAGCTGTATAATATAGAAAGTATCGTATTTTTGATGCCTCAACCTTTAGAGCTTGAATTAATTTTTTGTGTAAGGATGCTTCGTCAAATGTCATAATTATTAGTAATTATCTATATATATAAAAATGAATTGCTGTTCGTTAATCTCGGTAAAACTCGAGAACGGCTGGACTGATTTGGCTAATTTTGGTCTTGAATTATTTGTGGAAGTCCAGGGAAGGTTTAAAAGGTGAATAAATAGGAAAATGCTGCTAAATTAAATAAAAACAACAAATTTGTTTTTCCTTTGATGTGTGCATTCATAATTTGTATGAGAGAATTTATTGACGCACGGTTTGACAGTTCTGCTGTGAAACAATTTCATTACGACAGCAGGGTGCATATTTTACGAAGTAATTTTTGATGTTATGATATATTATTGACAAATCCATATAATAACATTATTTTATTTATAATATACAGAACAACGTCTGTCGGGTCAGCTAGTAATATATAAAATAGATTTTTGGAAAAAATACTACAAGCTGGTACTACTAGCTTTCGAATTGTTATTTTCAAATTTGGTATGCACCAAGAGAAAGAGTGAAAATAGTCTTTACAAATAGAAAACAATATGAAGATTATTGTTAAAAATATTAGATATAAGCAAATTCAATACATGTTTAACACATTCAATACCACCACGATTTTCTAATACTTCCCAGCGATGCCGCCCTATAAAAAACGCAAACATGCTAGGTGTGCTCGCGGCACTGCAGGATGGAATTACGTAGCACGCTAGGCGTGTTCACCGGCACTGTTAAGAGGTAAAATCAAAGAAAGCGTTATTTCGGCTTCAACCGTGTTTATTGATCAGTCTTTCTCGAGTTACTGAAGAGATATTTTGTTTTTAGCAGTGTTTGTGCTTTTGAAAGTTAAATTATGGCAGTTAGTAGATTCCAAGGTAAGTATTTATCGTAATTTGATCAGTGAATTTCAACCTTTGGTTACTTATTTATGATTTTTTAGGGAAAACAAAATATGTGCAAGAAACAGTGGAATATGATGATGATGCGACGCAAGCAGATAGCCCACCCTCACAAAAACGCCCAAAAGTAGGAGGTGAGCCGATAACATATTTCTCTTATCTTGTCTTAAAACTTTTAGTGCACTTATTGTGACGTAGTGGATTAGTGTTAAATTGTAAATCATTCGGTCGGTACCTGGTACCTACTTTATGATATGCAGGTACCTATAGATAGCACATTATATTGTCAATATTAACGTATTTCATAAGGTTTTTGAAGCAGCACCGCAAGTAATTAACCGCATCAATTTTACACAAAAGAATTAAGGAACAAAAAGATTCTTAAAAAACCGACGATTGTGTTTGAAAACATTATTTGCACTGTTATATATTATCGCTAATAACACAATAAACAAGCCGTGCTGACTGCTGACGCATCTATTGTTTTACAAATAGGCTGATAACATTTCAACTCCAGATGTTTAAAACGTTACAGGAATCTGTCTACAATTCTAAGAAGTTTAGATTTTAATTTGGAGACAGTAAATGTTTTGAACTTATTGTTTATTAAATACTAGCTTTTTACACAACAGCTGATAAGCGTTTATAATTAGGTACCTAAAGGGGTACATTATAGGTAAATATTTTATGCAATTTATTTTATCTTTTTTGTTCAACCTAAGTGCCAAGGAATAAAATAAATGATAACTTATAAAAAATATTCTATATTTTATTATTGGCATTATAAATGTAGTAAATTGACCTAATAATATAAAAGATTGAGAACTGCTGGAGATGAACACGCCTGGTATGTTCGCGGCATTACATAATAGATTATTTTTGATGAACCTTAAAAAAATATCAGATCCTGGAACCACTTCAGAATACTTTAGCTTACGGCAGAAAGTTTATGCTCAGAGTCTTTCGGACAATAATATTGTCTAATCTTTGAGATATAGATGAAAAACGGTGAGCACGCCCGGCGTGCTGGCGGCATGCAGATAAGAATTAGTGTGGACACGCTAGGCGTGTCAATGGCACTGAATGTGTTAAGCAATACTATGCAATTTTAATATATATAAAAAGTAAATTTAATTTAGGAGAGCTGCTGGTAATTTGGTAAATATCAATAGAAATATAAAACCAGTAGGTAAAGTTTAAAATAAAATTCTAGTTTATAGATAGAGCTATTTATAGAACCGATAAGTCTACGAACAAATATTACATGGCTTTCTTATTCTTCTGTTCCTTCTGAGATCTGGTTTTAGATATCGGCAGGATGTTATGGGCTTAATTATGGGCTCCTCTAGGAGCCAAGCCAGATACTCAGGTCTTGTATCTTCGGACGGGGACTGGTTCTCTGGGTCTTTCATTAGGCGCCTCGAGACATGAATATAGTACTTTTGCTAAGATGTAATCTCTTGGGGGTGCCAGTTATTACTGATTTCCCTCATGGTGTCGTAAGCGATGTCTGTCAATAGCGGCTTGTCTGCAACATAGTTATTATATATTTAATATATTAGATTAGATAGTTTATATGTCTACATAGAGCCTCTTGCCACTATACAACCGATGAAAACAGCTAATTGTATTTCACGTTGTGTTAGTAGGTATGCGTGCATTACTCAAAATAGAGCTTAACTGTCTACCTCAACTTTAATCGACGTTTTCACAGCTGCCACAGTCTATCTAGGCGTATAAATGCTATAATTATCTATTATATCACATTTTTCGACACGTGGAGAAATGTGGTGTTTGCAACGACAGCCGAATTTTTAGGCCCCACAGAGGCTCTTATTTTAGTGATAAATAATGCATTAATCTCTCTTGGATGTATTAAAACTTTAATTTTATATTCATGGAATCTGTTCTTAAAGCCGAGCATATGATCAGATTAGGTACAGCTGAACCATCGGACTCGGTCTGATAGAGGGCCATATTCGATGGTATGTGGTATTGTCCATCGGACTTAATTATTATTATTATATACAAGTTGACCCGACAGACATTGTTCTGTATATTATAAATAAAATAATGTTTTTATATGAATTTGTCAATAATATATCATAACATCAAATATTACTTCGTAAAATATGCACCCTGCTGTCGTAATGAAATTGTTTCACAGCAGAACTGTCAAACCGTGCGTCAATAAATTCTCTCATAGAAATTATGTATGGACATCAAAGGAAAAACAAATTTGTTGTTTTTATTTAATTTAGCAGCATTTTCCTATTTATTCAACCTTTTAAACCTTCTCTGGACTTCCACAAATAATTCAAGACCAAAATTAGCCAAATCGGTCCAGACGTTCTCGAGTTTTAGCGAGACTAACGAACAGCAATTCATTTTTATATATAAGGAGATTACCGTTCGGACCGTACCGAGCACAACGCCGGAAAAACTGGCGCGAGTCTTCTACCGGACCGTCTGATGGTCCTACCGTACCAAATCCGACCATATGTTTAGGCTATTAGGAATTGCAAGTCTGTAAAACACTAGTAATTTAATAGAATTTGGCATGTTGATACCTTTATTGCCGGTCAACCTCTATATATAAACACTTTACATTTCGGAAAATTAAAGAGTTTGTGTACATAGCGTAGTATACAATAACTTATGCACCTAACCAAGTAAAATTTACGATGTTGATACCTTATATTGCTGGTCAACACTTTAAATTATACTTTTCATGACAGTAAATTAAAGAATTTCTGTGGGATAGTTAAATAAATTAAGTAACTTATATTGCTTAGTGCACAATAACTTATGCACATGATGTAATGAAATTTGCCATTTTGATAATTATATTGCAACATCTTGGATATCTTTCATCCTGGAAAATTAACGAGTTCCCGTGGGAAATATAAAAAACTATTGTACCTTATATAGCTATACAACAACTTATGTACCTAATTTAGTAAAAGAACAATGGCGAAATTTTACCTGACTATAGGAATAACCGTCTAAGGTTAGGATAGTTACAAAAAAAACTTCGCAGATAGATTGACTTGTTAAATAAAATTGTATTGCAAAAGGAACCGGGGAAATAAATAAAATATTTATTTCATTGTGACATTATATGCTGTCACAACTATGAAATCGCATCCATTTTAGGTTACATCAAGGAAAGCTATCAATACGACTGACAGCGATGATCGAATGATCAATGAGTTTCTATACCTGTCACCTATGATCTACCTAATACTAATAATACCTATCAATTATAGTTACCGCGGTTGTGTTGTTTTGTGCCTTCTTTATTTTAATAGGTAGTTTATATTTTACCTGGCTTGTTTTTTGACTTGAATAATATCTCGTTTTAAACTCTGAACCTTATTTTGAACTACTTCTGCTCTCCATTACCGGACCATGATTTTTCCCACGAATTGGTCTAACGTACGCTGTTTATATAATTATAAACATAATAAAATCTTTTGCTTGTTTCATTTACTACTACCTACTTCTACAAAATAAGATATTGGATTGAGAAAATGATATTAGAAAACTAGGTACTTATTTTACCAGATTTTTAAGATTATATAAATGGAAGTAACTGCATAGTTTCTAAGTCGACCCGAGCCTTAAAATCGGGGGTAGATTAGGTTCACTTTAGAAGTACCTACCTACGACTATGGATTGCGCATTTGACTTCTTTCTTATAGAATTTCTTATAAAGCTATGGACAACCAACTCTGGTTTGTTGCAAATAAACTGTTATTACCATTGCATCAAGTTTACATTTTATCATAATATAATACTTACTCAGAGTTGTTGACCGTAGATAGTTTAGTAATAAGGTATTAATTAATATTAGCTATTTGCCTATGATTTGATTTATTTTGCTTATGAGATTTTTGGAATAGGTGTTATTCAAAACTCTAAAAACTCAAAAAAAAAACATTTATTTCTCCATTATCCCGGTTCCAAATTAAAAATGTATAATATTAGTAGATTCAGAAAATTATAGAGAATTAATTAGTACAGGTCAGTTCTTGAGACGCTACCATTCAATTTCAAATATTTTGTAGTATGAAACATCGCCATTGTTCTTTGCCAAGTTGATACCTTATATTGCCGGGAAAACAATGTGTAAGTATTATAAAATTTAAAAATCTCACAAAAGTGACGGGTTTCCGCAGGAAAGTAAAACACTACAAAAACATATCCCAGCATAGCGTTATTCATATTAAATCAATTGTGTGTGACGGACGTCATTTCCACCCCAGGCAAAGAGTGAGAACGACCTAAATGGTCAGACATAATAAATAGGTACATCGATACATACTTTGTTTAAAGAAATAAACATTTTGACTGTTGCTTTATATATTTGATAATGTTCTGTATGTTCATAAGCACACTGAGGAATTCTCTAGAAACTGTGACATTCATTATGTTAACACGAGGAACAAACATAAACTTGTTATGCCTACTACTCGGTTGGGTCGAGTTAGTAAGTCTTTTGTTGGGCGATGTATATGCTTCTACAATATGATCCCAGAAAATGTACAAAAAACAAATGTGTTACGAAATTTAAAAGAATTGTTAAAAAACGTTTGTGTGGGAAAGGTTATTATAGCATAAACGATTTTCTTAATGACACCACGGAGTGGGAATAAAGCGAACACCCTCAGGCTCTTTAATTATAAATGTTTATTGTACGATATCACATTGTAATCCATATTTTATATATAAAAAAACAAGCCCGCTGAGTTTCTTGCGCCCATTCTTCTCAGGTCTGAGGCAGTCTCATTAGAATGGGTGGTAGTTTTGGACGTTCAATAAGTGATTTTAAATCCTATTTTGAATAAAAAAATTTGAATTTGACTAAACTTAATCTTACAATACTGTGAAAATCTCAGCCCTACTTTCTAGCTTTCCAAAGAAGTATCTACTCATATTAAAAATACGAAAATTAGTAAGAATGTATGGATGTCTGGATGTATGGACCTGTGAAAATCTCAACCCTACCTTCTGGCTTTCCAGAGAAGTACCTACTAATATTTTAAATACGAAAGTATGTAAGAATGTATCGATGTCTGGATGTATAGACCTGCGAAAATCTCAACCCTACCTTCTGGCTTTCAAAAGAAGTATCTGCTAATTTATTATTGTAAATACGAAAGTTTGTAGGAATGGAAGAATGGGTGTGGATGTATGGATGTATGTTTGTTGCTCTAATCTACTAAATTGATTTTATTGACACTTACAATAATAAAGCTTACATACACATATTTAAACTAGATAGTCTCTGTCTATACTGCATTATTTGAAAAATATTTCAATAGTCATGACGATGACGATAAACAACCGAGTGCGCGATATTGTGATGCGATCCGGAGGCAAGCGGTGGGAGGGGCTTGTGGGCGACCGGAAGGCTGCGGTGGGAGGGGCTTGCAGTTCCTTTTAATTTGCATTTTCAATGACTATCAACAAATCGCAGGATCAAATCTTAAAAGAAGCATACATTTGGGTATGCCATGTTTTTCCTACGGCCAACCCTACGTGACTTGGTCACGCGTTTTTAAATCGCAAAATCTACATGTGTATTCGGACTGAAATAAATCGTTTAACATAATTTAGGAGGACATAGGAAGACATTGCAGTAACTACCTATAACTTTTGCATTACTATCAAACATCATATACATAAAACATATATATCTTTACAAACTATAGCGTTTATAATACTTATTGGTGAAATCATCATATTTTTACTTTACTTTACTACCAATATAACTAATACTACAAATTTATATATATTACAAATATTACAAATTTATACAAATATATATATATATTACACAATACAGTTGTTCGAGTACTTATATCTGAAAAACAGCTGGACTGATTTTCATGGTTTTTAATTTGTTGAATTTGCCTCCGTCTCGAATCGCAGAATAATATAAAATCACAATTTTCTAGAGGGTAATCTTTTTTATGGAAAAAGAGGACTAAAGAGCGTACGGACCACCTGGTGATAAGTGATCACCGCCGCCCACATTCTCATGCAACACCAGAGGAATCACAAGAGCATTGCCGGCTTTTATCACTGGATGTACTAAGCTGATTTTTAAAATTCTGTTACCAATAGAAATTCAAATTTTTGTGAATGTCATACATACACTATATTATATTAACCAAAAAATTAAAATACTTTTTTATAGTAGTTGTATTTGTAACATACGTCGGAGAAAAAACTGTCCAACATTAAAAATTAATTATATGGCAAAACAATGTTTGCGGAATCAGCTAGTATTTAATAAATATACAAAATGGTAAGAAATAAATGTTGTTTTGATTGTTTTTTGATCTGATTGATGGAGAGGTGTTGAAAAGACATGAGAAGCTATGACTCTTTAGCGAGTTCACATGTTACAGTACCAATTTCAAATACAAATACTTCATTTATCCAAATATTATGAGCCAAGCCTTTTTTAACCGACTTCAAAAAAGGAGGAGGTTCTCAATTCGTCGGTATGTTCTTTTTTATGTTTGTTACCTCAAAACTTTCGACTGCGTGAACCGATTTTGATAATTCTTGTTTTATTTGAAAGCTGGTGCTTCCCGCGGTCTCATTGTAATTTGGTCCAGATCTGACAACGTGGATGATAAATTTACGAATAACTCAATATCGCGCCAACCGATTTTGATATTTTTTTTTTATTGGAAAGGTGAAGTACCTTTCCAAAGATAGTTTGGTGAGAGTTTGATTAGGTTCTGATTACAGAATCCATGATAAAGTACCGGAACTCTTCAATTCTTAGGAGCAAATTAACGATACTCGGCCGAATGTTTATTATGGTATCCGGATATAAGTCATCTACAATAACATAGTTATGGTCAAGTATTTATCGAAGTCGAATATGATGATCAATGGGACTCCTTAACGACTTACAGTAAGGGTGCATCTATAGCAGAATTTCTGTCTGTAATCAAATTGCAAAGCACTTACGTTCATTGCTGTATCGAAAAATTTAGTATATCTACACATATTTAGACAAATTGTTAGTTAGTGTTATTCAAATTCACTAAAATCATAAAATAAAAAATATTTTGACAAAAAACAACCGACTTTAAAAACACTATTCCAAAACAAAAGATATGTGCACTAAAAAGTATAAAAATAATTGCGTAATTTTATACAATCTAATTAATTAATCTAATTCTAGTTACAATTATTGTAATTTTTTGGAGTCGGTGTCATCCAAGATAGGTTTGTACATACATAAGTTATAGGTGAGATGTGCTTGAGTCGTGAGGACCGCGACCCTCTCAGGCGATAGCGGGTCGCGGCGGAAGGACACCGATTTCAAAAATAAACATTAATCGTAACTAGAACTAGATTAATCAATTATATTGTATAAAAATACGCAACTATATTTATACTTTTTAGTGCACATTATATCTTTTGCTTTGGAATAGTGTTTTTGAAGACGCTTGTACTTTTGTTAAAAAATATTTTTTTTCTCGGCTTGCAGGAAAACTTTTGAACGCGTTGCTTTGAAAACATTAATAAGAAGGCTTGAGCACTGTGGTGTATTTTTTTATTTAACAATTGTATTTTATACTATGCCTGATTTAGGTAGGTTTCAGTTAAATGTTTTTAAAGAAGCATCTTGACTTTTCATATAACCCAATATGCTTCTTCTCATCCCCCTAGGATGATGTAGTAAAGAGTTCTTATCCGCACATAACAACTCATTGCTATATGGTTGGCCGTAAAGTTTTAAAATACAAATTAAAAAGATATAAATGCCAATGAGAAGGCATTTGAACGCGCTGCTTTGATAACACTAATGAGAAGGCTTAAGCACTTGGGGTTCTAGTATGAATTTATACTGGTACGAAAACTTTTTGACTGGTCGAATATTTATAAAGAGAGTCGGAGACACCTGCTCGCAAAGTCGTGATGTTCTCGGCGATGTGCCGCAGGGTTCAGTTTTGGGACCAATCCAAAATTTGGATACAAAATATTGGGAAAACCGCTCAAACTTATCAAACAGTGTTATACAAGAAGGTCTTGATCGTATCATCGAATGCATCAAAGAGTGACTAGAAACGCTGAAAGTTCAAGAGTTCACTTTTCTAAATATAGGCAACAACATACCAAAGATGTCGTATTATATTCTCAACTTAAAACAGCTCAAAAGCATTACCAACCGTAAAGACATGGCCGTAACTCACAACTACAACCTAAAATAGGACTATCAAATTAAGAATAAAAAAAACTGGAATAATAATAACTTAATGAAATCTTACATGACGTCATAAGAAGACTCACGATTCTATAGCCTAGGGGCTGGTTTTTTAATATTAACGAAATGTATGATCACCTGTTACTGAAGTGTGAGTTTCAAATATGGAGTAGTTCTTAATTTAAAAAAGAAACCATTCGTCTGGAAAGGGATCAAAAGAGTAAAAATGGCTTCATGCCTGAAAAGCAAGGAATACGAGGAACACCTTGTAAAACAGGAAACACAATAAGACATTTACGCACTTTACGTACAAGCAATACCAGACGTCACTTTCTGGCTAATTGTGGAAGTGGAAGCGAGGAACAGATTACCAGCCTAGCAAAATTCTCTAAGAAAAAAGCGATTCACTCGATTGTATGAAACGTGCAGTCATTGATAGATTGACAGATAACGGCTATAATCTTGTAAAAAACGTAGATAGCCGAAATCCAGTACGTTTTAAACAACTGTTCACTTTTTAACTTAGCCAGATATATACTTCGTCACCCGATTGTAATAACTATTTTAAACTCATGTCAATACTCACTGCACGTTTCATACTAAAATAAATATCAATTTACTGAGGTAGTCCCGCCTCTTATTACGTTGTATTTACATCCTCTTTGTTTATTTCATCCTCTACTACAAAGAGTGAGAAGAGTACAAAGTAAAATCCTTTAAAAAAAGACTGCACAAACATTTAGCTTTAACACAAGTGCAGTGCATATACATGCATCAGAACCAAATGCTGATAGTATATAGGTATAACTTGGAAAAATAAATAACTCAATGACATTATTTGAATACTCTATTGCCGTAACTAACCCTTGTCAAGTTCATATAAAGCGGAGCAGTTTTGCCTATGATCCTAATTGATTCATGGATAAAAATGGCAAACATTTAATTAATGAATGAAACATATTCGTTCTTAATACAACATGCTGTATACCATGGATTTATCTACTGCATTATCATTTAGATAAAAACTGCAAAACACATTAAAAGAAATTGTAATAATTATGCTAAGCGTATTCAAAACAGTACACGACAATTAGTAAGAACGTCTAGACCTAGACGTAAATAAATCGTTAAAAAACATAAAAACTATAATATTTCAAGAATGACGGCGCAATGGGTAGCTCAAGATAAAGTTTTTTTGGTAACTGGAGGTGCATCTGGTCTAGGAGCAGAATACGTCACGATATTTCTGCAGCTTGGAGCTAAGGTATATCAGTATTAAGATAATTTTACACTTTCACTTCAAATTGTAAAATTTGTTTTTATTTCATTGAATGTCATAAAGCTGTGAATTATATTGCCACATAAAATCAAACACACTAAATTACTAAGAGCTAATCAAATGTATTCAATAATATATAATAATATATTCATTGAAGTAATAAGGAGGTATTTACTAGGTTACTACATCAATATTTTATAATAATCATTTGTATGTTAGAAAACGAAAAATGATTTTGTTGCGATAGCTGATATAAAAATAAAGTATAAAGCTTATATTTCATAAGATTCAAAATATTACAGTCACCACAAAGAAAACCCTAAAAACTGTTTAGCTTCTCCATCCCTAAACAGGTTCCATTTCGAGTAACACAAATATTATTTACGTAATATAATATTATATTACTACAGAATGTGGCCGTCTTGGACATTGCTGAAGCAGTCGGCAAAACCTTCGTTGCATCGCTCAACGAAAAATATTCAGGGAAGGCTATGTTCATCAAATGTGACGTTAGCAAAGAAGATGAAATAAATACCGCTTTCCAACAAGTACTGGACGCGAACAAGAGAATAGATGTCATCATTAACAACGCAGGAATTTTTAATGACTCTCCATATCTATGGACAACCGCGTCCGATGTCAATTGGGTACTTAAATTATTTCATATTTATTTGCTATTTCACACTTTAACTGTAATACAATTGGCATTCAAGATGCTTTGAAGATTCGCGACTGTTTAATAATGTAATTTAAACAAATCAGGACTATTCCCGTGACGGAGTATCGGTTGGGATGATATATTACAGATATCAAAATAATCAACTCATTATTTTTCAGCAAGGTGTAGTATCATTCACACTCAAAGGTATGGAACATATGCGCAAAGATAAAGGAGGGGCTGGTGGCACTATTATTAACATTTCATCTGCTGCTGCACTCCTCAAGTGCCCTTCTTTTCCAATGTACTGCGGTGCTAAATTAGCCGTGTTCCATTTCGGTCAAACTCTTTCTGTAAGTAAATTAATTAAACCTAAGCGTATGACAAGTAAAAAGGTGTCTGTTTGTTTGGTTTATTAGTAACTTTTTACACGTTGCATAATATCAATATTTATAAGGATCCAATACTTACCAGAGATTTTTAATAATATTTAGGTACGTCTATCTGTTTTTTTTTTGTTCCCGGTAATGCAAGAAATAGCTGAAATTATTCAATTATAATGACGGAGCTTCAGCTCACGTTTATAGTAACTTAGGCTTCATTTTATTTTAGAAAATAAAGAGACTAATGAATAATAAATATTAAATTGTGATTATATTACGACTCAGTGGTAAACTAAATATGGGTGAGTAAAGTGATGGGTGGAATATAGGTGGATAAAATGAATATTTAAACATTATAATGTGCAGATACAAGAAAGAAAGAGTCCTCTACAGTTAAAAATTAAAAAAGCGATATCTAAAATTGATCAAGCAAAATAACTATAAAAGCTTTCAGGTGCCCCCATTTTTCGATCGCACTGGTATACGAATCTTGACAATCTGTATTGGACCGACGTTAACTCCAATAGTGGACAACCTTCATGAGCGATCGTTAGATACGACATTAGTGGAAACCTACTTGAAAACTATAGACGATCCAAGGTTATACCAAAGGTAAAAATTATGATTTTGTATGACTATCTAGACGATAACGTTTAGATGATTTGATAAGTCCTTTGGGTATCTTGAACAAGTGCCGGCAGTCTCCACCCCTAATGGGAAAAACTGCTTGTTATGATGCATTACACATATTTCGTCGGGTCTTCGTATTTGTAATACTTTTCAAGTATTTTCGTCATCAAAAAATGTTTTATTTATAAATTGAATAGATAATCATTGCTAATCTTACTAATATGGGTGCCACAGGGGAGTGTTTTGAGTCCTACACTCTTTTTAATTTTTATAAATGACCTCTGCAAATTGAATGAATGAAGTTGTATCAGGAATAATAGATGTTGCTAATGGTTTGATATGAATTTATTAACGCTGAATACAGTAAAGGCTATAATAAAATATCTAATAGTATATAATGTATAATAATAGCATATATGCTTAAACGTGTGAATCCCCACTATAAAGAATGTTGCAAGCACCAAATATTTAGATATCATGATAGATCAGCGATTATCTTGGTACTCACATATTAAACAACTTATTGAGAGAATTCTGAGTCTTACCTGTATTTACAGAAGTTTAAGACACGTTATCCCTTTACATTGTTGTAATTTTAACATTAAAACGTTATAAGCGACTAGTTTCAACCATTCGCAGGACCTTCATTAGGGTGAGTGTAGTGGGTTCGCGATAACGTCCCTTTTCATGCTGCGGACTTGAGCCTCTATTCTGATAGTAACTTATTGACAGTTAAATAAAACACTTTTAAAGGATTATATTTACTCAGTGTCTTTTGCCAAAAACCATCTGTCTACAGCAAACACCACCTCCGAGGCAAGAAAACTTCATAATGACAAATATGAAAAATACTCTCTTTGACTCATTTCATTTGCAGTAACCTGTAAACGAGATCTGGAAAAGTCTTAAAACGTCGGGTTAGCTAAAATAATAATTAATTTGTAACTTTTACGCAAAAATCTAATGTAAAAACAGTTACAATTACACGCGTTTTAATCCTTTAAAAGTGTTTTATTTTAATGTGTAACACTCGCGTTATTCAAAGAAAATACTATTGACAGTTAGAAAGTTAAAGTTAAAACACACACATACACACACACTCACTCACTCACAGCGCACAATGTTTAGATACCCATATAAATCAACTTTTATTATGTTATGACTGCGAAAATAAAGCCCTTAAAAGAGGTTGTTAATTTTATATTTACTATTTCAGAATTGACTCCGCTGTCACGGCTTTTGAAAAAATGTTTCAAGAAGGAGAGCCCGGCTCTATTTGGCTCTCAATAAACAATAAACCAGGAATTGATATTACATCCGACATTAATCAGGCCTTTGATGAATTTAAGATGAAGTGGTTAGCCTAGTATGCTCAAGTTCAAGTATAGATTTATTACGTATTCTGTAAATAAGAAATAATTATGTAGTATGAATGTCATACCTATATAACATTGTTCTAATTTACTATACATAATACAGTTATTATTCATATATAATCTCGAAAATTATTTAATTTGTTGTTTTTCATACTATTATTCTTCTTACTATTTCTATCTTTAATAGTGATTTACGAGCGCTGTGACGTAGCCCGAGGGGGTTCGAGCCCCGCATCAACCATTAATTTTTATATTTTTTTTATATAAGAGGGGGCAAACGGGCAAGAGGCTCACGGGATGGGGAGAGGTGAGGCAACCACCCATGGACATCCACAACAACAGGTGTGTCAAAAAATGCGTTGCCAGCCTTTTAAATTTCTAACAAAAATTGCGGATGTGTAATACCAGACGTCTACGTGGTGCGTAATTTTTGTACAAATTCAATTTGTAGAATGAAATTTATAGAATAAAAACTTATATGCTATCATAAAGTATGAAAAATAAATAAATACTATAATATTATCCATAAAATATTCTGCGACTTTTTAAGTAAGATGCCATCCAAAGAGAATCTAAAATTTGACTAGGCTGCGTATTATACCCAAGCTCTTGAGTTTTACCATAATGCTATATGGAAGATTACTATATTCAAGTGCCATTCTATATTCGAATGAAATGAAATTATTTATTTTGCTTTCGAATAGAGTATGGCCACATCTTATATATAACAATGTGTTCTCTATCTAGATATAATCTAAAAGCATGCAAAAACTTAACACTTATTTAAATATTCAATAATATTATAAAATATTTTCAAGCAACCATTTAAAGAGTCTTGGTATAAACATTTTATTTGATAGTATTTTCAAGTCCTCGTGAAATCTTTACATATATATATTTCTTGTGTGCGTGTGTATGTCACTGAACTCCACCTAGACGGCTGGACCGATTTTGATGAAATTTTTTGTGAGTTCAAGGGTAATCGAGGATGGTTTAGATTCACAATTGAACTACCTCCTAAACGGCTGGACCGATTTTGATGATATTTTTGTGTGTTCCAGTGAATTTGAGATTGGTGTGTGTCTTCAGGTGGATTCGAAAATGGTTTAGATTCACAATTAAACTACCTCCTAAACGGCTGGACCGATTTTGATGATTTTTTTCTTTGTTTCAGTGAATTTGAGATTGGTTTAGATTCTCAATTCCGACCATATAATATAATTCTCCTGCTCATGCGTATGTTAGTGATCTGCTCCTAACGGCTGGACCGATTTTTCAAATTTAAGACATGTGTACAGGACAACGTCTGTTGGGTCCACTAGTTTGTTATATAATTTTATACACACAAACCATTCTATGCGGCTGTCTTGTTGCTCTAGCATTCACCTCAAAAGCTGGCGAGAATAGATACCAGTGGTTACTCACAAATTCGCAAGCCTCGACAATGTACATACATGGTAGATTTAGCAGATTATGTTTTTTAAATAGCGTTTTGCAAGAGTGCCACGGCCCTACACCTACTATAACATAGTTGAATGTATTTCCTGATTTTGGCTTTTAATTATGTAACGGGCAAATTTATCCATGTTGAAAAAAGCAAAATACCATTTTATTACAAAGGTCAGTTAACCAACATAGAAGTTGATATGCTGAAGCACCATACTGGTCATCACCGTCGTTATATTTTGATTAATAAATTGGATTTAATCATCAAAAAAAACATAAATAACATAAGGTTCGTTTTATATCAACGAACCCACACACTATCATACAATAAAAAAACATTAACATATCAATAGAGTTTATTGCCCTACATACTACAGATATCGCGAAGTTGAATGCAGTGTATCGATAAATATAAACAATGCTTAAAGTTTATCATTTTCTAAAAAAAGTTTATCTAAAACATTTTGCGAAATTTCTCGTGCTTGGCGATGAATAAATACTCGTTTTTTTGGAACGAAACGTGATGGACTGTAATCAGTCATTATTTAAATTAAAAAAAATAACATGGGATCGCAGCTTTGGTATTAACGCGATAACACGATGATAAGCGTACGATAACTGTAAACGACGGAACAGCACTACACTGCAGGCGCGCGAGGCGAGGTGTGCGGACAGCGGGTGGAGTGCTCCCGCCCTTTACCGCAGCCCCCGACTGCATCAACTGGCGCGATATCTGTACATATTTGACAAATCAAATAAAATACTATTTGACAATTTTAGAAACACTTTCTTATGTGATACAACCATCTTTATTGTTGGGGACTTGCCGGATATTGACGAGCCATTAAAAAAACTAGACGGATACAATACACTACACACAACTGACAACTAAAAGATACTTTTATGAAGTAATAACGGACATAAGACGAAAAATAAATGATCAAGAATCTGTCCTAGACTTAATACTGTATAAAGATGAAAAACCTGTACACAAATTTGAATAAACTTTTTTAAACTGGACTAAGGAAATTCCGAAATCTTTTGAAGTGATACTCCATCATCCGCAATATCATAATTGCTTTGACGGATTTAAAATTTTGATTGGAAAGGCTGTTTTTTTGCATATAATCTGAACAAACCATTGGACCATAATTAATAAAATGCCACAGGTATTAGCAACTTTATGGAATACATAATTAAAAGCTAAAAAACCTCACCATATTAAAAGAAACCACTGTTGAGTTTCATTCCAATATGGCGCGAATCATATCGATATCGAAATATCGAGTGAATAAGCTGTCTGTGTATCGCTTCCGTGCATTTAACCTTCCTATTGACAGTCAGAATGCCGCTCGCCGCTTATTAAGAAACACCTGTATTTGGTGTCTGTAAAAACCTTAATGGACGCCCTTGTGTGACGCGATACATATAATCTATCCTAATTCATCCCGTTGATCCTTGTGTATAGGCTTAAATATAGTGCGATTCTAACTTAAGACATTATAAATTGTGAGAGATAACGTGAAAATTCAGCAGGACTGCTGTGTAAAGTGTTTTTGTGAAACGTGAGAAAAACAGTGCACTGACGTGTACAATTGGGCTTCATCGTGTACGTTAAATACCTCAAGAAGAAACATGAAGTGAGTCTTTTAATTTTCCTGATATATGCCATTCTCCTGGCAGTGCGCGGACAGCTATATTCCAATGTTTATAATTTTTGTATGAAATAGAAAGGGTTTTTGAGATTAGAAGCAAATACCGTAGTGTGGATCTGAGCTGAGTTAGCTCCTAATTAATATACAGTCCACCAAAAAATATTACAATATAAAATAGCTCATTAAAGATCCACCCCTCAGACAAAACCATTTCTGACGATTGCCATTATATTTTTTTTTATGTCCTTCTAAATATACCAATCATCAACCAACCACGATAACAAAATAACAAAATTGTGAGACTGGCTTAACAAACAAGCGACAAATATGAAAAAAACATGCTTATTAACGTTAACAAAGAAAGACAAAAATGTGCAAGCATTATTTAAAATTAAGACACTATGGGGTTCCAAAGTGACCAAACAGAACATTTATCCAAATATCCATTATATCCATAACTATATGTAATACATAAAACCAGAATCATCATGATGCTCATGGGCCATGCCATTATTTACTCAGCTTATGAGAAAGTATTTGAACGTGTTGCTTTGAAAAGATTAATAAGAAGGCTTGAGCACTGAAGGGTCTATGTGGATATTTTGAAGAAGAGTCGGAGACACCTGCTCTCAAAGTCATAATATTCTCGGCAATGTGCCGCAGGGTTCAGTTCTGGGACCACTCCTGTTAAGCAATCTGCCTACATAGCTTAACATTAAATAATAATATAAAACCAATCTTTCTTCGCAGGTGATACCAAAATATTGGCAAAACAGCTCAAACTTATCAAATAGTAACAAGACGATCTTGACCGTATCATCGAATGGATCAAAGAGTGACTATTAACCCTGAATGTTGAAGAGTTCATTTTTCTAAATATAGGAAACAACATACCAAAGAAATCTTGTATTCTTAACTTCAAACAGCTCAAAAGAATTACTAACCAAAATTACGTGGACATGACCGTAACCCACAATTTAAAATGGGAAGATCTAAGAAAGAAATAAAAAATAATAGAATAACAATAGCTTAATGACATCTATAGCATAGCCCAGGCGCTGGTTTTAAATATTATCGTGACGTATGATCGCCTGTTACTGAAGTATGAGTTTCAAATTTGAAGTAGTCTTTAACTTCAAAATGAAACCAACCTTCTAGAAAGGGGGACAGAGTAAATAAAATGGTTCCATGCCTTGGAATATGAGGAACACCTTGCAAACAAGAAACACAACAAAAAACTTTTATGCACTCTACGTACAAGCAATACCAGACTTCACTCTCTGGCTAATCGTAACTAAGTCGTGGCTTCACTCCCAAATGCTGCTAGTATAAAAACTGGAAAAATAATAACTAAATGACACCTTTTGTATACTCCATTGACGCATCCCTTGTCAAGTTAGTATAAAGAGCAGAACGGTATGATCCTAATATGCTCATGATCTTAATCCCTAAATAAAACATTTTCATTTATAACACAACATGCTGTATAGCAGGGATTTATCTACTGCATTATCATTTCGATAAGAACGGCAGAATACATTAATAAAGATTGTAATTATTATGTGTAGCGGAGTGAAAACAGTACACGACAATTACTAAGAACGTCCAGACATAAATAAATCGTAAAAGCAATTTAAAAGTATAATATTACAAGGATGACGTCGCAATCGGAAGCTCAAGATAAAATTTTTTTGATAACCGGAGGTGCATCTGGCCTAGGAGCGGAATATGCCAAGATATTTCTGCAGCTTGGAGCTAAGGTATTAAGAAAATCTATATTTTCACTTCAAATTATAACAATAACTTTTATTTTAAGTAATTTCATAAAGCTATTTAATTATATTGACACATAAAACCAAACAGTCTAAATTACTATAAGCTAATCATATAGGTATTCAATAATACACGGTGATGTAATAAGGAGGTATTTACTAGGTTACTCCATCAATATTTTATAATAATCATTTGTATGTTAGTCGAAGAAAACGAAAAATGATTTTGTTGCCATAGCAGATATAATGTATAAAAATTATAACTCATAAGGATCAAAATATTACGGTCACCACAAAGAGAACCCCGAAAAGTGTTAAGCTTCTCCAACTTTAAACAGGTTCAATTATATTAGGTAGTGTTAATTACTTTTACTTACATTATTTATCTAATATACTATTATAATGCTACAGAATGTGGCCGTCCTAGATATTGCTGAAGCAGTCGGCAAAACCTTTGTTGCATCACTCAACGAAACATATCCAGGGAAGGCTATGTTCATCAAATGTGACGTTAGTAAAGAAGATGAAATAAAGACCGCTTTCCAACAAGTACTAGACGCGAACAAGAGAATAGATGTCATCATTAACAACGCAGGAATGTTGAATGACTCTCCACATCTATGGAGAACCGCGTGCGATGTCAATTGGGTACTTAAATAATTTCATAGTTAATATTATTTCACACCTTATATTACTTTTGTAGTTATTCCATTGGCAATAAACTCGAGCATTTAAGCTGCTGTGAAGATTCGCGACTTAATTTTTAACAAATCAGGACTATTCCCGTGACGGTGTATCGGTTGGCCTGAAATATTATAGATTTCAAAATAATCAACTCGTTATTTTTCAGCAAGGTGTAGTATCATCCACACTCAAAGGTATGGAACATATGCGCAAAGATAAAGGAGGGGCTGGTGGCACTATTATTAACATTTCATCTGCTGCTGCACTCCTCAAGAGCCCTTCTTTTCCAATGTACTGCGCTGCCAAATTGGCTGTGTTACATTTCAGTCAAACTCTTTCTGTAAGTAAATTAATTATACGTATGACAAGTTAAAAGGTGTCTGTTTGTTTATTTGTTTTAATAGTAACTTTTACAAGATGCAAAATATCAATATTTACAAGGATCCAATACATACCAGAGACTTTATATTATTTAGGTACCTCTATCTATCTTTTTTATTCCTGCTAATGTCAGAAAAAGCTGGACTTATTTCACGGAGCTTAAGCAAACCTTTAAATTCTTCATTTTATTGTAGGAAATTAAGATACGAATTAATAAAACGTATATAAACGTAAATTGTGAAAATAATACGAATTTATGATCAGTAAACGAAATGTGGGCAAGAAAACGCGCGGGTGGATTATAGGTAGATAAAATAAATATTTAAACATTATAGAAAGATCAATGAAAATAATTCTAAAATGTTAACAGGTGCCCCCATTTTTCGATCGCACTGGTATTCGCATCTTAACAATCTGCATTGGACCGACGTGCACTCCAATAATGGAAAATCTTCATGAGCGATCGTTAGATATTAAATTAGGGGAAACCTACTTGAAAACTATAGATGATCCGGGGTTATACCAAAGGTAACATTTATGATTTTATTAGAGGATCACTTACGTATCTGGCTGTATGTTCGCCTATTGATGCACATCTAATTTAAAGACAATCATAATAGTGAGCTATTGATATTCTTTTATATATATATTTATTTTGTTCATATCAATGCTATGAAAATTGATAAATTTTATGTATTTTTGAGAGTTCCCGAGGGTGCGTAATACTATTGAACGTGGACAATGTCAAGGGTAATAGCCAGTTCTATCAAATAGAAATATTCAGTAAATGATTGGACTGCGAAAACAAAGCTCTTAAAAGAGTTGTTTAATTTTATATTTATTATTTCAGGATTGAGCCGGTTGTCACGGCTTTTGTAAAAATGTTTAAAGAAGGAGAGCCTGGCTCTATTTGGCTATCAATAAAAAATAAACCAGGAATTGATATTACATCCGACATTAATCAGGCCTTTGATGAATTTAAGATGAAGTGGTTAGCCTAGTATGCTCAAGTTCAAGTATAGATGATTATGTGATGCTTATTATTACAGCCTGAAAGATTGTGAATTAAACAAGTTTTACGTATTCTGTAAATAAGAAATAAGTTGTTCTAATTTACTATACATAACACAGTTATTATTTCTATTTAATCTCGAAATATATTTAATTTATTGTTTTCCACACTATAGGAAGAATAAATAGAAATAATAGATAGAATAAACCATATGCTCGATGGTCTCAATACAGCTTCCCAAGGAGTAGGTCTGAAAATGAATATGAACAAGAAAAATATCATGTCCAATGTGCATGTCGCCCCTTCTCCCGTAGCAATTGGAAACTGTTCTCTCGAAATTCTTGAGGAGTTCGTCTAACTTAGATAAACAAGCCAGTTCGGCAGGTACAATTTCGCGAAAGAGGTAACTCCTCGAATCCAACACGAATGGGCAGCGTTCGGGAAGCTCTGTAAAATCTTCTCGTCCCAAATACCACAGTATCTGAAGACAAATGTTTTCAACCAATGTGTGTTGACAGTGATGATTTACGGTACGGAGACGTGGCCGTTAACTATGAGCCTGATCAGAAATCTCATAGTCGTTCAGTGGGCAATGGAGAGGGTCATGCTCGCGGAGTTTCCCTTCGAGATCGAATCAGAAAGCAGGAGATCCGTAGGAGAACCAAAATTACCTAAATAGCCCATTTGGTTGCGAAACTGAAGAGGCAGTGGGCAGGGCACATAGCTTCATGGACAGATGTCTATTGGGGCAGAATAGTCCTCTAATAGCGACCACGTACCCCCACAATGTGGACCGACGATCTGGTCAATATCGCCGGAATATATTGGGATGAGGGCAGGGCCGGACCAATCATCGTGGAGATCTTTGAGGGAAGCCTTTGTCCAGCAGTGGACGTCTTCCGGCTGATGATGATGACGAATATTCTCAGTATCACTTGCTTAGTTATTGATTGTTTGTTGAAATTTTGAGAAACTTTTGGTGTTATAGTGAAATAATTAAAAAGTTTTACTCCAACAGCGCGTAAAGATTACATGCGCACACTTTTTGCATGAAATTTATCAGTTGCAAAATATGACAAAGAAAATATCAACATACCGTAGTTACGATTCTTATCTTTGTTTTGATGGCTATCTTTATTGGGGCCTTGTACTATAATTTTTACGTAATATTTATTTAGAAAAAAAATACAGCATTGAGCATTATTTTAAGTATTTTGAATGAGACAGCTGTTACGCTTGGTAAAACAAGGACATAGGTACATGAATTCAAAAAGTAGTCCTAAGACCTATATATTTTTCAAATTGGTTTTTTCAATTTCTGATCTAAATAATGTTTTCGTGACAACTGGGCGATTTATTTTTTGATATTACTATCACGCCAGCCTGTAACCAAATATCAAGTTATAATTTTTACGCCTTTTGGCAATGTCAACCATTAAGTTCATGTTTCGCATGACACAGATTAGCTTATATGTGCTTATCGCTGCTATTTTAGTATCATGATTTCAGCGGAATATACTGGCGAAAAAAAGGCCTTAAAAGGAATACGAATAGGCACTTAGTTTAATAAAATACGTTCTCGACAATTTCCTTCTCCAAAAATTTAACAATCATTAACAAAATTTTGGAAACTGAATTGGAGGCAAATATTCTATGTCGGATATCGTATTTGTATACTAGGCCTCTGTTTGCGGTCTTTATAAGCCGTTTGAAGCACTTTTTGAAGTAAGCACTAACAAAAAGAATAAAAGAGAGACACGTTAACATGATATCTTTTGATCTTATTAAAAAATGATTTTGATCTAGGGTTATATACGAAGGAGAAAAGTGGCGAGAAAGTTTGTTTGAAAAAATGATCTCTAATGTCACATGAAAAATATGTTTTATTCGCGTAATCATGCTTCCTCTTATGTGACTCGCAAATCGTTTGAGTGCGCCTTAATGGCGTGGATCACGTTATTCGGATTGACAGACTCTGTGGTCCCAACAATAAATTAAATTAACGTGCAAGATTACAATCTAAAAGAAAAAAACCGCGTCATTACAAAGTATCATAATAATCATTTTTAGAAGTTGCGTCATATTGTACGACCAGCACATTTCTAAAAAAACAAAGGAATCCTAAAACATGTCCTCAAAAACAGATCTTTATCGATGAATTTATCTTTATGAAATATAATATAAAAACAGTTCATTCCGATAATAATACTCACACCACCACCAGTCACAATTCTTTAAGTAACTATCGAATTTATCTAATATGACAACCCAGTGGGAGGCTCAAGATAAGGTATTTTTAATCACTGGAGGTGCGTCAGGCTTGGGTGCAGAATATTCAAAACTATTTTTGGAACATGGAGCTAAGGTATTTATTGACTAGTATGTTATTAAACGATTGCATAACTTTATTATTTTAGTATACGTTACCAACAAAAATTATATTTGAGCAATGTGGCAAGATTACTAAGCACTAGTTAAATATAAATAATAAATATTAATTTTGAGCTAGTAAATATTCCTGAGTAAAAATATCTATTGTTAAGGCGTAACTCAACAATATAGTCCAGCATTTCTCTTAGAATGTCGCTGTGCTGGACATCGCTGAAGATGTAGGCAAAACCTTAGTTGCATCACTCAATAAAAAATATCCCGGGAAGGCGGCTTTCTTCAAATGTGATGTCAGTAAAGAGGAAAATATAAAAACTGGCTTCCAACAAGTGCTGGATGCATATAAGAAGATAGATGTCATAATTAATAACGCAGGAATCATGAACGATTCACCCAATGTCTGGAGAACATCGTGTGATGTTAATTGGGTAAGTTTTTTTTATATTAGAGGTGATCAAACGGGAAAGCCTCACCTAATGGGAAGAGATAAAATTGATTTAATGTAACAGATTTAGTAGAATTAATTAATTAGCATTTTATGTCGTATGCGCATATTTTAAAAATATAAGTTTGATTAACATCGATAAAATTTTCAACCTCCAAACAAGACTTTTTAGTGTAATAATAACAACGGTTTAGAGGGTCGTTATGAAAGTCTGGCCGTCTGTAAGTTTCTTTTCAAATTGTATTACGTCATATGGATTTCGTTAATACGATCACTGTTCTAGCAAGGTGTTGTTTCCTTCACGCTGAAAGGTTTGGACCACATGCGAAAAGACGAAGGTGGAGCAGGTGGTACTATCATTAACATATCATCTGTAGCTGCAATATTCAGAATCCCACATTTACCAATTTACTGCGGAACCAAAATAGCTGTTTTACACTTTAGCCAATGTCTCGCGGTGAGTAAAACAAAAAGTATTTTTGATGATTTTAAAGAGTTCTGATTACTGCGGTTCTTTTTTTAAGAGAAAAATTTTCGTTTGCAATTACGGCTTTACTTTTTATACATCAATAACTTTACAATAGCTGCGGGTGGAGACAATTTTTAAGGGTTGAGACTGAGCCAGTGGTGTTCAGGAATCGGGCGGAGCTAGGTGTCTTTGCCCGCGCAAGATCGCTATGTAAGAACGTACCGAATCGTCCGCGTCGACAAAAGTCCCATAGTAATGAACATACCCACTATAAAATAGCAAATATTTTCTATTAATTAATCATAATAGATTTAACCTAAGGGTTGACAATTTAATGGATATTCAAATAAGGCTAAAAGCCAAACGTTTTAAAATTGATTTAACAATAATTATTTCAGATGTCCCCAGTCATGGATAAGACTGGTGTACGTATCTTGACCATATGCTTTGGACCAACTGATACACCCTTGATGGAAGATGGTTTGGAACGGTCTGTTGATCGTAAAGCAGCAGAAATAATTTTAGCAGCAATAGAACCCAAATTTCAGAAGTAAGTCGTGTTAGTTATTAACGGAATTATAAAAAAAACTATTGCCCGCGGTTTCCTACGCGTTAACATCATACCATGGCACTCCTTAGAACCTTTAATAAAAAAAAATTAACAAAAAACAACCGACTTCAAAAACACTATTCCGAAACAATAGATATAATATACGCTAAGAAGTATAAAAATAATTGCGTATTTTTATACAATATAATTCTAGTTACGATTATTGTAATTTTTGGAATCGGGTGTCCTTCCGCCGCGACCCGCTCTCACCTCTCGCCTCCTTACGACTCAAGCACATCTCACCTACAACTACGTATGCTGTTACAAGCCTATCTTGGAAAACACCGACTCCAAAAATTACAATAATCTTAACTAGAATTAGATTGTATAAAAGTACGCAATTATGTTTATACTTTTTAGTGCACATTATAACTATTGTTTTGGAATAGTGTTTTTGAAGTCGGTTGTTTATTTGTTATTTTTTTTTATTTTATGCTTTTTAGTGAATTTGTAGTACACTAACTAATAACTTGTCTAAATATATGCAGATATACAAACTTTTTCAATGCAGCAATGAACGTAAGCGCTTAATTGAAGAATTCCGTTACTTTGCCATGAATTCCGTAATCAGAACCTAACCAAACTATCTTTGAAGTATATCCTTTCCAATAAAAAAAGAATCATCGAAATCGGTTGGCGTGATATTGAGTTATTCGTAAATTTATCATCCAATTGATGTATAGCAAATTTAAGACTTATGATTTTTCTCATGGATGCCACTGTCAGATCTGGACCAAATTACAATGGGACCACACGAAAAGCACCAAAATCGGTTCCGGAGAACCTCCTCCTTTTTATTGATTTTTTACGAAGTCGGTTAAAAATTACTTGTAACGGTACGCTAGGCGTATATTATCATTTCTAATTATTAATCTTAGATAATTTTTACCTCCAGATAGGCTTACACAGCTATGAAAACGTCGAAAAAAAAGCGGCAAACTGTTAACATCTATTTTCAGCAACGCACGCACACTAAAGTAATAAATCTGACCCGATTTTATACGATGCTTAACAGCAAGAGGCTCTATCTAGACGTATAAATTATTAACGTTAGGTATTAATATAAATAAAAATGAAAAAAAAAATATATTTATACGTCACTGGTACGGTTAGCCTTGTACCTTGAGAAAAGGACAGAAAGGCCGACAAACGAGAGATCCGACAAGGGCTCCGGATCTTTCACTGAGGCGTAACTCTTAAACATGGGTATGTATAGAAAAGGTCGGGGACAGTCATTCCGCATATATTATGCTTAAACTTGTTATATTTCTCTTTGCCTGTACTATTTCTATCTGACTGGTTTTGATAGCATTAAAAATATTTCATTTGAAAACAGAAATTAGTTGTAACTTTTTGTTTCCAGCAAATTTTCATGTTATACTTGACAATGGAACCGCCGCAAGGCATTTCTTTACGAGGGGATTCTAGCCTCTGTTATCTCAAAAAAAAATAACTAAATCAGATTAGGTAGTAGTTATCTCCCCATGTTGAGGTATGCCCATGGTGCAATTTTGGGTAACAGCTGGTGCGTGTATCGTACCGGTGACGGTTACATTATAAAGTATTATGGACGTTAAAAGATAACAAAATTAAATCATTTATGGTGATAAATAGCCTACTTTAATACAGTACATAAATAAAAGTATAATGCGAGCATTCAATAAACATTATGAATGTATAACTAAGGGTACATCCGCACAGACAGGCGGCGTGCTTAGCACCTAGAGCCTAGTGACTTGTATCCTGGCAAAATTCTAGGATACACGGTGGCCGCAACAGACGGTGCGCAGTGGGTCGCTAGGTGCCTTGATCATATTTTTTTATGGAATAGGAGGACAAACGAGCGAGATAAAAAAACGACAAAGAAACAATTATAGTCGGCACATTGACAAGGTTTCAAAAGCTTTAATACTGCTTCTCACAGAAGATTCGTCTTTAAAATATACCTAACTCTTCTCATAGTTTCTTTAACAAAAGTGTATTTTTATGGAGTTTATAAGGTGGATTTCACAGAGGTTCTCTTTCCAAACCTGACACGATTTGTTTACTTCGATAATCGCCAAGCGACTAGCTAGGTGCCTGGCGCGCAATGCGGCCGTTCGGGACATTAGCAAACGTTCGTATTACTTAGCTATTCGCTTGGTGATTTGCTAGGCTCTGTGCGCTAATCAAGCCGCCCGTCTGTACGGACGTAGCCTTTGGGCTATATTTCACCGGTAAACTGCAACCCTTCGCGCCACCATGGTATCCATAAGCTACCCAACTAGACCATGAGTAATTCTCTATAGAGCTGTACATATTTTTTTTGGTGGCGACGACTGGTTGGGCTACCATGGTGACCCGGTGAAATATAGGCCTAAATGTGTAAGTGTATCGTAGCCAACCGACGTACTGTCTCCTCCGATCACATTTTAGGGAAGGCAACCACCGGCCACACCACTCGACAACACCTCAAGCAGTGACATTAATGCGAGCATTACAAAACCTACCGCCACACCTATATCTATTATAATACATGAGTAAAAAATAATAACGTACTTTTTCCTACTAGCGTGAGCGAAGTTCAATTTTGCGTATGCATTTGCGTTCCCAAAGTACCACTTTCCCACACGTTGACACGAGCGTGGAGGAATGTGGTGAGCGTTCGGGAATGTGTGAAAATAATTATAGTGGTCGAACTTTGCGCACCCTAATAGGAAAAATAGTATATGATATGTGCTATTAAACCATCATAACTTTTACTACACTAAGATGGCGGCCTGTCACATTCCTAACGCGCGGGACTTACAATAAATAAATTTATTATTTGTTTCAGAGTTGAATCAGCAGTGAGCGCGTTGTTAAAAATGTTCAAGGAGGGAGAGTCTGGTTCCATCTGGTACGCAATAAACGACAAACCAGTGAAAGACATCACTTTGGTCGTTAAACGCGCTTTTGATGAATTTGAGAACATGTGGTTCTCTGAGTCTACCTGAGTCGCAAATAATAAGTGTGATACCATTCGGCCTTCAAAAATAAAAAAATATTTAAAAAATGATGTAATTTACAATGACGTTTAACAAAGCAAGGACAACAAGACATTATACCAACTATATTTTATTTATATTGACCTGACATGCACCTTCTCTTGCCTGGCTAATAAACAACTAACAATTACATGAATAACTAGTGACGACCCAATGGTCTCTCGCCTCCTGGCACCTATCCATATAGCCGAATGGTTAGTGACCCTGACTACTAAGCTTAGAGGTCCCGGTAGGTGCAATCATTTATATGATGAATATGGATATTTGTTTCCGAGTCATGGATGTTTATATGTATTTATGTATGTTCAAGTAAGTATATTGTATTAAAGATATTATCGTTGTCTTGTCATAGTACAGGCTATGCCTAGTTTGGGGCAAGATAATTTGTGTAAAAGTGTCACAATATTATAAATTAAAATCACCTTGTGTAGTGTTCTGAAATCTAGTCTGAACTGAGTATGTGTTAACAATCATTGTCACTGTCACGACATCGACACTGACATTCACTGTGTGACGTTGAGTGATTTTAAAGCTTTTCTCATCAAGCCCTTACCGACGATATATTATGGAGGTCTGTACCTATTGTGGTTGCTGAGGGATAAAATTATCAACGCCGTCTTTGGTTTTTATATATATAGATTTATAAAATCCAACTCAAACATTAAATAATAGGGCATCGTGATGGGAAGAGCGGTATCATTATTCTGCAGCACACTAGCGCACATGACTGCACACATACAATTGTTTGACAACCGCACGTAATTTTCTGTCTTGTTCTTTTTTATTTATTAGTCTTAACCATGCCTGCAAATAATGGCAACGAATTACAAGCATACGTTTTGCTCATCACTATTTCATAGAGTGCGAAATTGTAAACGCTGCCAAACATCTTATCATTACATACTTTATCAGTTTATCTAATATGATGTGAAGTGTAGTTGAATATTGAGTTCAGTTTAAGATTCCGTACATACTGAAAATTATATAATATAAATAATAATATAATAAACGTGTAAAAGTGAAAAATGAATGCTCGTGGTTAGTAAAGTTCACGCCGGAATGGGAAGACTATCATTTGAGAATACTTAACTGTAAGCCCAAATGATGGAAGTTTTGCGTGAAGCGCCTTGTGCCATACACGATCAAAGGCCTTCGCAATATCCAGGCTAACTACCAGGCCTTCCCCGTTGCTTTCGATTGCCGCAACCCATCAATGTGTTAGGTATACCAGAAGATCGTTGATCAACTGGTGACCCTCTAGGTATACCAAGAGCTGGCGGTTAATTAAGCTCTCCATGATTTTGGAGAGCAGGGAGGTAATAGCAATAGGCCTGTAGTTTGCCGGATCCGAACTGTCTCCTTTTTTTTAATCGGATGGACAAGGGCTGATTTCCATGAATCAGGGACTACGCCTTTTGAATAAGAATGCCGGAATAAACGCGTTAGCACCGGCGTCAACTGAGGGATACACGTTTTAAGCACGATTGGAGTAATGCCATCCGGCCCGCTCGACTTCCGGACGTCAGTTTTCTGTCTGAACTCTACTTCATACATAGAGCTCTGACACCGCTGGATGGTCGGCGGTGTTTTTCCATTTAGAGCTCTGACACCGCTGGATGGTCGGCGGTGTTTTTCCGTTTTTGTCAGGAGTTGAGTTAGAGGCAAAAAGATCGCACAGAAGATCTGCTTCTCTTTTGCCGTAGGGGCCAGGGCATTATTCCTCATGTGCGGCAGGGACGGCTGATAGAGGTTACCAAGAGCAGCTTTCGACAACAACAACCAGAACTTGCGTGTTCCAGTCGGGAAACTGTTAAGCTGCTCGCCGATTTTGACAACGTGCTTTGATTTCGCACGGGCGATTAGCTGCTAAAAGAAACGGTTGCATTTCCTCTTTAGAACCTTACAGTTTGGATCCTTTGAGCCAAGCGGCGATATGCCTGTTTTTTGGAGTCAAATGCTTCTTCAACTGACGCATCGAACCGGGGCTGTGATCTGACACCGATCGGTACTACAGAACTTGGTATGAAAATATCCATGCCCTGCAGTATCACGTCGGCTACTGCAACGGCGCAGGCACTGGCATAATCCGAAGGGTAAAAACCTTGCCCCAAGGGTAGGATGCAAAAAAGGTACACATCCTATCTCAATCTGCTGACGTGTAGTGCCTAATGCGGCGGGCCGCCGGTGGTCTGCGACGTGGGCGTCGGATAGCCACTACACTTCTGACCAGGCAATGGTCGGACGTTCCGAGAGGTGCGTCGAGAGAGACCACAGTCTGTGGTCTCTTGCAACATCAGTTAAATTACAGGAATACCTTTCAGGCTGTTGAAAACTTGTAATCCCCTCGCCTAACTTCTGGTTGCTGGTACTAATGCTAGTTGACACGCGCATCTGTTTGTACTGAAGTGCCGGCCCCTCCTAGATTGTATTTTTGAACTTATACATCTTTTGGCGCGTAAGGAAAAAATATCAGAGTGAATTATTACGATGCGCGTGCACACCGTCACGCAATATCGACCCCCTGACGTTAGCTGGTCAACTAGACCATTTGTATCATACTTCAGCAACCAAGCTTCTTGTAACTCATATATCTAGTGCCTACCAAACCACAACCAAATTCAAATATTTTTATTTAAAATAGGATGTGACATCACCTATTGAAAGTCAAAAACTGCCACCAATTCCAAAATGAATGCCTATGAATGCCTAAGAATTCGAAATGCGGTAGACTAAGTTTAAGCTAAATATAATTCTTTCGAACTACAATGTAAGTATATAGGATCTTTTGTATTTCGGTGCTACTAAGAAGCGGAATTGATACGAATTATAAAAATATTATATTTTTAAATAAAACGTGTTATTTTTTTTATGGAAGAGGAGGACAAGAGAGCGTACTTGACGAGAGGTCACTTGATGTTATGTCATCACCGCCGCCCATATTCTCTTGCAAAGAATTACTCGAGCGTACAAAGGTGTACGGGCTTTCTTTGAAGGTGCCAATGTCGTATCATCCTGCTACCACCGCACAAGGAAGCTTGGTTTACGTGGAACAAAGTTACTTCAAAACCAGACAGAGGACGAACCCTCATTACATCGAGATTATTTTTATGAAAATAAGGGACGAGACGAGCAGGACGTTCAGCTGATGGTAATTGATGCGCCCTGCCCATTACAATGCAGTGCCAGTGCGTTCCTGAAAAACCCCAAAAATTCTGAGCGGCACTACAAGTGTCGTCACCTTGAGACATAAGATGTTAAGTCTCATTTGCCAAGTAATTTCAAAAGATACGGCACCCTTCAGACCGAAACACAAAAATGCTTACACATTACTGCTTCACGGCAGAAATAGGCACCGTTGTGGTACCCATAATGTAGCCAGCATCCTGCGCAAAGGAGCCTCCTACTGGTACAGATTGTGAGGGATAATATCCTTATTTGTGGCGTGTCGTGCGAAGGTGTAATTCGGCGGCAGGAATCAGGTTAAACAGCTCTTCGGAACACTCCCCGTGATAAATACGGTAGAAGATAGACAATGAAGCGACGTCTCTACGCAACGCCAAGTGATCTAGCCGTTCACAGAGCAGTGGATCCTCGACAATTCGAGCAGCTCTGCGTTGCACGCGGCCAAATGGTCAGAGCTGATACTGAGCCACACCAGACATGACAGCAATACTCCACATGTGGCCGGACAAATGGCTTTGTCTTCCAAATGACCGTAGAATTTGCAAATCGCTTGAGTTTTCGACACCCAGAGTTCCGATACTAGGCGAGGCATTAAGAGTGATGTTCTCTAAGAGCAGTGATACGACCAATGGTCACACAAAAGCATAATAATTTGACTAGGATGCTGCAGTCGCTCGTCGTGCCGCTTCGCTGCGGCGTATATTTGAGCGAAGCGAGGTAAACTCTGTCTAAGTCGAAATTGGAAATTCTGCCTCGACAATAACCTAGAAAATTTCAAGAACTCATGCCCAACTAAGGCGGATCAAATCTTGAAATAGGGATTATAATCGAATATGAACGAAACATGAAGGTACATTTTACATACCTGATCAACAATAATGTCACCGATAAAAAAATCTGCTGTGGGCTCCAAGGTATCCAAAGTCTCAAAAGCAACACTCTCAGGCTCACTTGGAAAGTTTTTAATCGTTGATCATCCACGTGTACAATATGGATATAAGTCTATACTTACCTATGTACAAAGCTGCCTTGGTAGAAACCAAAATTTTATGACGTTAAAAAGACGTTTAATTTTTAACTTATTGAAAACAAAAAAAATACCACCGTAGTATATTTACTACGATATTGCTTTAAATAAAATGATTTATTATTTTTTTATTACATACACACATCGAATCAATCATAACTTTTTTCAATGGACTACTAATACAAATGCAGACGATATGTAGAACAACTCATGTTCTAGCACATTCTTCAAAAGCTTTTTAGTTTTGAGACACACAAGTTGTCCAACTCGGAATCCTAAATTGACTTTACAAACACACGTAAATAAGATCATTGTAAAATAACGACAACCAAAGATAACTAAGTGGAACTTCACCTCATTTCAAAAGCATCATGATTTTAAGAAGTTCAAATCATGGACAACTTATAAGAAACCGTAGTTTAAATTAGTTTTAAACTGCGACGGACTCTAAGAAACGAAAGTACTTTTCTAGAAATATTAAGGAATCCTAAAATGTGCAGTATAATAGGTAATATAGTATTTTATCGATTAATTTATCTTTATGAAGAATACTATAAAACAGCAATATGCGATAATATTACACACAGTGACAATTCTTTGACTCAAATACCACCGTCGTATTTATCTAATATGACAACCCAAAGGGAGGCTCAAGACAAGGTATTTTTAATCACTGGAGGTGCGTCAGGCTTGGGTGCAGAATATACAAAACTATTTTTGGAACATGGAGCTAAGGTATCTATTGACTAGTATGTTATTACAAGAATAATAATAACAAGAGACAATAATAATAAGAACTTTATCATTTTATCATACGTTCATAATATTTATCATTATTAATATCATTTTTCAAATAACGAACATGATCTAGCAACAAAAATTATATTTGAGCAATCTGGCAAGTTTACTAAGCAGAATTTAAATATGCATACGGTTCCTTCCATAAAATCGATGCTTGAGGAGTAACTTTGCAATATAGTCCAGCATTTCTCTTAGAATGTCGCTGTGCTGGACATCTCTGAAGATTTTGGCAAAACCTTAGTTGCATCACTCAATGAAAAATATCCCGGGAAGGCGGCTTTCTTCAAATGTGATGTCAGTAAAGAGGAAAATATAAAAACTGCCTTCCAACAAGTCCTGGATGCATACAAGAAGATAGATGTCATAATTAATAACGCAGGAATCATGAACGATTCACCCAATGTCTGGAGAACATCGTGTGATGTTAATTGGGTAAGCATTGTTTATATTAGACGTGTAACGCCCACCTTAAGGGTAAATAAAAATGCGTATATCTCAAAAATATAAGTTTAATTAACATCGATAAAATTATCAATCTCCAAACAAGACTTTTTAGTGTATTAATAACAACGGTTTAGAGGGTCGTTATGAAAGTCTGGCCGTCTGTAAGTTTATTTTCAAGTTATATTACGTCATATGGATTCCGTTAAAACGATAATTGTTTTAGCAAGGTGTGGTTTCTTTCACGCTGAAGGGTTTGGACCATATGCGAAAAGACAAAGGTGGAGCAGGTGGTACTATCATTAACATATCATCTATAGCTGCAATATTCAGAATCCCATATATACCAATTTACTGCGGATCTAAAATCGCTGTTTTACACTTTAGCCAATGTCTCGCGGTAAGTAAAACAAAAAAAATCCTTTACATAAATCATACTCAGTGCCTAATTTTGGAACTAATTGAAATACTATATGATATAATTTTAACTTTAAAAAAATGATGTTTTGTATAATTTTGAGGACTTTGTTTGAAGGTGCTCACCTCGAGTAGCGCCGGTGACATATTTTGAAAAATCTATACCATGAAATGTACTACTGCAATAAACGTTCTTTAAATCTTATTCGGCAATATCTTTACAATATCTACGGGATCGACAAAATTATTAGTAAGGCTTGGGACAAAGTCTGTGGCTTGTAGGAATCGGGCGGGCTTAGGATACCTCTGCGGGCACAAGATACGGCCGATGTATGGCCGCCGCCGCACCAAATTGCCCGCGTTGACAGCGTCTCGGTCGCGTGCCATAAACACGTAAAAGTAAACTTAAATAAATATAAATATGTGCTTAAATACTGTATACACGATTATAAAGCAGCTAACACTTTCTATAAATTCATAATAATTAATATATAAAGCTTGACAATGAAACAGAATTGCCAAAATACAACAAAAAAAAGCCTTAAAATTTAATTGAATGAACAATTTCAGATGTCCCCAGTCATGGATGACACTGGAGTACGTATCTTGACCATCTGCTTTGGATCAACTAATACACCCTTGATGCAAAATGTTTTGGAACGGGTTATTGATCGTAAAGCATCAGAAATAGTTTTAGCAGATACAGAAAATTCCAAATTTCAGAAGTAAGTGTCGTTAGAAGAAATACAATAAAAAAATACATCGGATTAAATGTCTTTTCGCATATTGTATATATAAACTTTTAATAAAATCTCTTTGAATGTACTGTTTAGAAATGGCTGGTTTTAAAGCCATTTAAAAGTTAAAAATAAGAAATGCAACGCAAGACGCGAAAAGAAATTGTGACGTATATGGACCTAAAGCAGTGTTAGTAAGAGGACACCTCGCTCTGATCGCCCTGGTACGTATGAAATGGACGCCATTTTTTAAAAAAATTGAGAAAGATGAGCATATCAGTTTTATACGAGATGACTGGCGAACTGAGAATTGACCTCCTAGAAAAAATCTAAGTACACACAAAAGCTCGATATCTGAGTGTTTCATGAGCTTACTGAAAGAATCCTAATGACCCGTGCACTCATTTGGGATTATATATTGTGGTCTAATGAAACCGAACCGTTTTTGAAGAGATTCATAGCTGGTGTTGAAAAGTGAATTACGTACGTCAAGAACGTCCGAAGAAGGTGGTGGTCAAAGGTCGGTCAGACTTTTCAGACTGTGGCATAACCCAGGTTAACTCGCAAAAAGGTGGTGCTGTAAGTATGGTGGGATTGGAAGGGCATTCTTCATTTTGAGCTTTTACCGCCGGGCAGAATCATCGATTAGCTGTCAATAACTAATCAGATTAAAGAAAGAAGTTGGAATAAAGCGGCCGGAATCGACCAATAGAAAGGATGTGCTCTTTCATGACGATAACAAAACACACATATTTAGCCATTCAGTAAAAATTAAGAGACTGTGGCTAGGAGGTACTAATGCATCCGCCTTTCCTAATTTTGACCTTACCTGGTCTCTTTTGAATTCTTTAAACAGTATCAGTATCAATAGAGAACTACTTATAATGTTTTTTCGATCAGAACTGCATTATCTACAAGATAGAATAAAGTCATCGAACAAAATATATTTATATAGTAATTAATTATGAATGAAATTTGAAATAAATGTTTTGAGCTTTCATAATATAAAACCTGAAGAAACTTTTACCCATACCTATCATTATTATGCTTTTGGAATTAAAAATGCCCTTTGCTCAAAATTCGAATTCGAACCAAGCCACAATTAACCTTAGAAACGATATCTATTTTGGGATATGATTATTTTATGCGGCGGCCATTTTGAATTTCAAAAGTGAACATAAATTAATCCATACCTGCAAACCTTGAGGTTATCGAGAATCAATCTATCGTTTATCTATTTATCGTTTTCAAAAACGATAACTTTATTGTGTGGTCTTCTTGGATTTCAAAAATGATCCGAAATTCGTTCTCTGTAATTTGTACTCTCCCAATCCAAAATTCGTTGTCGGTAACCTTACTGTTGCAAATACAATTTTGCGCGGCAGCCGTTTTGGATTTTGGTAAATTCCTTACGGTACTAATTCCGTTTTCCGTCTCATTACAACGTACTCCACAATCAATTATTTTATTGCGTTTTATTACTGTATTGTTGTGTTTGAATATTATTTGTTTTCATTCATTATTTGTTTCAGAGTTGAATCAGCAGTGAGCGCCTTGTTAACAATGTTCAAGGAGGGGGAGTCTGGTTCCATCTGGTACTCAATTAAAGACAAACCAGTGAGGGACATCACTATGGTCGTTAAACGCGCTTTTGATGAGTTTGAGAACATGTGGTTCTGTGAGTCTTAGAACTGTCTATTCGGGCTTCAAAGATAAAAAAAATATTTTTTTTTTTTATATTTTACAATGACGTTTAACAAAGTAAAAAATGCAACAACCAGACAACATTACGCAAAATATATTAGATTTATTTTGACCTGACATACCCCTTTTCTTGCCTGGCTAAGAAACAACTTACAATTCTATGAATAATGTATAATACTACTACAAGTTAACCAATAAATAATAGGGAATTGTGAGGGTAGGAGCGGTATAATTATTATGCAACTTAATGAATACTCATCTCAATCTCTCAAAATTGTTTGACAACCGTATGAAATGTTCAGTTTTGTTCTTTTTAACGGCCGTTCCCAATATTAAGTCTATATCTTACTTGAGATAAAAATCGTAACTATCGTTGACTTTTCTGTCCCAATAAACTTATCGTCGGTAACGAACCTTATCCGTACACGCTGTCTGTCAATGGGACGACGTATAGCTTACAAGCGTTAGAAGTTTGTATGGAAATTGCAATTCACGCTTCCCAATACAAGGCTATATAAATGACTTATCGGGTATATTGGGACAGCTTCAGATTATTGACAGCTAATTACTGACAGTAGAAGGTAGTAATTTATCTCTATCTGTAGATTGTATATTGTGAACGGCCGTAAGTCTTAGCCATGCCTAAGCACAGTGCATAAAAACTTACGTTACATAAAAAAGAAAATAATGGCAAAGAGTTACTAGCATACCTTTTGCAGATCAGTATTATATGGAAAGTGAAATTGTATACGTAATACTACTGGGCTAAGTTGATATATGATGACGTTTACCAAGTGTTGTTGCAATATTTTATGCTATGGTAAATACAATTATTTCAATTCCTATTCTATAAGTGTCTAGCTATATAATAAACCTATACAGAAACAGTCTCCAAACCTCGAATGTATGCCTTTACAAAAGACGATATAATCAAGGATTCAGTGCATTCAACATCCTGTATATAGCTAAGGTATAAAGTACCTACAGAACTTACAGCGTACCTACTTAGATCGATGGATGCGCGACGGCTCGGCGCCATTGGTCAGGGCGAGTGACGTCACGACAGTATCGACCGAACACCCACGTGCGCGCATGCGCGAGAATCAAATCTGTTATTCTATTGGTCCATATCCCTATACACCTGTATGAGATAGCAATACACAGTACACAGTATGGAGTTTGTTTTGAAATGAATCGTTGGAAAACAAAGAGATAAACGACTCAACTCCTATTTGAATCATTACATTGACATATTGTATCGAAGGAAAAGCATGAATTTTTATGAAAATAAGGGACGACGAGCAGAAAATAATACGTTCAGCTGATGGTAATTGATACGCCCTGCCCATTACAATGCAGTGCCGCTCAGGATTCTTGAAAATCCCCAAAAATTCTGAGCGGCACTATAACTGAGTCGACTCGTCACCTTGAGACATAAGATGTTAAGTCTCATATGCCCAGTAATTTCACTAGCTACGGCGCCCTTCAGACCTAAACACAGTAATGCTTACACATTACCGCTTCACGGCAGAAATAGACACCGTTGTGGTACCCATAATCTAGCCGACATTCTGTGCGTAGGAGCCTCCTGGTAACTGGTACCTATTTCTGAAATCACAAAATAGTATATGGTGGTGATCACTAAGCAACAGATGATCCGCCAGCTAGTATGTAGTGACTTATACCATAAAAAAACCAGACTATTTTCATCACCCTGAAAATGTAACGACCAGCGTAAAGTGTGGCTAGACAGATATTATTGAGACTATGAACGAAGATAGTTTAAAACCTGAAAGGAAAATCATTGTCCACTAAAGACAATTTTATACATGCTCGAAAAGTAGTACGTATTGACGAGACTTGATTTCGGAATAAATCCATCTCTAACATGGTGACCCACGTTGTCGGAAAAATATATGAAAATCCATTTCTAAGGAATTTTTATATTGAATATTTTTGCTTAGAATGACACAGTATATGTCTGAGGAGCAAAATAATTCAAGCAATTATTAACTACCCAATCTTTGTTCCAACAGTGGAAACATTGGTTGCTATCTTTACAGAGATTTAAGACGTTACATTTGAAAATACAATTGAGATGTACAGATCGCATGATCCCAAACTAGAAAGCTCTTATGAATATGAAACATCTCCCCTTTCGTTAGATCTCAATAGCGCTACAAAGAAGCAAATATACGAGTACATAAGTCGCCTTAGAACCAGATTATTTCGTTATTAAAAATTATGGGAAGAAAGAAACATATATGGGAGAAAGATATTATGGGTATTATGGGAAGTTAATATAAAAGTGGAGTAGGGGCAATATAGCCCAGGGTGTCAATAGACCATAGGGTTTGGTAAAGGTTTATGCCAAAACTTTAGCAGTCAGTAATAGCCGTTGTAAATAGCTTCAGTTATCTAAGAAGAAAAAATAGTGTTTGAAAAAGCAGTGAAAGCTTTACCAAGACAACCCTAATAATACGAAATACATTTAAAAAAATGTGCTCTCATACAGTAGTAACATTTACAATATCTATGCTATCATAAAACTAGAGTCGACGTGTCTGTACATTAGATATTTTTTTCTTAACAGCGATTGTAGGTGATAAAGGGAGTGTGCAGCTGAACAAAAGAAAAAAAAATTTATAAAAATATAACCGTCTTTCTGTTTGTCACTTTTTCTGTACACGCTACTCTCTGGACAGTCTTTCATTAAACTTTCACGAATGCCTTCAGCGTAGCCTTGAGTAGTATTAAGGCTGTATCATGTATGTTAATCAAAATAGGTGCACGGAGAAAAAGATTATGTTTTTGTTGGCATGGTTGAACCCTATTCTACAATAACGAAGTTGCAGGCACAGCAAGCGAGCGTTACAAAAAAAGTTACTTCACTATATAAAATACTGGGATTAAAGTTAACAGAGTAAGGAAGTAAAGTATTTATTTAAAAACTATCAATATCTTACTACCATATAATATGCCTTCAAAGTCACGTAGATTTCCTGGCTTCTAAAGGCATTTCAATAGCAGTACTTGATTACAATATCGCGTGACGAGACTTGAAGTCGCTGTTCAATATAAAATATAGATGGTGTACGATCGTGCTGTGCCTTATTTCATCCACAAACAGCGGTCGTAATTAGAAAGCGAATATAGAACTCAGGAACGGAGGCACAAGGTTCACTCCGCCATGGATGTCACGTCGAGGGGTTGGGTAAGGTCAGTAACTCATCGCAAGCCTTTGTTGCCTGTGTGCTACGCAACAATAGTGATGCTTTATTTCAGTCGCAAGGTTTTAAAACTCAAAACGAATATTATTCTGATGAAAAGTTAAAAAAAGTCGCTGTTGAGTTTCGTGTATGCTTTTCTCACGAGCCCTACTATTTCCTAACATATGGTAGATTTACTAATCTAAAAGAAATATTTAGAATGACGATTCTGCCTACTTGAATAAAGTTTATTTAACTTTGAATTTGAAGTTATGATATTATACGTCGTAACATACAACTCATGCATAATTATTAATAAACTATATGTCAATTCTTAAATTCATATTTTAAACGCTATTTATTTAAATTTATTTCGATGTATCTCGAAAACGTTTTAACCGGTTGGAGGAAGTTTTGTACTTAGAAAGGAATTTCCTTGAAAGCTTTTCAATCAATTATTAAAATTGATACGTACAGACAAACTTAAAATGCTTTTTGGCAATAACGCTGTATGTACAGCAGCTTTAATTTTGCGGAGTAAATGTATTGGAATTCTATTCGGAATGAAAACAAAGAATAGATTAGCATCGAGGGTTAATCCTTGGATCGTACCATTAACATTCCTGCAGTGTTGCCTTAATGAAGGTTGCTTCCAGATACGGGCGCTTTCCGATTTCAACTCAGACCTTCAGTTGACCTTTACTGTTATACTGCGATAAACCGCACTTACTAACTACTCCTTAAAAGCAACGACAAATCCCTTGTTGAGCTGGCGGAAAAATATTTGTTGAAATTTGAAAATCTTGAGGTACCTACTCGATTAATTAAAAATCGAAATATTTTTATTCAAAATAGGATGTGACATCACTTATTGAAAGTCAAAAACTTACCACCCATTCCAAAATGAATGCCTCAGACCTGAGAAGAACGGGCGCAACAACTCAGCGGGCTTTTTTCTTTTCATCGAAAAAATATGTTTACAAAGTAATATTGTACAATTAAACTTATTATTTAATAGCCTGAGGGCAGTCACTCCATTCCCAATTTGTAGTATCATTAAGAAAGTCATTTATGTTGTAGTTAACCTTTACCACACAAACGTTTTTTAACAATTCTTTTGAATAACGTGATTAAATTAATATTCGATTTGTTTCATACTATCGTCCATAGCGTGAGCGATTAACATTTTTGTGAATAAAAAAACAGCTCACAAAATCAATGAAGGAGTAAAAAAAGCTAGTATAAAAGCATTTTTATTTTTAATTCTCAATATTAAAAAGTTACATTAGGTGAGGCTTTTATCAGATTTAAGAATTCTAAAACAACATACCGTCGAGACAATAATCAATATGATAAAGACAACTGCCAGCTTCGACTAAATATAATGAGGAAAAAACTCAAAAAACGGGGTTTCTTTCTCGAAAATTTCCTCCTCCAAAAATAAACCAATCGTAAGGATATTTTGGAAACTGAAAAGGAGGGAAATATTGAGAAACGGACTGTTTGAATTTTTTCAATTTTTTTAATTGAGCCTTTTTAAGCACTATTTGAAGTACCTACTATAAAAAGCAAAACAGAAAGATACAGATAATGGTGCTTCTTGATCTTATTTGAAAAAATAAAGGATCTTAAAAACCAAGAAAAACAGAGGCAAGAACGTTTGTATCCAGGAAATAGCAACTAATGTTAGATTTTTTTATGACAGTAAGGGACGAGACGAGCAGGACGTTCAGCTGATAGTAATTGATACGCCCTGCTCATTATGATGCAGTGGCGCTCGGGATTCTTGAAAAACCCTAAAATTATGAGCGGCAGAACAACTGCGCATGTCAACATAACATCCTATGTCTCATTCGCCCAGTAATTTCACTAGCTACGGCGCCCTTCAGACCGAAACACAGTACTGCCTCACGGCAGAAACAGGTGGCGTTGTGGTACCCATAATTTAGCCGGTATCTTGTGCAAAGGAGCCTCCCACTGGTAAGTATAGATGTTAGGTATTAATTTCCCTGTCTAAATCTATTTTTAGTACATTCTTAGTAACCGTTAAATAAGATCGCAAATAGCTATATTCTGAGATATTTTCCAATCCGACACTTTTCCTTATAATACAAATTTAATTACTTAACCGAAGAATAATCAGTAATAAATAAAAGTTATTTAAAAACTATCGTCCTATAAATGAATCGATATTCTACACACATAGATGTATTAATATGTTTTACTCTTTCAAGCCATCCCTCATAAATACGTTTTCTTCGGGTTTAGATCTGCCTGTACTCGGTGTAACTCTCTCGGGACGCGTTACACACAATTTATTGTCAGTTTATTACAATTTGTGGTTGCCCCTTCTATATAACCGCATTTATACGAGTTCTACCTGAACCCAACGATACTAATTTGCTCCAACTTATTCTTATAATTGATAGAAAAAATTACATACAAATATAAATCTCAAAACAATGAAATCCAAAAATAAACAAAAAGATGCAGCTTTTTTTTATGGAATAGGAGGACAAACGAGCGTACGGGTCACCTGGTGTTAAGTGATCACCGCCGCCCACATTCTCTTGCAACACCAGAGGAATCACAGGAGCGTTGCCGGCCTTAAAGGAAGGTGTACGCGCTTTTTTTGAAGGTACCCATGTCGTATCGTCCCGGAAACACCGCACAAAGAAGTTCATTCCACAGCTTAGTAGTACGTGGAAGAAAGCTCCTTGCAAACCGCACTGTGGAGGACCGCCACACATCCAGATGGTGGGGATGATATCCTAACTTGTTGCGTGACCTACGAAGGTGGAATTCGGCGGCAGGAATCGGGTTACATTGTTTAAAAAAATCACCAAAGTACTTTTACAGTTGGAGCCATGTTAATCATTCAATGAAGATAAAAATTGTATGAAAAATTATTTACTGTTTACCAATACAATTTAACATGACAAAGTTTTGTTATTCTTGTAAAGACAATTATATGTTTGTAATAAATTAAAAATGCTTCTAATTAATTACGAATTAAAGCAATGTCGATCTTGTGCGAGAGAGGTAACCTAGCTCCACTCGCTCCCCAGCCTTAAGATGAGTGATTATTCTCATCATCATCATCTTACACGTCGCTGGACTCAGAATATCAGCATTGTCATTAACCCTTCTCAGCCCTCAGAGAGGTGGCCTAAATTAATGTAAAATATCTCCAATTTCGGGCATTGGAAGTTAAATGGCCTAATCGTCATGTTACCACGTCACAAGGTACCGGTGAGGGCGCCAGAGACTCGACCCGTAACATAACCCTAATTATTGCAATAACACGCGATCCTTCGAAATGGCTGTTACATTACCAAAAGGGCATTGCAAAAATCACTATAGAGGTCGGCATAGCCATCGAATCTCTTGGACGCGAATTATTTTTGTAGTTTTATTTTTGTGAATATTAGCTTTTTAAATTGCTTTAAATAAAAAACGCATAAACTATTTATAGAAAGTATGACTGCGCTATAAAACCCAACAGGCGCCATTAAATAGCGAACAGCCATGAATCATTATTGCATTTCACATAATATATAACATTGACAATTAATATCATATTACATTGACATTTGACACAGTGTCAAACAAGTAAACTCGTAATAAGTTTTTGAGTGAAATAATAAAATCTTTTGTCTGTTATAATCCCTGACCACTACTATGTACCGCTGGACTGGCGGCTGTCAAAAATTAATATGTCCTTTGAAATCAAAACTTATAAATTGAGAGAGATATAAATTACATTGTATTGATTAATCTTTCTATTTTTTATTATAGAATCCATTTACTATCGCATTGAGATAAGGCATTTACTATTTGAAAGGCATTGACTATTTGCCGTTAGAGTATGTTTGTTGCATCATTTTACATATTATATTGTAATCGAAATAATTTGTAAATCGATGGAACTTTGTTTCTTGCTACTTCTTAGAAGATGTAGCGATAGATTCAATAAGAAAAATATTTTATATTATTATATAAAGCGTCATTTCCGTGACCTACATGAATAGAGTAATTTTGATTTTTATGTCCTTTACAGTGGACCGGAGATTATTATCATAAGTTAAGATTGCTTTGACTTTCCTTAATGTAATAATGAATGCGACATGTATATTTGTTTAAATAAAATTCTTTTATAGAAGTGCAACGATAACTTATCGTATTAATACGCTATATGGTTTAAATTTATTTATGAGTTCATAGTACCAAGAATGACTGCCGATAAAAAATATTGACGGCTGTATTCTTAAAGTAATATGATGCATTATTATCATTTAATATTTAGAAGGACGATTATACAACTCTATGAAATGGTTTCGTTCGCCTACCTACAAGTAGTTGAGAGTTTTGTCGACCCCGATTTTGGCGTAAGTCTGTGCAAAGAGTAAATGAAATTACGGGATCCAATATTTTCCCAAGTCTAAGTACTAGGTGATAGATATTGGTAGACATTCCATATTCATAAAAGCTTAAATATCATCTTCACCTCACAAAACAATATTTCAGTGCACAAATTTATATGAGACATGGGAATGAGATTTTTCAGGGATTAAAAAAATATTGAGTAGGCATTATGTTGTGGAATCAATAATTATTTAAAATTAGATGCGCCGTCATACGCGTGGACTCAATAAGCAAAAAAATACTATGCCTGCCAGTAGTTATTGCGTTTTGCGCGGACATTTCACCAGTGGGAGGCTCCTTTGCACAGTCTACAGCATACTGTGCATTTCTAGCTAGCTACTACTACATAGCTAAGCTATTTCTGCCGTGAAGCAGTACTAAGTAAGCATTATTGTATTTCGGCACCGTGGCAAGTGAAATTACTGGTTTGGGTTTTTCAAGAATCCTGAGCGGCACTGCATTGTAATGGGCAAAGCGAACCAATTTCCATCAGCTGAACGTCTTGCTCTGCTATTTCCAATAAAGAACATCATACAGAAAACAGAACAGAATCCTAAGAGTACATGTTTGGATTCGTATTGTTTGTAGAACAGACACCAAGTATTCTTTTAAATATGTAATGTTCAGTTTTTACTTTCTTACGATTATATAATATTATATATGCTGTTAACGTGATATCCGGTTGAAACCAATTTACACGTGTTTCGCGTGTGGATGCCTCGGGTAGAGACGAAGCATGTTTGGAATTGTTTTCAGCAGTTTCACCGGCCGTCCAGTCGAGAGTTCGGCGGGAGTCGATTCTTCCGTGGGTGAGGCATGTAAGCCCTTACCTATACCGTGTGGCCGGGTGGTGCAAATAAATATCTTCAGCGATGATAAGTTGAGCGTAAATCGTTGCCGCCATTCACGGGCATGTGTGGCTTCTTATGCTTAACACAAAGAACTAAAAAATGTAATAAATATACGAGTCATAACATTCAGTGAGCATGTAAATCAGATTGAGTATCGCTAATCAAAAATTGTTGTTGTATGAACGCACAGCGTTCGTAGCAAGTGCAGTGCAATTATTGCAGTTCGGCAGAACCAACTGTGGCTGACACGCGATACAACGATTTGGCTTCAAGAGAAAACATTACTGCTGACACCCTTTTTAACCGACTCCAAAAAATGAGGTTGTCAATTCGTCGGTATTTATTTTTATGTTTGTTACCTCAGAACTTTCGATTGGGTGATCCGATTTTGATAATTCTTTTATTATTTGAAAGCTGGTGCTTCCCGTGTGGTCCCATGCAGATCTGACAATAGTATCCATGAGAAAACCATAAAAATCTTAAATTTGGTATAAGTATGTGCGCGACAAATTTACGAATAACTCGATATCGCGCCAACCGATTTTGATGATTCTTTTTTTTAGGAAAGGATATACTTTAAAGGTAGTTTGGTGAGAATTTGGTTAGGTTCTGATTATGGGATCCATGACAATATAACGGAACCCTTCAATTCTTACGAGCAAATTAACGATACTCGACCGAATCTTTTTTATGCTGTCCAGATATTTGAGTCACCTACCGTAACGTATTTATGATCAAGTAATTGTCGTAGTCGAATATGGAAGTTCTTAAAGACTTACAGTAAGGGTGCGATCTGTGGCAGAATTTCTAATTGTCTTTAATCAAATTGCAATGCGCTTGTGTTCATTGCTGCATAGCAAAATTTAGTGCAGCTACACATATTTAGACAAAATATTAGTTAGTGTACATCAGATTCATTAAAAATCTAAAAAAAACATCCGACTTCAAAAACAATAGATATAATATGCACTACCAAGTATAAAACATTGCGTATTTTTATACAATCCAATTAAATACTCTAATTCCAGTGATGATTATTGGTATTTTTGGAGTCGGTGTCAGCCTAAGTAGGTTTGTAACTACATACATAGTTATAGGTAAGATGTGCTTCAGTCGCACGCGCGACGTGAGGAGGCGAGAGACGAGAGCCACGGCGGGAGTACACTAGAATTAATTAATTAATTAGATTGTATAAAAATACGCAATTATTTTAAGTGCATATTATATCTATTGTTTTGGAATAGTGTTTTTGAAAACCGTTGTTTTTTTGTTGTATATTGTGTGTTCGACTGTTTTAAATTTTTCACTCATTTTGCAATTCATCATCAGGGGAGGGGATCAAGCTAAATCTATCCAAATCTCACTTAGGGGGAAGGGGGCTCTTGGCAAATATCACGTAATTATTTTTCTAGCAGAAAACGGTGTTAAATTGCGTCAAAAATTATTTCTGGAATAAAATATGGCCAAATGTAACACAATAGTTGTTGTCGTATTCATCCGAACCCCGCAGAGCTGCGAAATGTCACTAGATTTTTTAAGCGCTATCAACCAACTGTATTGACTGACAGGCAGATTTATTTAAAATCACTCGGATGTGTGGGTTCCAGTAATCACTCTTGAGGGCGTGCACGAGTCTCCATGGAATGAATTAGAATAAAGAATAAGACCAAGACCACAGGACTGAGATGGAAGCTCTATTAGACGTCTCGTAATAACATTACCCAAACGAGCATTACATAATTAAGCATAGCTAAGTATCATTTAACCCAATAAAATAAAGTGCACAGCGAGCCTGACTAGTCTTCACTTCAAACAACCGTGTTAGTTTAAGACCAAGACAACAGGACGACAAGACAGTCTTCACCTCAAAAAACGGTGTGTGTTTAAGACCACATGACTGAGATGGAAGCTCTATTAGTAGTCTCGAGCTAACTCTACCCGGCTCGT
>CATIXQ010000014.1:7545620-7573031 GCA_949711755.1 Leptidea juvernica
TAACTTTACCCGGCTCGTTACATAATTGAGCATTACTCAGTCTCATTCAATCACATAAAATAAAGTGTACACCTACATAGTTACAAATGTTACCCCTTTACAAGTGTAGGGTTAAATTTAAATTTGTATTGACGTCATACAATGTCTAGCCATAAAACAGGCGTCCCGACTCCCGGCCCACGCACTTGATGCTAGTCCAATACTTGGTGGCGCGTTGTAATCCGGACGCCCACTTGTCTGTGTCAACTTGAAAGGTTCTTAATTTGTCATTCTGGCCTTTGCTAGTGTTAAGCTGTAATGTGGGGCATATTAAAATTAAAATATTTTTCTTCAAAGTAGGATTTAAAATAACTTTGAACGTCAGCCTAAGAAAAACTCAGCCGGCTTTTTTTATTTCGTTAAAATATATGTAATATTGTACAATAACATTAATAAATGTATAGCCTGAGGGCATTCGCTCCATTCCCTCAAAAACATTATGTTATAGTAACCTTTAAACCACATAAACTTTTTTAACAATTCTTTTGTTTGAATTTCGTGACACATTTATCTCGTGGGATCATGTTGTAAGTTTTTTATTAAAAGACATTTTTACACCCTGTAAACATACAGTATGAACGCATTCATCTAAATCTACTTTCAGATACATAATTATGAACATTGAACTACATCTCAGTGGCTCCCAAGAGCGCAATAATGGCCTGTTAACACAAGGTTGTCTCAAGTTTATCTCAATGATTAATATTATATTGGTTCAATATGTATACACCTATAATCTACGTAATAAAACCAGCTTTAGGGAATCGCGCCATCGTACAAGATAAAATACAAAGTACTTTTGCAACCCGCCATTTTGGTTTTTTATTGTTTGCTTTATTGCCGTTTTCAATAACGTATCTCTAGTTACGGATATATTGCTATCAGCGTTTACGGCCGTTTTCAATAACCTATCTCTAGTTACGGATACATTGCTATCACCGTTTACGGACGTTTTCAATAACATATCTCTAGTTACGGATATACAAACTTGAAATTTGGTAGGAATATTCCTCTCAGCTATGAACGGATTTTACAAAATGAAACAGTACAACGTGTGTCGGGTCAGTTAGTAGTAGATATATTCATTCATTCATTCATACACTCACACCTTGTTCCAGTTCTTACAAACCTCACGCGCTTCCTCTACTCTTTTCATATATGCTCGCCAGTTGCGGGTGCTTCGGACCTTTCCTTTTCCCAAAACGTCCCCAATTTGGTCGACGAATGTTCTACGAGGTCTCCCGCGACCAACTTGCCCACACACACTTGCCTTATATATTTGATGCGTCATTCTTTCTTCACTCATTCGCTCCACGTGTCCAAACCATTTCAGCATTCCTTTTTCAGTCTTTATCAGTAGATATATTATTTGCTTTAAATTTAAAAAAAAGGATAAATTTGTACACGAGTAGTAAAATATAACAATAGTTTTTTTTTCTATTTACAGGACAACTTACCTATTCAGGAACTGCGTGCAGATTGTCATACATCTGAAACAAAACAAAAAACTGTGAATAAAGAGTCGAAAACAAAACATAATACGCAAAAGCTTTTGTGGTAAATTAAACTGTCAAATCTTAATTATAATATACACTCAATGACGTTCTATATAATATAGAGACAATGCACGTGATACAAAATCAAAGCCGAAATATGTGCGGCATGCCACAAATGACACCATAATAAGCTTCGACTGCTATGTCTATACATTTCTGCGTTTACTCTAGTTGCTTAAAATATTATTGGTCAATAGGCAGCAATGTAAACACTTCTTCAGTTTAACAGTAACCAGTGGGAGGCTCCCTTGTACAGGATGCTGGCTAGATTATGAGTACCACAACGGCGCCTATTTCTGCCGTGAAGCAGTAATGTGTTAGCATTACTGTGTTTCGGCCTGAAGGGCGCCGTAGCTAGTGAAATTACTGGGCAAATGAGACCTAACATCTTATGTTTCTAGATGACGAGCGCAGTTGTAGTGTCGCTCAGAATATTTGGGGTTTTTCAAGAATCCTATTCGTCACTGCATTGTAATGGGCAGGGCGTATCTATTACCATCAGCTGAACGTCCTGCTCGCCCCTTATTTCTTTTTCTCGTTCCTTATTTTCATAAAAAAAAGTTTAAGCTACGTATTTTGAATTTAGAACCCAATTTCGACATCATTCATCAGTGGAGTAGCAGTTAGGTATTTTTTAACCCAGACGAAAAAGAGGGTAGCTATAAGTTTAACGTTTGTCAGCCTGTCCCTATTTTCTGATCAAGATCTGTTCAGTCGGAGGTTTTTACGTTTTTAATCAAAAATCACACTCATATGATAAAGGCGAAAGTTTGTATGTTTATTTTTTAAATTGTTAAATTTTGTCTTTGATACATAGACAGGGTATCATTTTTGGCATTTGTAGTGTAAGCGGACACCAACATGTCTTGGTATGACAGCATTTGTCAAATTATAAATATTGATAATTGGACTTTTGTGTGTTCGTTTTGACTAAATTACCAAAATGTATCGACTTTCGAAAGAGATTTCAATACTTTTAATGTTATAAAAGTTTTTATGAGTATGAATTTTCAAACGCTTAAATCTTTTAGTGGTGATATATAAATCAACCTCGAGGAAATGATTCGAGTAAAATTCTTCACAACTCGCTCTTGCTAATTCCCCTTCACTATTTCGTGTACGGAAAAGCTGAAAAAGATTAGCTTTAACAGATTTGCGTTGTTAATATCAATTATAACTAGATTACGATACGTCTGTGATACCGTGTAAACAACACTAGTTTGTAATTTTTCATATTCACTGGCAATGACTTTCCGTACAAAAAATACAATATATGCTAATCATTTTTCACTTGGCCTTTAAAAAAAAATTCATTTCTGACTGTGTGCTTGTCACGCCCTTTCATCTGTTATACCAGTGATACGTCACACCATCTTTTTTTGCGTTGTTAATATTTTAGCACTCTTCTATAGCACACTTAGGCTTAGTGATTGACACACAGTTGACACTTGACACACGACTAAGGAGAAAAGTGTGCTTATATTATCTTTTAGCACACTTTTGCCATTCCGCTTTCAGACTGCGAATTATATGTCCATATAATAATAATAATAATAATATTGACACACTTTTTACACAAATTATCTTGCCACAAATTAGGCATATATAGACTGTGTTATGGGTTGCAAGATAACGATATATTTAATACAATATACTTACTTAAACATATAAATACATATAAACGTACACATAAACATACATATAAACATCCATGACTCGGAAACAAACATCCATATTCATCATATAAATAGAACGTCATTGTATACACTAGAAAAACAGACTAAAAGGAATCCGCCAGAGCCCTACGTAAAATTCTGTATTTTAATTTTCTTATCTTAAGAAGACTCAAATCATTTGTATAATTATGGATTTCCGCAAAGTAACGCCTAATTCAATAAATTTTCTAACGACACTTTTGCCACGTTGTACGTACAGGGATAACCAATGTTTTATCATGGTTTGAATATCGTTAATATTGTTATCACTAAATAGAATATTCTATCTCCATTCCATCTATATAGATAGATCGACTTCGGGTTAGTAATTTTTGTTTGCTGTAGACTTAGGAAAAAGTTTTGCACTTTTACAAAGTCGAAAAATTAATGCCTACGTAACAATAATCATCTTTGACCTGACACCAAAACAAAACAAACACGACTAAAATTAACTCTGCACAATACATATTGTACCCTTGTGTATTCCACTAAGAAAATTACGAATAAATAATATTTTTGTTTTACTTAGCGCCGAAGTTATGCTACTCCAATATTTATTACTGTCAAAACTTGGAGAAGCAAATGTAACCTTATCCCAAACGAACAATGTTCATATTAGGTATTCTGTCTGCAAACCCAAATATTCTTTGGACTTATACAGGGAACTTTTATTAAAATCTTGTCCTTGTTTATGAAAAGTTGAAAATTTTCGGCATCGGATATTTATTCGGTGAAACCAATATTAAATTTTGATTTGTTGTGTTAGTTCTACTTCAAGAATATAATTTTAAATTTTACACATACCTGTTTACCTACAGAGACCTACCTACCTACCTTTCTTTTGAATTACTGAATTTTCCCTATGTTCGTAAAAAGATGAGCTCGTGAGATGAACATACAAGAAACTCAACGAAAATAGTGCCATTTTCAATCTAATAGATTATTTATAATGGCTGTAATATACATAACAAATTAGTTTGTAAGGTGCTGCATACAATATATGAGTCGTGTTTAAATAATATAAATTATTTTTATATAAAGTATAAACTGTATAAATATAATTTATCGTATAATAGATGCATCAACCTTTAGAGCTTGAACATTGTTTGTGTAAGGATGCTTCGTGAATATGATGGTCGTGATTACTGTCATAATTAGTAATAGCATCCACCAAATACAATGATTCATTAGGGCTCTACCTGGCAGAAGGTATGGAGGAACGTCTAATGGTGTCTAGGAAATCCATCACCTTTTATTGACATCTTGAATTGAAGCGGTTGCGAAAACTAAAACAAACAGCAATAGCAAATTTCAAAAAGATTTTTCTCAATTCTTTGCGTATGTTTTTCTTAATCGTCGTTACTATAAACACGTATAAATTACGGTGGTCACTTAATATTAATATTTAAATGCATTTTTATAAACACTACAGTAAATTTATCAAATACATACTAATACCATAATTCAAAATCTTCAGTTTTTTTTATGGAGAAGGAGCAACGAATAAACGACCGTACGGGTCATCTGGTGTTAAGTGATCACCGCTACCCACATTCTCTTGCAACAACAGAGGAATCACAGGAGCGTTGCCGGCCATTAAATAATGTGGACGCGCTTTTTTTGAAGGTACCCATGTCGTATTATCCTGGAAACACCGCACAAGGAAGCTTATACCACAGCTTTGAAGTACGTTATGAAAACATTTCTCTTTAAAGGCCGTTCCCAATATACTATCTAAAGATAGAGATAAATTACTTCCTTCTACTGTCAGTAATTAGCTGTCAATAATCTGAAGCTGTCCCAATATACCCGATAAGTCATTCTTATCGCCTTACATTGGGACGCGTGAATTTAAATTTCCATACAAACTTCTATCGCTGGTAAGCTATACGTCGTCGCATTGACAGACAGCGTGTACGGATAAGGTGAGTTACCATCGATTAGTTTATTGGGACATAAAAGTCAACTACAGTTACGATTTTTATCTCAGGTAAGAGATTGTAAAAATGTTAATTGGACTTAGTTTCAGACAGCATTAAGTAAAGCCAGGATAATTCACAGTAGCTGCAGCCACTCAAGCTAAGTGCATTCAAAGGTATAGCGTGTGGCGCCAGTCACGGACGTACTCATCGTCATTCATTTGAATTGGGTATAATAACAACAAAACACGCGATACATACACACTTATATTGGGTATAGTAATCAACGCATAATTACAAATAGTAATGATATAGCTTCATTTATTCCGAAACAGTTTTTACATTTTGTTTTAATATAAATAACATTTTAAACTGGCTGTTTATAAATAAGTTAGTGCACTTAATTCTTATTGATTTAATATGGACCTCTTTCGGGTTAAGCCCCCTCCATCTTTCTCTGTGCTGGAATGTTCTCATAATATATTCCTTTACCCGTATCGCTAGTATGTCATCAACCCGTCGTCTCTTGCGTCTTTCGACTTATCCAGTCCTGTCTGTCCCTTCTATTTTACTTTCAGCGTCTATCTTTTGTCTTTTATTCTATAGATAAGTCCAAACCACTACCATATATTTACTTATTCCAGAGCATCTGCGGACAGCTTGTTTTTGTTTTTTCCTTATAATTTCGCTTCTAATTTTTTCCTTCCTTTGCTCATTGTGTTGTTATTGTTCTTTAAGAATAATTTCATTTTGTTTCCAAAAATAAATGATAATATAATATGTATAATAAACGTATTGGGGTTTTAATTCCACTTTCCGCCGCTCAGTTTCTTGGGTAGAACAAGAGATAACAAGAAAATGAAACCAGTGGGAGGCTCCTTTGCACAGGATGCCAGCTAGATTATGGGGACCACAACGGCGCCTATTTCTGCCGTGAAGCAGTAATGTGTAAGCATTACTGTGTTTCGGTCTGAAGGGCGCCGTAGTTAGTGAAATTACTGGGCAAATGAGACTTAACATTTTATGTCTCAAGGTGACGAGCGCAGCTGTCACCTTGAGACACTGAGAATCTTTGGGGATTTTCAAGAATACTGAGCGGCACTGCATTGTCATGGGCAGAGCGTATCAATTACCATCAGCTGGACGTCCTGCTCGTCTCGTCCCTTGTTTTCATAAAAAAATAATAATAATGCCAAATGCATAGCAAATTCGACTTGTTAAACTTTATATACATAATATAAATTAGTCTCTATATAGCTATACTATTCTTTTTATTGTTGCTTTTGTGGAAGTGCCACTACAATTTAGCCAATGTGAGGTTGAGGTAGGAGGCCACTAAGTCTCACGTATTTGTACAGTAATGATGAGTTTTCAAGATTGAAACTTATATCGTAATAAATAAATAAAATAACAATAAAACAACCTACTTCAAAAAACAACTACTCCAAAAAATAGATATCTTAAGCATCAAAAAGTAAAAAAGAAATTATACAATCTAATTAATCTAATTCTTGTAACAACTATTGTAATTTTTGGAGTCGGTGTCAGTCAAGGCACTGTTTTGGAATATATTTTTTGAAGTCGGTTGTTTTTCTTTGTTAGGTACATTTTTTTTATTTATTTTTTTGGTTTTTAGTGAATCTGGATTATATTTACTAATAATTTGTCTAAATATGAGTAGAAATTTTGCGATACAGCAGCAAAAGTAATCGATTACCTTGAAATTTGATTACAGACAGCTAACTGTAACTTCTGCCACAGATCGCACCCTTACTCAGCTAAGTCGTTAACGAATTCCATTGATCATTATATTCGACTGCGATAATTACCAGGGAGCGTACATGTCATGCCGATGACAGGCATGAAAAAAACGAATTGTTGGTTTTCATGACTATCTCTTCATTTAATTTAGCGTGTTATTTAGAGATAAATTAATTAGTTATAATTTATAACTAACGCATTTTGTTTCCATCCCATTAAATACTTATTTTTTTATATTTCAGAAACTATTATATCTGTCACTTCGTTTTTTGAAACATCCTGTGTGTTTATATTAATACGTCATTATGACGAAACGGGCATGAAATGTACGCTCCCTGACATTTACTTAACCATAACGACGTTATGGTAGTTGACTCAAATATTCGGATACCATAAAAAGGATTTGGCCGAGTATCGTTAATTTGCTCCAATGAATTGAAGAGTACCGATAATAGTATCATTGACATAGGTCATGAATTCCATAATCAGAACCGAACCAAATAGTCACCAAACTACCTTTATTTTGGACGACATCAAATAATTGTTTCTTTTTTAACTACATATAGGAAGTTAAATCTATACAGCTATTTTTCAATTGCTTTTTTCTGTCGAAATGAGTGAATCCAATGAAAAAACTCAATATGTATATTTCAAAATCCTATTTCGAAAATGTTTTATGAGTCTAAATGCAGTGGCAATAAGCACACACAAATTTGGTTTAAGCGTTTTCAATCTGGGAATTTTGATTCATCTGGCTCTGATTGCCCCGTTACAAATAAAATGGACACCATTTTTGGTATATATCCGTAGTATAGGAAGTTACTACATAGCTGATGAACTGCAAATTGACCATAAGGTCTCGACCCATTTTAAAAAAAACCTAGTCTCACAAAAAATTTCAATATCCTAGTGCCACACATGCTTATTGATTCTTTATTGAGTCATAATGCAAGTCGAAAGGTTTCTGAAGAGATTGGTAATGGATTGATCGTATATCTACTGCAAACATATGATGAGATTAAAGTAAGAAAAGGGGAGAAAGCAGCTTGATTTTACTGTGGATATTGAATGAGACTGAGCCATCATGCTCTGTGATGTATTTATATCTGCTATATAATATTCCTTGGCTAGCAATGAACATATATAAGTTATTTCTCTTTAGATTTGCTGAGCACTTTATCTTATGGATAGTGTGATAGTGGACAGAGCCATTTCACTCAGCTTTGTAATAATCATTTTATTGGTATCGGGCAAACAGAAGTGAAGAAGATAGTAAATATTTGAAGAGTATAATGGTTAATATAATATGTCTTACCTTTTTCTTGATATTATGCTCATACATATACTATGTATCAATGTATACTTTGTTAGTACTAGACCAGCATAAACATAATAGAGGTGATAATTATGTTAAATAACAGCAATAGAAATCATATTGCTATCCTGAGGAAATATACCAGGACTTCATATTATTTATTACATGATACTTTGACTAAAATTAATCAATGGAATATACTTATTGTAAAACATTTCAATATATTTCATTGATTCATTCAAATTCAAATATTTTTATTCAAATTAGGATTTAAAATCACTTATTGAACGTCAAAAACTACCACCCATTCAAAGGAGACTGCCTCAGACCTGAGAAGAATGAGCGCAAGAAACTCACTGGTTTTTTTAAATATAAAATATGGATTACAATGTGATATGGTACAATAAACATTTATAATTAAAAAGCTTGGGGGTGTTCGCTTTATTCCCAGTCCATGGTGTCATTAAGAAAATTGTTTATGCTATAATAACCTCTCCCACACAAACGTTTTTTAACAATTCTTTTAAATTTTGTAACATATTTGTTTTGTACATTTTCTGGGATCAACATTAGAAACACAATTCACTTTATAAATATAGAACAAAGAAATAGTTGTATTTTATATAATTTACTAAGATCTCCTTGATGAAATCTACATTATGTCACATGGTCTGAGGCACACAGCTCCTATACAGTAACTCCAGCTGGACAATATGGTAGTACCAACTGAGGAGACTTATACCTTTTTTTTTTATGGAATAGGAGGACAATCAAGTGTACGGGTCACCTGTTGTTAAGTGATCACCGCCGCCCACAATCTCCCGCAACACCAGAGGAATCACAGGAGCATTGCCGGCCTTTAAGGAAGGTGTACACCCTTTTTTTGAAGGTACCCATGTCATATCGTCCCGGAAACACTGCACAAGGAAAAACTTTGTAGTATGTGGCAGAAAGCTCCTTGAAAACCTCACTGTGGAGGACCACCACACATCCAGATGGTGAGGATGATATCCTAACTTGTGGCGTGTCTTGCGAAGGTGGAATTCGGCGGCAGGAATCAGGTTAAACAGCTCTTCGGAACACTCCCCATGATAAATGAGGTAGAAGACACACAATGAAGCGACTTCTCTACGCAACACCAAGTGATCCAGCCGTTCACAGAGTAGTACCTACCCCGAGTTTTAAATTATTTATACCAATAAATAATAATATGTTCTAGATAACTAACACTGCCATTAAACAACAAATGCACTTTCTTTATCAGGGTTTACTGAAAAATTTTATTGTTTTAATTAATGTTTATGACCCTCGAACCAATATTAATTTAAACATTACTAGGCAATAAGTATTAATTTTGCAATTGCTCAAAAGGAAATATACTAAATGTATCTATATTTACTTAAAAATCCAAAAGCAGCTATTAAAAAAATCTTGTAACGATACTCTGTATTTATAATTTTTAATATGCATATTTTAGTCATTGTCTGTTTAATTATCATTTTATATCAATAAAAACATATCTTTTTTCTAGAAAAGTAGATAAGCGAAGACTCGTAGAAAAATCAATAACATCGCACTTTGACTTAATCTTTACACATTGAACACAATAAAAACGTACTTACGGGTCGAAAAACAGGAGTAGATAATTTATATTTAAACACCTTTATATAATAATTTAACAGACTTTATTTGATAGTACGATTTAAATTTATTAATAAACACAAAACACCAGAATCATACAAAGTGTTATTCAAATTCAACTCAACACCAAAATTTTTGGCTTTGACATTCTGTTTGACACCTGTCAAGTGTCTTATTCGATAAAAACATTCCTTTTATACAGATGATCCAAATATATGAGCTCAATAATTTTATGTAACACTGCAATATTATGGTAGGTGAAAATAATTAATATTCTTAATAATAAGAATTTGTAGAACTAAGAAGGTCAAATTACCACGTATTACAGAGGACATATGAGACAACAACTACTCGGAACACAGTTCCACGCTTATTGCGGACTTTTGCAACAGCGAAATCCACTTCAACTAAAACGCCGTCCAACACCACCTTGAGACGGCGCAGGCCGCAGTGGATCTTGTTATTCTTTACGATAACGCAAGTAGCTCGACCGAGCGCTACAGTGTATTCAACATACCTACGGCCTACCCCGGCAACAAAATAAAAATTAAGCTACCCGTCTGGAACACGCAAATTTTCAGCGTTTTCGAAAGCGACTCTTGGAAGTCAGCCCTTGTCCAGACGATACCAGAAAAAGGTAACTGCTTGAATCCGGCGAACTACATGGCTATTGCTATTATCTTCCCGCTCTCCAAAATTATAGAAAGCATAACTAAGCGCCAGACCGAGGGTCACCAGTTAATAAACGAACGAGAGTACGCCTTTCACCATGGTTGATAGGTTGACGATATTCTGATATATATGTACCGTGTATCAAACAAATAGGTGGTGGCTATCGAAAGCAAGGGAGAAGACCTGGCGAACAACGAAGGCTTTCGATCGTGCATTGCTCAAGCATCTCTTAAAAGTTTCGAGAGTTTACCGTTAAGAAACTGATTTCTTCACTGAGCGCAGTCGTTGTCAATATTGCTTGATCCCACCAGTTCCACAAGGTTGTGTGCTATCTCCTACACTGTTTCTTCTGCATTATAGCTTGAACGCCTCCAACATGATTTGCTTCGTCGGTAGTATCTCTGATCAGGCGCCCCCATTATGAGCTCGAACCATTTCACCGCGCCCATCGCGAAGCTGCTCGAACGCTTGAGCACTTCACTTAGCGTAGAGACCGTATTTATCAGAGGAGTGTACAGAAGACCTGTTTGACCAGATTCCTGCGTGGACAGTGTCCAGGACGATATATGAGTAGGTAAGTAACATTAGATACACAATTAATCATACACTAATCATTTATTAATTATTCTAAATTTTAACAATAAAAATTTTGCAAATTTAATACGAACAGCTGAATAATACAAATATAAAAATAAAACATAATATTATATCTGTGAAGACGTTATATGAATGTTATCACAAGAAATAAGCGTAAGACGAAAGTCATTATAGTTTTACATAAGTAGTGCTTCTAATAATTAATTAAAATAAGTAAGTAATAAGAGTATGTTAAGAAGTGCGTCTGAAAAGCCGGCAACGCTCCTGTGATATATCTGGGAACTACTACTACAGGTAAATGTCGGCGGCGGTGATCACTTAATATCAGGTGACCAGTAGGTACGCTCATTTGTCCTCCCTTCCATATTAAAGGTAGTTCTATGAAATCTGCCATCATCAGCATTAACAGTTAACCAAAACAAAACTCCACCTAGCCATAATTTAGAACATTTTTTATTTCTCTTTAATTTCAATTAGTATTGTATAAACTTTGTCTATGTATGTACTTAGCATTGTATACCTCAAAGTTTTACTTGGTAAGATCTGGATAGCATATCTGACTACAATTTTATTAATCTTATATGTACCTTTATGTGCTTTTCTTAATAAAATATATAAAAAAAACTGTAAGAACTAGCTCATTAGTATTATTTTCAGCAATCCACCACAATTAACAAGCTCTATAAATATCATGGAGCGCCATAAGATATCCCAATTAAGTATTACATTTATATAACTTCTGTTATTGATTACTTTGTCTGAAATGTTATTTTACAAAACTATCACTTTATTTTAAAGAACACTTGAATCAGTATTGACCTAATGAAACATAGATTTCCATGACAGTACCAATCATATAACAACTGACAACAGATTAAATTGAATGAATTTGAATAAATAACTATAATAGCAATTAAAATTCAGATCTTTAGTAAAATTAAATGTAATTGGATCCATGTAAGTTAGTTGGCACTACAGCTATGCCAACTAACATTTATGAGCATTAAACACAGTTGGTTGTCATGGCCTATATAAGATAGAGTGCTAGGTTCGAGTATTCGTTACTGATTGTGAATTGTAAGGGGGAAGCTCTGCCCTAATTGTGATTGTCAGTAATTCTAAGTGGAAACTCTAATGTGCATTAGAATTACTAACCCCTACTACATGCTACGAGGCTCTGGTTTGTTGAACTAGCTGAAACATATTTCGTAACCGTGACACTTAGTCTTATTCGGCGTTAAGAAATAGTTGAATTAATAATCACTTATCTCATTTGAATTTCGATATTAAAACAAGAATTGGATTTACATAGTTTCTATATATTAAGCAACATAACGAAATAACTTATAGATAATAAAATCACAATAGCTATCAGATTTAATTTCATGCACTAAATCACTGAGTGATTAAATTTTACTGCCCCTGCATTGAAAGGCTAAGATGCTGAATTTCACTGATATTTTAGCAGACAGCTTTCTCATATCGCGCAGAAACATCTTGCCAGTTCGCAACTTCAAATATTGCCTTCACGTAATCTGCCCTGACATTCTTGTACTGGAGATAGTAGGCGTGCTCCCAAACATCGATACCAAAGAGTGGTACTAAGCCTGAAAAGCGATAAAATAATTACTAATTTAATTTAAATGCTAGTGTGGAAATTTTTACACAAACAAGCACTAGAACCTGTGTGAGTAAACAGGCGAACATGGAATGAAGCGTCTTCCCCAAGATGTGACCTTTTATAAATAAAATAAAATAACGTATTGCTCATTTAGATTTTAAATGTTTTTTTTGGTGTATATTGCTTTATTTAAGAAAAAAACGGAACCGTATCTATTACTAAGACTGTCCATCTGGCGCCAGGTCTACTGTACCTCATGAACCTTCATAGCTAGGCAGCTGAAATTTTCAAATTTTTTTAAGCCCCACAGTTCAATTCCAAAATATAGTGTCTATTCATATAGACATTATATTTGCCATCACTATATAAGAGTATCTTTTCATCCATTGATAGTTTTAAGTTACTCTATTTAACAAATAGAGTATTTAGTCTTAAGGTTGATACAATCTTTTTTGTTTGTACATGCTTCTTCCAGGTGATTCTGGAGACCAGATTAATTCTCAATTTCCATGTGTACTTAACAGTATTTTGAGGAGGAAGTTGGGCGCCATGGGCATTCTTATTTACGAAAAACATTGAAAACAAAGTAATTGTCTACTTTTATGGGCATTTTAATTTAATTGTAATTGGTATAAAAATGCCTCAGTATTAAGTACATTAGAAGCATATTTTACCAAATTACTGATGTTCATCGGGACACTACTTTTGAAACATCCTGTGAGAACCCACCCATTCTGTAGAAACACTTCAAATGTGACAAAAACTGCTAAATATAACTAAATTGTAAATTATGAGAAATTTAAAACACCAGTTATTACCTGTTGTGGCCTCAAGAGGATCCTGATTTTGACATGTAGCAATCTGTAATTTCTTCATCAGTTTATTGTAACCAAGCCAACCCCATCCTGAGCCCTGTACACCCACAGAAGCAGCAGATAATTGATTTTTCATGTTCTCCCATGAGCCAAAGTCTCTGTTAAATTTAAAATGTTATATTGAATCACTGAGAATGAAACACTTATGTGAATTAATAATTTTTAAGAATAAGCTCTTTGGTGGTGGTGACTAAAGAAAGCTATCAATATATATATTACTCTCAATGTTGCCCATTATATTTTTTAAAAATAGCAGTGTTACAGCTATTAGTCAAACACTGAATTTATATATTAAACTAGCTGCCCCGACAGACGTTGTTCTGTAGATACTGTTTTATAGGAAAATGTCAATAATATTTCAAAACATCAAGAATTATTTCGTAAAAATGATCCCTGTTGTTATAATGAAATTGTTTCACAGCGGAACTGTCAAACCGTGCGTCACTAAATTCTGTCATAGAAAATATGTCCATACAAAACAAATATTGGAAATAAAAATAATTATGGCTCCAAAATCAAAAAAAAAAAAAAAATCCTATCTCTCAAATTGGACCAAACTGCACTCCATGAAGTAATCCCCATTAAAATCCGTTCATTAGTTTAGGAGTCCATCGCGGACAAACAACGTGTCACATAATTTATATATATTAAGATCAATACAGATCATGGGTATTGTTTAATTAGGGAAATTGGCTTGTAAAAGTTTAAACTAAAAGCTGAAATTATTATTAGCTTCAACTAAGCCATTCTGGTAGTCATTAAATCATTCATTTAAACACTTTGTAGTGAAAAAGTAGAACAACATATATACAAGAAAATCACAACTCGCTATTTAACCCACAACTATTGTACAATGTAAGATATATTGTTAGTTTGTTCAGCACCACAACCAATATTCAAACTGTATACAAGATATTTTTAGCAGAAACAATTTTTTTACAAATTATAAGCAATCACAATTTACTATTATAAACCTTTAACATATTACTAGAAACAAAATATTTGATCATTGAAGAAGAAAAAATATAGTATACTTAGCTAACTACCGAGTATAAAATTACAATTTTTTATTATCTGACTAAATTATCTAAATGAAACAAAATAAACTCACATAATATATACATATCTTATTTCAGCAATTCAATAAGACTTACCTTTCTATTCAAAAGTATCTAGATTAATTTTTGAATCCATTTTATAAATTAGGATAACAAAAGACTGTTCAAGTTACTGCCAATTTCAATATTCAACAGCTAGTCCTTAATTTGGGATCCATGGTTTTTATTTGTGTGGTTGTAGCTTGTTATTTGTATGATGTGTATATACATATTGTCATATGACAAAAGTGTCTTCAATACCATATGATTTGGAAATTAAGGTTATATTGAATGTACATTAAGGAACAATTGACTAATGAACTAGAAATTCAGATTATAAAATATAATCTTACAGTATAAGTTTAATATTGCAGTAAGTAAATATTGCTATGTGTCAATGTGAAAAGTGTTGAAAAACACTAGTATAATTCCACAAATAAATTATTACATGTTGCAGTGATACAATCAAGGATTATTCTCCAATGTTCTTAAACAGTCTAGGTAATAACAAAAAAGACTATCAAATAGAACAACTTCACAAAAAAGCTAGTTATTCAAAGAGAGAGTCGAGGTTCCTTTATGCTGGTAGGTACCTTTTAAATTCTATAACTCTAGCAATTGTAACCTTCATAGCAAATTGTTTCAACAGTTATTTTGGTGAACTGAACAGAAAAAATATATTATCATCCATTGAAACTTTGAAGAAACAAGAGTTGCATTATTATTGTTAAAAGACCTTGTGTAGTGTATAGCAAGTGAACTTAATAAGCTAAAATATATATAGCAAGTGGATTGTATGAAAAATTTGTTACAAACACTTTAATTTATTAAATTATCAACCAAAATTCAACACAGATTTTTCAAACTTACTTACTAGCACCTCAACCTGTAACATATTTGGTTAGAACTATAGCATTGCTAATTCTATAAGCTTCAGAATTTAATTATTACCAGAGAGACAGACACTTCAATATAAAAACACACACTAAGTAGTCATGCAATTAATAGTTATATCAGAAGCACTAGCATTTTAAGTATAAAATATTGTTTACTTCTCAACAGCTTTAGTGAGAGCATCTGCAGGTTTACCACCATTGGCTGAGAGATTCTGCCAGAATATGGTATGGTTAATGTGACCACCCCCATTGAACTTCAGAGCAGGTGCAAGGCTGATAATAGTTTGTATGTCTCCTGAAGATAATTTACAAATAACATTAACTTTAAAGTGAACAATTACCAGATTAAATGTTTACTCATTTCAGAACTATTTTTATCATTAAAAAAAATAACTTACCTGTACTAAATCTATACTTTTAAATAATTACAAAAATACTATTACTTAATAATATGTAAGTAATAATATAAAATACCAAATACTAATGTTTATCATCCCAATACAAGGAAACATACTAGATAATAACAAAATAAACAAATTATTTATTATACAATACAAAACTTCCTATTTAAGGGCTTACAAATTTGCCTATACATAATATAGAAATACTTTTAAAGCAAGTGTTCTATTTACTGCTCAACAGCCTTGAGGAATGGACATGTTGGTTGACTACAGCTTGGTGACAGATTTTGCCATAATATTGTATGGTTCACATGGCCTCCACCATTAAACTTTACAGCACTTAGCAATGAAAGTGTTGTATTCATATCTGCTACTGTCAAATAAAAATTACATTTATAGCAATATTGTAAGGGGTAGGTTCTATTTATTAACTCATAAAGAACCTAAGAATTTTGAATAAGTGATAATAGAAACGAAATGTTAATTAGATATATTTGCCTGGCGTAATATAATTGACTAGGTAGTACAACCTTTAGCTTGTGCCTGAGCTAGCTTTTCTTCAGCCGCATTCAAATTATTAACGTAAGTTGCGTGATGTTTGCTATGGTGAAGGCTCATAATATCGCGGCTAATTATGGGCTCCAAAGCATTATATTCATACGGTAATTCAGGGAGTGTGTGTTTTTGTCTGCAAGAGATTACAGGTCGCCTGAAAATAAAAAAGGATGAAAGTGGTAGAATTAATGTGCGTTTTGGAATTCTCTATGTCATTTCTAAATAGTCCCAAAACATGCTTTTAAAATAATTTTATACTTACAGGTTTTTCAAATGGCGTACGGCAATCATCATATTATTGTTACACGTCTAAATATTGATTGAAATATTATTATTTCACCTTAAATTAAAATGTTGGAAAATTTGCCGACAATTATGCAATAATTAAATTTACTTTTTTATTAAAGGCTGCGTCGATTGAGCAAAGATTTTTTAACTTGACATGACATTTAGAATAATGACACTATAGAAGTGGACGACGCGTGCCCCTTTTGGACAGCAATAGTTTTGACAGGAGTATCTTAGGTGTTGTCATATTATTATGATACGACGATTGGTCACATACATACATATTATTATACCCTTATCCTTTCCGCATCGGACCGTGCCCGCGGGCACTGGAAATTCAAAAAACAATAAGAGCGGCTGTGCCGCGGGGCACTCTTTTACCTCATCCAGTTTTCACCCTTATTAGGTGTACAAGATGGTTTATTTGCCTACGCAGTTATGAACGAGTGAATTCCCAAACACATTTCGATCCGTTACGATTCAAGGCCACCAATATTCGACGTCATAGCTTTACGGACAAAGCACTTATGTGTTCACTTGTTCCCGGCCGGCGCAGCGAGCGGTCGTTATCAAGACTTTACACGAAGATCGTTCGTTGTGGAGATTTAAGCTTTATTTTATAATGAACATATACTATTCATTACAAAAACATAAAAGGAAATAAATAAAACAAGTAATTAACAATAATAACAATATTTATTTTAAAATATACCTATTTTTACACTTTTTTTCGAATGAAAAGTCTGTGTGAAATAAAAAAGAAAGACAATATGAAGAATTTATACATGGTCTTAAAGCTTGTTTCAATAGCTTTCAGTGACAGTCACTCAAATCACCCTAGTTATAAGCATTTTATAACTACACGTAAAATAATACACACGGGGAAAATGCCGCGAAAATGCCGGAAGCTTGCCGATCTACAGTGTACAGCGAGATCCGGAGCGCGCCGATCCGGAAAGGTTAAGAAAGTAAAGTTTGATGCCATATTGTTTCAAGATACCAGTAGGAGATTACAAAAGTAATTTCAATAATATTATGTGAAAACTACGGTCAGAACTCTAATAATGATCAGGAAATATATTATCTTATTTTTTATTTCTATTCACATGTATTTATTTTCTTCCTTAAATCTTAGTTTTTTAATATATATTAAAAACTATGTAGTATTTCATTTATGTAATATAATTTTTATAATAAAAACAAAATGCATACTACATAAATGAATACTTTGAAAACCTAGATCCACAATCGCATAACAAAAGGTCGTCAAAAATGTCCAACCGGCGTTGAATAAACGTATACATTAAATTATAAAGATAACATTCATTTAAATTAGCACCTTACTTGGTGGCAGTAATGTTCAAAGTCTATTTATTGTATACCCTTATAAGAAGCTCATTATTACTGAACACTTTGTCATTGAGTGGTGTTTAAATATGTGTCGATCGTGAATCATCGAATGAAAAGTCGGGTCGCAAGACCCTCGTGATCGAGCGGCAAAAGTGATTCGATCTCTCGCAGTAGGTCGATCTCTCCCCCGCTAATGATTGAGCCGCGACCGGCGCGTGACCCGGCTGTGAGATCAAAAGCATCCATCTGAGTTGTACACAACTTTTATTAAATTATTTCCATTGTGAATTCATTTACTACATAATATATTATTTCTTAAATAGTTTGTGTTTTTTCTTTTCATGGGTGTACTTTTATTACCTTGAATTCACACAAAAAAATCTATGTCGTAAAAAAAAAAGGTTTATTGGATAATAAGTAATTATTATTATTATAAGATAATAATTAATATACATATAGAATATTAACATAAGAAGGCATGCGTGATTCGTCAACCGCTACTTAGTAACTACTAGCTATTAGTTAGTAGATACTTAGCAATATCATAGCATATCAATAGCTACTATTGTACGTAGGCAAGTGGCAATGGTTCTGGTTCTGAGACGTGAGCCGTGAACCATTGTCCGGAAGCGGAACTGAACCTGAACCAATCAATTGATCGAACGAGTCCCGCAACCAAGTCATTTTGGCGACTGATCAGTATTCAAATCGACCCGGATCTCTAAAATTAAACGAACATAACTTGTGGCGTTGTATTTCAAGGGCTGTCAAAACAACTGAACTAAAACTCTGCCTAACGGACGCGTAGGCTGAGCTTTGCTTCAGACAACTATTAGCATGATTGTTATTTACTGTACGTCAATGACAAAATATTATCAAAACTTAAACATGAGTGTATGTGTATGAAAGAGTGCCGCTAGCAGCGGTGGCAGGGCTGCAGATAAAGTTATGTAATTTAAAGATAAAGTAATGTAATGGCAGAAGGAATTCTTAGTAACTACGAATTTACAAGTGATAGGATCACTGTGATGTCACTATAAAAATTATATTAATGTAAACAACAATACAGCACTTACATGAATAAATTCTAACGGAACAGTAACTTCAACGACCCATTTGTATTTATCTTTTCTGACTACTTGTGTCGCACAAAAGTGGACTGAACAAATTCTTGCATATTTACTTGGCACCCATAAATCAGTTCATCCTGTTGCATTTATCCACTGTATTTTATTTTTGCATCTAATGGAAACCTGAAATAGAATATTTTTATTTATTATTTTATGACACATAATTATCATGCCCTTTATTTTATTATAGGAATAGGAACACGTCCAAATGTCGTTCTAATTTCCTTACTCCATATAAATACTGTTGTATATAAACACTAATTATAAATACCTCCTGTATGCTAAACAAAAACCCTATATCACTGGTAAAACTATGGCACTATGTTATGGCAACATTCTCGTTGTCACTGTTATGTTATGTTTATTTTGATTACGATAAATATACTGAAAATGCCTATGGATAAAAAATTAATACTATTGGTAAGAATGTTTCATATAAAATGTATTTATGTGGAGCTTGTTGCACATTATATTGAAAAGTAATACATACGCGTGGAAGCAAATTCCTGGATTTTTCACAATACACTTAACCATATTTTTAAGTTTTATAACTATATAGAAATACGTTTTACACAGCAAATATGTTTCGAAACAATAAAATAACAAAAAAACTATTCGCCAACCGATGACATGATAGATCTTTGTTTTTGGTCCCAAAAGTTTTCTTTTGATCAAACAAATAAATGGGTTACGCGATAGAGTGCAAGATCAATAGCTTTATCCCGTTCTATCTCAGCCTTAGTTATATATTGCTTTTTCTTTCTATTTGCAATGAAGTTACCGACGCTAATTCTGTAGCGTTAATATTCTAAGATATGACACCTCGCTCGATATTGACAGTTGCCTTGCGAGGGCAGTAGGGTTTTAATATAAACGATATGCGATATATTATAAAGTATAAACCAACTCTGTGGTTTATTCGATACAATTGTTAACCTAAAACGTGAATTATTATAACGCTGTTAAAAATTAAAAGTGACTAAATACATTCGCGGTTTTCTTACAGAGTTTCGTTAGGCTGATATTGTTTAAAAATAGGTTCTAATCTTTTGGCGAATATTATTTGTTTTTGAAGCGAAAGTTCTTTAGAATCGTTGTGATCTGAAACTCGATGAAACGATAAAGTGAGACGATAGAGACACAAAGATAGATATTATCTTTTGTATGACGCGAGTATACTTTAATATATTCTGACGTGGTGCGCACGACATATTACTACATAGATACCAGGAGATCATAAATATGATAGCGTTGATAGTAATGTCTTACCCAAGTTATAGGATAATGCTTTTATTTTAAGGCAAATTTGATTCAATTTATTTAAACAACATACAGTACGTATTTATTATTAGTATAAATAATTTACAACGGTATTTTTGTATGGAGTAAGGAAATTAGAACGACATTTGTACTTTTTCTGTGATTGAAAATAATACAAGAAACAAGATGTAAGATTGTTGTTTTATATATTAAGATGTCAGAATACATCATATGGTGAAACAGGCATGCAAAAGAAAGAAAAATTCCGAATATTATTAAAGGCCAATGAAAATAGAAGGGAGACCTAAAACACTTCGTCATATTTTGCGGAGTTATTTCGTTTAGCTGTCATACATGTAAAAAAAATTAACAAAAAAACAACCGAGTTCAAAAAAAACTATTTCAAAACTATAACATAATATGCACTAAAAAGTAAAAAATAATTGCGTATTCTTCTACAAATTAATAATCAACTTATTCTTAGAGTTCTCCTAAGTAAAATGAAATGATAAATATTAGACTACCTAAAAGTCAATCAAATTATTACGACAATATTATAATGTAGTTATAATCATTGCTAGTTTTGGAATCAGTGTCCTCCCGCCGTGAGGTCTCTCACCTTTCACCTCGTCACATTGCACGTGCGACACAAGCACATATCACATATAACTATGTATGTACAAACAAATGTTACAAACCTAGCCTGGCTGACACCGGCTGAAATTGGTTGGCGTAATATTTAATTACTCGTCCATTTGTCGCACAAATATTTAATGCAAATTAAAGACTTATAATATGGTTTTCTCGAAGATGCCATTGTCAGAACTGGACTAAATTAAAATTGGACCATATTGGTTCTTGGGAATGATCTATCATGACGGGTGGGATTATTGTCGCCTATAGAAGCGATGCTTTGCATGGGATGCCGGCTAGATTATGGATACCACAACGGCGCCTATTTCTACCATGAAGCAGTAATGTGTAAACATTATTGTGTTTTGGTCTGAAGGGCGCCGTAGCTAGTGAATTTACTGGGCAAATGAGACTTAACATCTTATGTCGTGTATGAAGGTCCTGCTCGTCTCGTCCCTTATTATCATAATACACATGCCTCTAGTGGTCCTGCCACCGATAGCTTAGCTCTTGGGCATGACTCCGCTGCCGGCGGCAATCCAAGTTAAATTTTTTATGATATTCTGTTTCTTTATATATAATATAATCAATGACCACCATAATAAGCTTCGATTGCCATATCTATGCTATACATTTCGGCGTTTACTCCAGTTGCTTAAAATATTATTGGTCGATAGGCAGCAAATGTAAACATTTTTTCAGTTTAAGCTGCGTATTTTGAATTAAGAACCCGATTTGGACAGTGACATCAGTGGAGTACCAGTTAAGTATTTTATTAAACCCTGACGAAAAAGAGGGTTGCTATAAGCTGAATGTTTGTCAATCTGTCCCTATTTTCTGATCAAGATTTGTTCAGTCGGAGGTTTCTTTACGTTTTTTAAATTAAAAATCACGCTCATAGTATTAAGACGAAAGTTTGTATGTTAATTTGTTAGTTTGTGTGTATATTTGTTACTTCTTAACGCTTTATCTAAATGGATTTGGATCTAATAAGTTAAGGTAACCTATAATGAGACAAACAAACACTCAAATATAATATTTTTATCTAAATATAATAATTCAGTATTTTTGAGTAAAATGTTCCACGAAATAAATTTAATTTGTTAAAATTTGTCTTTTTAACTTAGACATCTTTTCCAGAGTATTTTTTTACTATATGTAATGTACGCGAACATCAACATATCTTTGTAAGACAGCTTTTATCAAATTATAAATATGGCTAAACTGAACTCTTGTGTGTGCGTCAATTTGGCTAAATATATTGTCATTTGAAAGATATTTCAATAAGTTTATTGTCAAAAAGGTTTTATCATATTCTTTTGCAGAATTATTAAACGCTCCTATCATTATCCTTTAGTGGTGAGGGTGAGCCTCAAGGAAATGATTCATTCAAATGACAGTCGACTTATTTGGTTTGTAAAATCCTTCACTAATCTGTCTTGCTACCAACTGGCGCCAATTATCATTCATTATCTCGTTAACGGAAAAGCTAAAAAAGAGTAGCTTTTACAGCATACAAATAAATACAAATACAAATATTTTTATTTTGTCTCAAAGAAAAACGTATTATACAAAAAAGCCATGTACATGCTACTACATACTCATAATACCTACTACACAACATTATACATCACAACCTTTAGATACAAACATTAAGAAGAAGCCTATATACTTGTTTGGTAAGTGCATCTAGACAAGTAGGTACGAATTTTTTATTGCTAGGACTTCTTAAAGAACCTAGGCACATACAGACAGTAGGTTTTATGTGAAGCAGACATAAAAGCTGGTGCCTTCCCAGAAAATTGATATTTTGCTGGAGTGGTAGGTATGTATTCTACATTATGACAACAATCTACTAGTACATGGCTGAGCTCTAACTCCTAACTAAGTTTCCCTGTGTTTAGGATATTAGTACTCCCCGTGTATCGGTCTGTTATTCCATAGTTCAAGAATGTGTATGTCTGACTATTATAATGCACAAAATGAGTAGTAGTTTAATAATTTTGAGAGGAAAAATAAATAAGTAATATAATATAGTATATAATTAATTTAAAGGTATGAGTATGAGTAAATATGTAGGTCGGTATGTATACCACCAGATAATTATGTATATACTAGTGAAGGTATATGATTGTATATTTCTTTATATGTATGAAATATAGATAGATATAATATTTTCTAAGAGAATATGTGCTTATTTGCTAATTAGTGACGTAAGGTATCTAAATTATTACCTAGTTTTAAATTAATCAAGTTTAAATGTATCCTAAACCTATTGAAATATAAGTATTAATAAATTATATCGTATATTAATTATTTAGGTCAACTGATGTAATGTAAATGATACGTGTAATGTGATATTTAATTAAAGCAGAATTACTTTCGGTACATACCCAGACCATTTCGCCAGTTGGGTAGTTAGGGAGCTAACCTGATTCACATATTTGGTTTGTTACACTTAATTAAATAACAGGATGTCTACCAATTAATAATCAAACATACTACATTATTACCACAGTTTCTAATAAAAATGGTAATCATTGCACAAAATAAATTGTACTTCGCTGTTGTATTAAAATTACATGTACCCTCAATAAAACAATAAGTGAGTTGATACCGACATGAATCAACACAGTATTAGCAGCTACTAGATGCGACAAGATGCAGTTATAAGTTGTATATTATTAATATATTTATATTTTTTTTTTGTGGTGGATTTTATTTATTGATCCTAAAGTAGTTTAACTTACTAAGAAGAGTCATGTTATATTTTAAATGTATTACGTTATAATTTCTAAAAATTCTTCAGTTTCTCTATAGTCTTTTGTTAGAAACCAGTTTTGAACTTCATGTTTGAGTTTATTTGTGGTCATTTCAAAAATATTTAGATCTTTATTTATTTTATTATATAGAGAATTTGATAAGAAAGGGATTTGTTTATTAGTAAATTTTGTTTTGTTTGATGGTATTTGACAGACATTATGTCGGAGCCTTTTTTGCTTAATTTGTTCGCGTATTCTTTTATATGGGAGTTCATTATGTTTATATAGAAGCACATGTAAAATATACAACTGTCTCACGCTCATTAGCCTATTTTCACGATACAGCTGCTTTGTGGGATGCATAAAACGTTTAAAAAACATTACTTTAAGTATGCATCTTTGGGCCCGTTCTATACTTATTAGGTGTGATTTCGGGGCTTCTCCCCATACTGGTAGGCAATATATTAATAGCGATTGTACCAGGGACACATAAATGTTTTTTATAAGTTCCGGATCTGTGACATGTCGTAAGCTCTTAAAAATATATATTAGTTTCCTAATTCTGCTTGTCTGGTTATCGATATGTATGTCCCATCTCAGGTGTCTGTCTAGATAGACTCCTAGGTATTTAATATGGTCAGCTTTTTGGATATTTGGACAGTTGCAACAGTCAGATCGACCAGGAAAATGCATACATGAATGTATTTTAATCTGATAGTCCTGATCAGGATTGTTTCTGGTTGAAATTGAGAAGGGGACATACTTCGTTTTATTTACATTTAGGGTCATTATGTTGCGTTTTAGCCAATTAGATACATTGCATAACCCTCTTTCTGCTATTTCCTTAAGGTCTGTCCATGTACTTCCTGAAAATATTAATGCAGTGTCGTCTGCATATGTTGAGATGACAGTGTTAGGTAATTGCATGTTACAGAGCTCGTTAATATATATAGTGAAGAGCGTTGGCCCGAGTATGCTTCCTTGCGGAACTCCACAGTCAACATAGACCTCGTCACTTAGATATTGGTCAATTTTAACCGCTTGTTTGCGTTTTGTAAGGTAGCTTTCAAAAAGTTTAAGCTGCAAACCCCTTATACCGAGTTGCTCTAGTTTATGTAAAAGGTTGGGAGCAGAGACAGTGTCGAATGCCTTCGTGAGATCTAGGAAAACGCCCAAACACTTTTTACCTGAATCCAGGTTATTAACTAAATCATATGTTATTTTTGTTACTGCGGTAAAAGTTGATTTTTTGGGCCGGAAACCAAACTGATTATTCGATAACAAGTTTTTACTCTCTAGGTATATCACCAATTTATTGTTTATGATCTTTTCTATAATCTTGGATAGTGCAGGAAGAAGAGAAATTGGGCGATAGTTCGAAGCACTATCTCTATCTCCACCTTTATAAATGGGACATATAATAGATTTTTTCAATGCAGTGGGGAAAACTCCTGTCAAGAAACAAGTATTGCAAATGTGTGTAATGGGTTTGCAAATAGCAAATTTAATATTCTTATAAAAGTCGTTTGATATTCCGTCCCATCCTGGAGCGCTTTGAGATTTGAGTGAATGAATTGTGCTGATAATTTCGGATTCATTTACAAGAAAGAGAGCAAACGATGATTCAGGAGTTTAAGTAGATTTTTCATTGTCTTTTTTCACCATTAGTTCTGCTGAGAGACTAGCAGATATATCTGCTGCAAGTGAGGATCCTACTGTGGCGAAGTATTTGTTTACAATATTTACAGAATCGATTGGAGAAGATGATAAGCTTAATAGTTCCTTACATTCGTTAGTTTTACCACTACCAATATTGCAAATTCGTTTTATATTATCCCACATATCTTTTGTTTTATGTACGGAATTATTTAGTAATTGCCTATCGTATTTGCGTTTGGCTGCTTTGAGAATAGAGTTACACATGTTTCGGTAAAGTCTGTAAGTTTTTTGCAATTCAATATTATTAGGAGCTTTACGACACTTTTTATGCAGATTATCTCGCTTCCTGATTGATCTTATTAGCCCTGGGGTTATCCAGGGCTTTATTTTTCTTTTAGCGCTTGCAACTCTCTTTACCACAGTATGTTGTTTGATTACATTTGCTAAGTAGCTGAGAAACATATTCGTTGCTATATTAGCATCTGCAGAATCAGTAATGAAATTCCAGTCCGTGGTTAGTAGCTCTGCTAGTGCAGCTTCATAATTAATTCTTTTTACAGATTTATATTCAATATTATGCCGCATAATAGTTTTTGAGATGTTAAGTAGGACTGACGCATGATCCGTAATGTCTGTCTTAATCACAGCCACAATATTGTCACGTCGAGTTTTAAGCAAAATGTGATCTAAGCAGCTGTTGTTTCTGGTTGAAAATGTATGTCCTGGTAGAATACCATGGCTAGCAACTAGGGATAAAAATTCGTCCGATTGTCCTTTGGTAGTGATATTATCAGGACTGATATTTATATTGATTACAATAATTATATTGTTATACGTTTTATGCTGTATCAATAATGCATCCAGTGATGAAATGAAATTGCTTGTATCTCTGAAAGCTGGCGGCCTATAGATACAGATTATGCATGTATCACCAGATGTAAGAGTCAGACAGTTCGCCTCAATGAGATGGGGCTCGCTTACTGAAAAAGACAATTCACTTTTAACGTACGTCACTAGTCCGTCATTTTGGTTTAGTAGTCGTGATGTCTTGTACGATTTATATCCAGAAAGCACTGGGTTTGTCCTATCACTACAAAGCCAGCACTCTGTAAGTATGATGATATCAATACTTAACTTCATTCTTGTTAACAAAACATTTAGTTCATCAATATTCCTATATATGCTTCTAATATTTTGTGTCATTAGAGTCAGTGAGTCGTTCTTGCCTTGTGTGAAATACCGATTAGAATCCTCTGCATTCTCAATAATAACGGCCTTGGATATTGACAAATGGTCAATGTCCAAGGCCAAGTCAACTACGTCTGAGGACATATTTAAGTTATATCAGCTGGCATTAAGACCTCTGCCATTTTGATACAGAGGATGCTCAGGAGACCGTACTCGGTGCCATCTAAATGGCTGAACATCTTATCATTTGGGTATCTGACCTTTAGTTGTACATAGTATAGATATATATTTTTCATAATATTGGAAATACTTATATTAATACTAAAACGTGTAATATTAAAAAATGTAAAGGCTACTATACTTATATTAATACTATAAATAAAACTATAATATATGACAGGTTGAGTAATTAGATATCCTACGTATGTTTTGGATTTACAGGCTAGTCACAAGATATTCTCATTGCCAGTCTCCTTTAGAG
>CATIXQ010000014.1:7573041-7589348 GCA_949711755.1 Leptidea juvernica
TGATAAGTCACACTATCTTGTTTTTGCGTCGTTAACGTATTAATTGAGAACTTTTTTATAGCACACTTAGACTTGGTGGTTATCGCACGACTAGAGAATAGTGTGCTTACATTGTCTCCAAACACACATTAGTCATTCCGCTTTCAGACTGTGAATGATATGTCCATGTGTATATAAAACGTCATTCAATATAATACATTTTATATATAAAAACTTAGATTTATGAAAGAAAATAAATACATAAGAATAGAAATAAAAAATTACACACTATAATTCCTTATCATTAGTCATTACTGAGTTTTTACCGTAGTACTCACACAATATTTTAATAGGCAATCGTGATTTTTATGAAATTATTTTTGTTATATTATGGTCCTGTAATAAATAAATAATTATCATTACATGCTTGTCATTATTGTGTTGAATTAATTTACATTCCCAATCATCTGTTGAGTATGTAACTTTGTGCCGTATTTAATTCAGTTTGGGGTAATTTTAGTCACAATAATAATATTATTATGATAGAACCTAAGAGTACACCAGTCAAAACTATTGCTGTCTATAAGGGGCACGCGACTACTATGTAAAGTGTCATTATTCTAAGTTTCGTTGACTTGAAGTGCGAATTCTAACTGTCATTCGTCTACAACCGTCAACGTTGATGTTGACACTTGTCAGTTGAACTCTAAGAAAGTTTATGAACGTCGTAGGTCGTGCACGTGAATTGTAAAATTGTTGCGCAGCAGTGCAAGTTGCGCGTTTATATTTACTGTCCACAGGGACTAGTGTTTATGTACGCATTAACGAAATTTCTTACTTCTAATATTCTTATTAGTTGTACAAGTTTTGAAATCATACCATTGTGATTGTGTTATGTGATTTCTAAGTGAAGCCTGGAAGATTTATAAATTTTGTGTACAATTTGCTATATTTGTGGAAGTGGTGCATTTGTTATTTATAGATTCTATATCAGTCATGTTGTTTTGCCGGTGGCGCTAAAATGTCTCAACGCGATACGGCTATTCATCTTCTTGCTGGAGGGTGTGTAATATTAGTACATATTATATAATTTTATCGCTTACAATAATAATTACCTGTCTTGGTAGTTAAAACTTTGTTTTATGTCCATTTTTAGGATTGGTTTCAGTTGTTCCTTACAAATTTTCTACGATTTGCCTCATGTGTGTTTAACGACACCTGTTTATGAAAATTGTACTTCATAATTTTTTCCGTTTATTAGTTTACTGTAACAGAGTTTACATAACAATCTTTGAAATGAACTTTTGATTGATGAGAACTAATATTATTTAAAATAATATTTTGAAGATTCAAGGACACAAATTATTTTGCCTTACTGAATAGCAATTATGTTTTGAAAAGAAGTAAATTGGAATACTATTTGTATATATTACAATTATTCAGGCTTTTTAAATCTAACAAAATTTAAATCTGTGGTAAACTTACAACATGGAATCAATGGAGAAAGGGATAATACTCATATGCACTTCCAGCAGTATCCTGGAAACTGATTATATACTCTTTAAAAAAAACACTTTATTGACATAAATTGACGTATCAACTGTGGGCATGACTTCATTAATTTTTTCTGTTGTATAACAAGAATCAATTTAAAAGCAGCTATGAGTATTCCTAATTGCATTATTACTTACAGTAAAAATATAAATAATATATAAATATACTATATCAAATTGGTTGGTAGGTTGCAATTAGAAATTACATCATTACATCATCATAATTACATTCCAAATTTTGAAATTTTGGGTTGGTGTTTTATTTTATGGAGTTTCTTCCCCCCTTTCCATTGGCTCCCATGTAACCCTGAGAGCTTATGTTAGATACACATATTATATTATCTAACATAAGTTAATATATTTATATTATACAGAATAAATATAAGATCAATTACTTATTATGTTACCTTAAAAAAATTGTGGAACAGTTTCTCTTCTGAACTATTTTGGATAAAAAAGTCTGAAGATCTTATTTTAAATACATTGTTATTTAATTAATATTACTTATTGAACAAATAGGATAGCTGGTACAGCTGGAGCAGTCGTGACATGTCCCCTTGAAGTGGTGAAAACAAGACTGCAGTCATCAAAGGGTGTCGGTATTCCGCCAACGACACCACCCTCAAACGCTGCTAATTCAAATAGAGTCTGCTCCAAAATCCCTAAACATCAGGTTTGTTCTTTGTCATATTATAATTTAAATTAGCTAAGGAGTGCTAAAATGAAATACTAGTAGTACTTTCTGATATGATATTGCAAAAATTTTAAATATATAAATTTAAAGACAAAAAGAGGATCAATGGATACAGAAGAAAGTAGGTGCTTTTGATAGGTACAAGTGCATATAAATGTGAGTAATATAATTTATTGAAGGTAAAAAGGGGTACACATGTCTCCTTGGCAGACTGATTGATGTATTCACTGTATGGTTGAGCTTTGTGGTAGAGCAAGAAACAAGTAACAGTGCCCAAGACTTGTGACTGTTCCTGGGCCACATTAAAATGTACATTAGCAATACCTATACTACTAGTGTTGCACACTCCACCTAGCCAAAATTTGCTGAGAATATATTACATAACGCTCCATACTTTTTTATGTGTGCTTTTAGCCTTTAAGTATTAGAGCCTGAGCTGGAGCAAGACTGTATTGATTAAATTTCAATGTGCTCTGCCCTTCAATTAGTAAAATACTAAATTGCAAACCATTAAGGTACCCCATGACAAACCATTATAGTGAGTTTCTTGCTCTAACAGTTTCAACTGTGGGAGGCTCCATTGCACAGGATGCCCGCTAGATTATGGGTACCACAACGGCGCTTATGTCTGCCGCGAAGTAGTAATGTGTAAGCATTACTGTGTTTCGGTCTGAAAGGCGCCGTAGCTAGTGAAATTACTGGGCAAATGAGACTTAACATCTTATGCCTCAAGGTGACTAGCGCTGTTGTAGTGCCGCTCAGAATTTTTGGGGTTTTTCAAGAATCTTGAGCGGCACTGTATTGTTATGGGCAGGGTGTATCAATTACCATCAGCTGAATATCCTGTTAGTCTTGAAAAAAACTGTTTGTCCAAACTATTATCATAAGACAAGTTTTGCATAAGGATTTGCATATCTCATTGCACCATTTTTCTACAACCATAATATAAACAAAGGAGTACTACTATGTGAAACTATATAATGTCTGTGAATAAAATAGGTGTGATGTGATTAAAATACTTTTGACTATAAAAGAACCAAACATTATCTACAAATTTAATATTAATTTATTTTTATCTATCCACTGAACACATACTATTTTATATATGTATGTATTATTTACATACTATTTATTTGTGAATATTATATAAAAATCCATATACAATACATACCATTATAGTTATCATAAAAGTTTATTAATTGAATCTAAATAATATCTAGACTACTATACTTATTAATGTAGTTACAACTTAACATTTTACTATAAACATTTTCACTTTCAAAGACTTATCTGTCATGCTAGCATATTATATTATGTACTGCTTGTTTACATTTAGTACTAGTTATACAATCATTAAACAGTTTGTAAATAGTGTGGAAGGTGAAGATTTTCAAGGAGATGGGTAAAATGTGCCACAAAGTCAATGATGTTCTATACATATCATTTGCAGTATGAAAGTGGAACAGCAAAAGTGTGCTTAAAGACAATGTAATCACACTTTTCTCCTTAGTCGTGTGTCAACTGTGTGTCAATCACCAAGTCTAAATGGGCTATAAAAAAGTGCCCAAATAATATGTTCAAGACGCAAAAAAAAAATGGTGTGACGGTTAAAACTTAGTATCCCATAGCAATAATTATGAGGTAAAAAATATTGTAATTGATTGAGTTTTAGTCCACAATTATCATGCTACCACTTGTATTACAAGGTAATGCACGGTGCATTACAGAGAAAAAAACTTTATAAATATTATAACCTGACCTCAAATTATGATATATGATAAGGATTGGGACATTTTTATGGGGAGGAAAGAAAGGGAAATGCCTAGAATTCGTTTCTGGCACTCGCCGGCCGCTGCCGCGGCCCGCTACGCTCGGCTCGTGCGTTATTACCTAACCTAACCAGTTTTAATAAATTGTAGTTGAAAGAGCTTTGGGGATTGATGAACATGAACAATGAACCCTTTTATAAATGTTTTCAATTTATCTAAAAATAATTATTGATGAAGCCGTCTAATCTGTCATAGACTATTTTTTACATTTCATTTCACTGTTTTTCGTACAATTTATGGCTGGCTTAAACCCTTTCCTGTCGTAATATTTTACGAAGAAACTAAAATTATTTCATGACAGTTTTTAGCCTCCTGCCGCGATGTCAGCGCTCATGTAGTGTTAATTTACGTGATTTACCTGTCTTAGGTTAGAATTTTTTTCTTTATTTTCTTGCAAACGGTGCATTATAGTGGTATCATTATAATCGTGGACTAAAGCTCTATCAACTACAATATTTTTTACCTCAAAATTCGTGCTACGGGATACTAAGTCCAACCCAATATGCTACAATTATTAACAAGTATTCACATCCCTTTCTCTCCCGCTTGTGAAAGAATGAGACAAATGAAAGGACGCGACAAGCACGCAGTCGGAAATGAAAACCATGGAGTCACTCTTTCTTAGACTCAGTGAACAATTATTAGAAATATTGTATTTTGCGTACGGAAAGTCTTTGCGGATAGAGTCGCTTTTTTTAAAGGCCCTTAGAACAATATTGTATTTTGTGCACAGAAAGTCATTGCCAGTGAATATGAACGGCTTACAAGAACGTAAACATTTACAAACTAGTACCATTTACATGGTATCACAGTATATACAGGTATTGTAACCTAGTGATAATTGATATTTATTTACACCGTAAATCTGTAAAAGCTTATCTTTTTCAGCTTTTCCGTACAGGTAGGTAGGTACAGTAGGTAGGCGCCAGTTGGTAGCTAGAGAGAGATGTAAAGTATTTTACAAACCAAATAAGTCGAATGGTATTTTCTCGAGGTTGATTTATATATACACCACTTTAATTTAAGCGTATAAAAATTTATGCTCATAAAGTATGATAAAACTTTTTAACATTAAAAGTATTGAAATCTCTTTCGAAAGTCAATATATTTTGTCATTTTAGTCAAATTGATGCACACACAAAAGTCGAATTAGCCATATTTATAATTTGACAATAGCTGTCATACCTAGATATGTTGGTGTCCGCTTACACTTCAAATGCCGATAAGGAACCCCGGAAAAGATGTGATTATTTTTTTAAGACAAAATTTAATAAATTAAATTTATTTCAGGGAACTTAACATTTTAATAACCAGTTTCCCGAATTATTTTATGTAAATAAAAATTATTATATTTGAGTGTTTGTCTCTCTCCTTATAGGTTCTTAACTTATTAGATCTAACTCCATTTAGTTACAGTGTTAAATATTAACAAATATAGAGACAAACTAATAAATAAACATACAAACTTTCGCTTATATAATATGAGTGTGAGTTTTGATAAAAAACTTAAAATAACTCCGACTGAGCAGATCTTGATCAGATAATAGGCACACACTGACAAACGCAAATTTATAGTAACCCTCTTTTTCGTCACGGTTTAAAAAAATACTGCTACTCCACTGATTTCACTGTTCAATTCCGGTTTTAAATTCAACACATCGCAGATTTAACTGAAAAAATGTTTACATTGTTGCCTATTGACCAATAATATTTAAACAACTGGAGTAAACGCAGAAATGAATAGGATATGGCAGTCGAAGCTTATTATGGTGTCATTTGTGGCCTGTGCCATATTTCGGCTTTGTTATATCATAAAACAAGCGGCTACCCCAGTAGCTCGTAACTAAATATAAAAATGATGTAGAACTGAACAAAAACTGTTACAAATACCTATCCGACTATTATTAGAGCTGCAAAAGATGTGTCAAGGTGCAACCTACAATATTGAATGTTAACGGAGCAACGATATATTGTAATGGTTATTCGACATTCCAATTAGTACCAACATTCAGTTATGATAATATTAATAGAATCATTTGTAACCTGTTAATATTATATTTTTTTAGTAATTATAGTTAGTATATTTTTAGTAAGTAATTGTAATATTATATAATCACATGCAATATCTTAGTGATGTCACTTTATTATGATGTTGGTATTTTCGTATTACTAAGGTTGGTAGTAGGGTAACTGTTACAAATTGCTCTCGGCTGTTGGGCACTTCTTGTTGGGGCAGTAGAAAGTATCGGACGTGCTGGCTGCTGGTCACCCGACTGCCCAATTGTTTTAAATCATTTAATGTTACTTGTATATTGTTGTGATTATAGTGAAATAATTGAATATATATATTGTAAAAAGGCATAAAAGGCATTTATTTTCTCAAAATTGATTCCTTTTGAATTCTTTTTGATGTCTTTTCTTATACTACTAGAAACTACTACCGCTTCGGAAACAAATGGCGCTCTGAGAGGGAAGAAGCGGCGCAAGAAACTCTCCCAGTATTATATTTTTGCGCTCTTTTCAATAAAAATATACAATACTGTACAGTCATGTCTATCGCTATAAAATAATCACAATCTAGTCCCAGGCTGTCCGATCATTTAGATATTCAGCAGTGGAGTAATAGGATTTACAACAGAGCCATTTTTTTTATAAAACATTTAAATTTATTTATAGATAATGCCTGAATAGTGGCTGGGACTTTATTATAGAAGTGTATACATTTACCCTTAAAGCTATTATGTATCTTATGAAGCCTACTAGAATTAGTTACAAGCAATCCCTTATTTCTAGTGTTATAATAATGAAAATCACTATTAAGAACAAAAAGGTATTCAGGTTCATAAAAAATAATTTATTATTATATATTCCGTATATTCTCTATTCTTGTAGACTTTTGTAAGAGATTTGAGTTACTTATGTCTTTTTTTGTCTTTATATCGCGTATATTACTTTTATACACAGTAAAATTTATAATAGGCATGGATGGATGTGAGCAATTGAAGAAAAATATAGTTTTGATATTTTATTTTGTCGAAAGATGTTTAGGTAAGTTTGTCGAAATTAATATTAATGTACACGGGCATCTTTAGTGCGCACTTCGTAGGAATTCTGCCCGTCACCTTCAACCCTGCGCGGTGCTCTTCAATTTTACCAAAGTACCGACAGCATATTTAGGCGTAATTAAATTTATGAATACTTGTTTTGTTTGTCAAGATTGGAAGTTGTTTTTAGTTTGTTACAAACATTTTTTACTAAAATACTACTAAACTAAGTGATCAGAGTCCGATCCGTATCCGTGAAAACACGGCTACAATAATGGCAAACATTCCCAGAATTCATGGTTTTCGATCTATTTTTTACTTCAAATCGGAAAATTATGATTTCCGATAATAGGAAATCCCTTTGTTGGACGTATTTTTATTGCTGCTATGATTTCTACAGTCAAATACGGCACAATAATAACGGCATATTTGTATTTTTTAAAGGTAATTGTGCTTCACTTGACATCAAATGACTAGTCTCACTTGAGCCTCGAGTAGGTACATTTGTACACAATAGTGGCGACAGGGTAAGCCCACATGCCACTTCCACTAGTTTTTCTGTTCCGTGTTTCCAGAACCTTCCAGGTGTTAATATTCTGTATCACAAACATTATTCTAACTTCAAAATTATTCATCGTAAAAAGCCGATAAAGCAACCAATATTTAGTTTGTTTCGAGATAAGGCCGCGTAGTAATTCATCAAAATGTCCAGAGACTGATGTCAGGTTAGACTGTAGACATTTTTAACTATAATGTTTTCTTTGTAAGTACACAAGCTGCTGCCCGCGACTTTTTCCGTGTGGGAACTATAAAGTAGCAAAAATACAATTGCGTTTCCAAGATTGGTATATATACAGAAAACAATTCACCATCTGGATGTGTGGCGTTCCTCCACAGTTCGGTTTTCAAGGGTCTTTCTTCAACGCACAACAAAGCTGTGGAGTTTCCGGCACGATACGACATGGGTACACCTTCCTTAAAGGCCAGCATCGCTCCTGTGATGTTGTTGTCCTCTGGTGTTGCAAGAGAATGTGGGCGGCGGTGATCACTTAAAGCTAACACGCTCGTTTGTCCTCCTTTTCCATAAAAAAAGACAAACGGATAAACGGTAGAACATACAGAAATTCTATATAAGTACCTTTTTGAAAGCCTTTTTATATTATGTTAATTTTCATTCCAAAAGTCATATAATATAGAAAAATTAAGTTTTTTAGCAGAAAAAAATATTAAAAAATAGGTAACTAGCTGTTAAAAAAAACTATACTTACGTTCAATATGTAGGTTCCTATCTACAATTTAAAATAAGTAGGTATATCGTGTTTTTCTTGTTAAGTAACTAAAAATTGGGAAATGGTCATGAATGGGTCAAATTACATTTACTTAGTTATTTACTTATTTTATGTTGCTGTATGACAAAGATAGACTAGTAATTAAAAGTGAAGCTCTAATGGATAACCTTGTGCAATGTCACTTATCCATCAATAGTACTAACAGAACATCAATGTTATGCCTCCTTTAAATAACTCTGTAACGTAGATGTGGTCAAGTAATTCATATTACACATATTGTTATGTATACTTTAGTTATTTCCATAGTATTATGTCCTATAGCAGGGGTGCTCAAGCTTGAACTGCTGGCGATCTATCTCAAAATTGTTAGACTACGATCGATCGGCTCTGAGAGGCTTCAAGTATGTGTGATGATGGATTGTCGTCTAGGTAGAGTGTCACGATGACATAGATATTAGTTTTGCACAAAATATGCATTTTTTTAGTCAAGGTAAATGTAGGTCTGCTCTTAAATCTCAATGAAAAAACTCATAATTATTATTCAAAATTGCGAGTTTATTGGTTCTTACAAAACAAACGCATTCTAAAGTTCTAAGCTTAACTAAAGGGTGACTTTGGATGTTGAAGCGTGACACTGCATGCCATGAGCATACTTTTCATAAGATAGTGCGTAATTACTGATTTTAGTTTATTATACCGGGTTTTTATATAGAGATCGACTCAAAAAGCACTCGCCATCGACCGTTTGAGCACCCCTGTCCTATGGTATATTGCTATGGGGCAACGCTACCGATATTAATACAATATTTGTGCTGCAGAAAAGGGCAATTCGCGCTATTTATAACCTAGGTTCTAGAGAATCATTGAGAGCAAAATTCAAAGAAATTAATATCTTGACTGTTGCTTTTTAATATATTCTTGATAATGTAATGTATGTTCATAGGCACATAAGTGAATTTGCTAGAAACTGTCATAACCATAATGTTAACACCAGGAACAGTCATAAGCTTATAATATCTACTACTCGGCACAAAACACTACTAAGGCGAGTTAGTGTTTTGTCGGGCGATGTATATGCTTTTACAACAAGATCCCAGAAAATGTTCAAAACAAAAGTATTACATTATTCAAAAGAATTGTTACAAAACGTTTGTGTGGTAAAGGTTACTATAACATAAATGACTTTCTTAATGATACCACAGATTGGGAATGGAGCGACCGCCCTCAGGCTATTAAATAATAAGTTTAATTGTACAATATTACTTTGTAAACATATTTTTTGATGAATACAACAGCCCGCTGAGTTTGTTGCGCCCATTCTTCTCAGGTCTGAGGCATTCATTTTGGAATGGGTGGTAGTTATTTTTTTGACTTTCAATAAGTGATGTCACATCCTATTTTGAATAAAAATATTTGAATTTAAAAACAGACAACTGTTGTACAGTCAGACACGTTAAACGTGTGACGGACTCACCATTACACGATTTCAAAACTAACTAATTCAAACGTGTGTCCGATACTATCCGAATATGTGTAAGTCTACTATTTATATAAATATAAGAAGTTTCCAAAGTAAATATAATAAGATATCTTCTGCCGGAGAAATGTTGTAATCGAATATTTTAATAGACCCTTGGATTATTTAGATAAATATTGACGGAAAGATTCGATATTGTATTGTAATGGCAAAGTATATTTTTTCACGGAAAGTGAAGAAATGGAAAATTGGCATAAATGTTGCTTTATGATTAAATGTGGCTCAATGCTAACAATGCTGTCAGCGGTTCTTGGACCCATAACACTAACGGCCGTTCCCAATATTCATCTGATTCATCTTGAGTTGACCAACCTTGCCAAGGGAACTCAAAACAAGTAACAAAAATAAATATGCAATGCTCTAAGCATTATTCTTATCTTAGCAATACTATTAGTATCCTCTGGAAATACTCTTTAACTAGTCCGTGTGCTGAATTCTTAACTTGTAGGCATTCTTCGTGTCTGTGAACTTTTCCATTGTATCGTTAAACCAGTCATGCGATAATACTATCTTCCGATTTATCAACACGATGTTGCTAGGCGTACTGTAAACTTATATCATTTATACGCCTAGATAGACTGTGACAGCTGTGAAAACGTCGAAAAAAATTGAGGTTGGCTGTAAACCTCTATTTTGAGCAATGCACGCACACTAACACAAAGTGTCGTACAAATCGCGAGTGTAAGATGTAGCTTGTCACGCACAATAAAATTATAAACTTGGCCTGTTTTCATCGGTTGTCTAGCAGCAGCAGGCTCTTCCTAGGCGAATAATTTATCTAAGACTGTAAAGTTGAAAAGCACTAGATTTCTGTCCAATTTTTATTAATTGTGTTAACTTAATGATATTGAAATTAAAGAGCCTTATAATTTTTAAATTTTTACATAGTATTTATATAATTTTTTTTTTATTTTGGAAAGAAAAAGTGTAATTTATATGTTGCAGAGTCTCAGTATTATAATTCTACCGACATTATTTAAAAAAATGATTATTATTTTATTGGTAACTTAAATTGTGATTGTATGTTCACTAATAAGTAAATAAGAGTTACTTATATAATACTAGCTGACCCTACAGACGTTGTTCTGTACATAATAATAAACAAAATATTGTTTTCAATGAGTTTGTCAATAATTTTTTATAACATCAAGAATTTTTTCTTAAGGCGACACTAAATGCCGGCGACCTTGAGCGATATGAGTTCACGGCTCCTATGTAACAAAGAAAATATTTTCAAAATTCTTGGGTCGAAAATGTAACATTTTAACAGGCGCAAACTGCTTAATTGCTTACAATCCTCATTATTGATTACTAATCTGAATAAATGTACCTACATAAAAAAGTAAAATCTATAAGAACAACTTTTATGATAGTAGTATACTAAACAAATGCATGATGCCGAGAAAAAACTTGTTTAACTGCAAACAAAACTGGTAGTTCATAATAGCTTTGGACTGCCAACTTTAACAAACAATAAGCATTAGCAACTTACAAGTAAGACTAAAGGGTATGTGTAACAGGATAAAGTAGTGTTCATAGCTCTAAATCCTATATTTTCACCACAAAACTTGTCTAAAAACACCTTGTTTACATGTTTTCTGTTTACCCTTCGCCTTAACGTATGCTCCTTGTTGTTATAATGAAATTGTTTCACAGCAGAACTGTCACACCGTGCGTCAATAAATTCTCTCACAGAAAATATGTCCATACAAAACAAATATTGGAAATAAAAATAATAAGTTGGACTAAACTGCACTCCATGAAGTAATTCCCATTCAAATCCGTTCATTAGTTTAGGAGTCCATCGCGGACAGACAACGTGTCACGTAATTTATATATATTAAGATGTGATCACATTGGTGTGCTAAATATTGTAGTTACTGTGCAATACTTAATTGCGCTATGTTATTGTAATTTAAAACAATTTTAAACTTGGATTGAAATTACGACTACATACATTTAATGCAGTACATAATATTATGTAGGACGGGTTGGTGATTTAAACGCAAATGATAAAATTGAAATATCTGTATTTTACAGTTTCCACTAATAATTTCAATAATCACCGACTTAATCACAATTTGGGTAGAGTTTTCCATTAGAATTCACAATAAGTATATAGGTAATGCATACTAGAAAATTCAAATTTCTAAGTAATATCATTTTAATAGGTGTAGCAATAACCATTTACAATTAAGTACATTTAAGGAGGTAAATTTATAATAAATCATTAAATTCACCACCAATAACCACCTTCGCACGACACGCCACAAGTTAGGATATCATCCCCACCATCTGGATGTGTGGCGGTCCTCCACAGTGCGGTTTTCAAGGAGCTTTCTTCCACGTACTACAGAGCTGTGGAATGAGCTTCCTTGTGCGGTGTTTCCGGGATGATACGACATGGGTACCTTCAAAAAAAGCGCGTACACCTTCCTTTAAGGCCGGCAACGCTCTTGTGATTCCTCTGGTGTTGCAAGAGAATGTGGGCGGCGGTGATCACTTAACAACAGGTGACCCGTACGCTCGTTTGTCCTTCTATTCCATAAAAAAAAATATTACCTTTTTCTATCTCGTATTTGTACACACACACATATTAAATATACATGTTAGTAGAGTCTTCAAACATGAGAAACCAAAAAGTCTCAGGAGGTGTGTTATTTATTATCTTATTGTACATTCAAGATTTGTCTCCTTTTTAGGGCTGTGTACCTCTAAGAAATAGCAACCCTTTATCATATTTTTCTTGTCCGTTTGTTATGGCGCCTGTTCTCAGATATTATGTGAGGAGAATAACGTCTGTTCCCAATATACTATATACAGATAGAGATAAATTACTATCTTCTACTGTCAGTAATTAGCAGTGAATAATCTGAAGCTGTCCCAATATACCCGATAAGTCATTCTTATCGCCTTTATTGGCGTGATTGAAATTTTCATACAAACTTCTATGGCTGGTAAGCTATAACGTCGTCCCATTGACAGACAGCGTGTACGGATAAGGTTAGTTACCGTCGATAAGTTTATTGGAACAGAAAAGTCAACGATAATAATAATAATAAAATTATGTATTAATATTGCCTTGAACTTAATTCAAGTATACAATATCAGTTTATTACAAACATACATTAAGCCAAAAGGGAGTAGGCTCAGCTTACTCTGCTTGAAATAATATTTTCATGCAGCACTGGTTTTCAGCCATTCCCATCTCCCTAAGGTGTAAGGTGGGATACATAGTAAAGAGGGCAAACTTCATCTTCTCAATCGTTCACTCTTGTCAGAGTGGTCGTGGTTGCCAAGATGACGCAACATTAGTCGCCGTTGGTCTCCACAGTTATGGGTCGCACTGCCTCCCTCGCGATGCTCCTCCACTTTTGACGGTTTGCAGCATTGCGGGAGCACTCCACAATAGGTGTCTGGGTTACTGTTTTGATAAGATCCGTCCATCGTGTGGGTGAGCGTCCTCTCGCTCTTTTCCCCTCCACCTTCCCCTGCACTATCAACCGCTCAATCGATCCTTCATTTCTGGAGATGTGACCAAAGAACTTCAGAATTCGTAGTTGCACAGTCGACGATAGCCTTTCTTTTATCTTAAGTTCTTTTAAGATGGAATTGTTGGTTCGGAAAGCCGTCCAAGGGATCTTCAGGAGTCGTCTCCAACACCACATCTCTAAGGCATCAATTTTGCGGCGGTCTTGAAGTCTAGGGGACCAGGTTTCAGCCCCGTAGAGGAAGATTGGAAACACAAGAAACCTCATAAGTCGAACCTTGGTGGTTTTGGGTGATCCTTCTGTCCTTCCGGATCTTATTGAGCTTCTCTACCGCAGATCTGGTTATAGCACATCGCCTTCGGATTTCCAGCTCGCAACCTCCGGTATTGGAGATAGTAGAACCAAGATAGGTGTAGGTTGGCACCACCTCACAGTTGGCAATGTGTTGAAATTCTACCCTGTTGTTATTTACGCGGTCTACTATCATCATCTTGGTTTTAACTCTGTTGATGGCCAGTCCGAATTCAAAGCTGGTTATTTCCAAACGTGTTAGTAGTTCTTCAATATCCTCCTTTGATTGGGCAAGTAGTGTAGTGTCGTCCGCATATCTGAGATTACAAATTTTGCGCCCTCCGACAGATATGCCTTTATCCCAGTCCTCGAGAACAATCCGCACTATGTGCTCGGTGTAAATGTTGAATAATAAAGGTGAAAGGATACACCCCTGTCGAACGCCACCCTCTGTTTTGAAATTTGTCGAGTCTATTTCGCCCACCCGAACAGCTGCTGTACCATCTATGTATAATCTTTTGACGAGTTGTATCAAATGCAGAGGTACTCCCATTTGTGATAGTACGTGCCAAAGTTTTGTCCATTTAACAGTATCAAATGCTTTCCGAAAATCAACAAAGCAGATGTATAGAGGGGTATTGAACTCCATAGCTTTCTCTATGATTTGACGGATCACAAGTATTTGCTCTCGTGTTCCTCTACCTTTAACGAAACCAGCTTGTTCGGGTGCGATTTGATGTGACAAATAGACCTGAAGTCTTGTATTCAAGATGTGGAGTAGTACCTTGCTGGCATGGGATATAAGAGAAATCAGTCTATAGTTATTGCATTTTTTCGTAGAACCTTTCTTATGCAGCGGAATGAATAAGGAATGTGACCATTCAATTGGCCAACACCCTGTTTCCCAAATTTTGCAGCAGATGGTGTGTAAGACCTCAACCCCCGTTTCTCCCATGGCCTTAAAAACTTCTATAGGCAAGTCATCAACTCCCACGGCCTTATTGCTCTTAAGACGCAGGACTGCAGCACGTACTTCATCTTTCAATATTGAAGGTTCTTGTTCATCAACACAAAATACCTCGCCGATGTCGTTCTGCACAGTGTTGCCATCGGAAAACAGTGATTTACAGTAATTCCTCCACATTTTGACATCCAATGCTGTCGTTTGGCGTTAGGGTTTTGTGGCTGTGTCTCAGTAACTACCTCTTTGATAAATTTCTTTGCGGATAGCCATAAAGAATTGGGGTCAATTGAGTCTGTAGTTTCTGCCAGCCACGTGCTATGCTTTGGTACAAGTGATTCTGTGAATAATCTTTTATCTAGTATTTCTATTCTCTTTATATGCTTAGCTGGTCTCGCATTCTGCAACTTCAATTTCAGTTTGCCGATTAATAGTTGGTGATCCGGATGACAGTCAGCACCTGGCAAGGTATGTACATTCGTAACTGAGCTCCACCATCTAGATCTTATTAGGATGTAGTCGATTTGGTTTCGGTGCTTACCATCAGGCGAGACCCACGTGTATAACCGTCTTGCGTGATGCTTGAAAGCGGTGTTCATAATAGTCAGGTTGTTATTCGCAGCAAACTCTATCAGTCGTTCTCCTCTTGAATTCCTAACACCAAGTCCATATTTTCCAACAATATTTCGGAGATCAAAATCATTTATGGTGGTTCCAACTTTTGAGTTGAAGTCTCCGATGATGATAAGCAGTTCTCGTCTAGGTATCTTAGTTATACAGATTTCGAGTTCATTATAAAACTTTTCAACATCATTATCGTTGGCAGTGCTTGTAGGAGCATAGACCTGGATTACGTTCAGTGGAGCTGGTGATGCATATAGTTTCATGGATATTATTCTATCACTGACGGGGTTATATCCTAGAACAGACCGATTCAGTCTTTATGGAATTGCAAGGGCTACCCCAGAGTAACTGCTTGTTTCATTTCCGGAGAAGTAGATGGTGTATTTTTCGGAGTCACGGTGGCCACTGTTTTTCCAGTGCGTTTCACTGATTCCAGTTATTGTCATATTACAGCGCTCAATTTCATTTTCCAGAATATGGAGTTTCCCGTCGTCTAGGAGTCCTCTAACGTTCCAGGTACCAAAGCTTAGTTGTTTGCGTAGGTTAATGTTTCTTCCAGTAACATATTTTCCATGGGCAGCCTGGTTGCCTGCTCCACCATGGCCGGTAGCCAATTTCCCATCCTGAGCCCCGGAAAATTCAGGACGCCGGTCGCTACGCGGGTTGCTAGGCAAACATTCTCTTTTGACAACTTGTATATTCATCTTTGCAACTCTCATGGGACAGTAGCCGCAGTGGTTTCCCGTTGCCTTCTGCGCCAGATATTTTTGGGGTAATTTATACTCCAAGGTCACTGTAACCTCTACCAGCCAGATTCCTGGCCAGGTGTATGGATATACCGCCATTGGTCGGTCGCCATAGCCTCGTCTGTTGTCTAGCAGGGGGTACCACGGTGAGGTTGGCAGTTGGGGCCGATTACATACTATAATCGATTTCCCCCTTACCCCCCTAAAACTAATAACGATTAAAATGCAGATCTAAACTTTTTCTAAATGTATCAACCTCTGTATTAATT
>CATIXQ010000014.1:7589358-7704444 GCA_949711755.1 Leptidea juvernica
AAAACTAGTGATGACAACCTCAGCAAACATCGATAGATGGTGGGAAAAAAATTGTGAAACAAACTTTATTACGTTGATTGTTGGAGTATAAATAACACGGAAAACCAACGAAATTAATTCAAAATGCAAAAATACTTCAGTGTATTGTACGTTCCTTCGCAGCAATTTCTAATAAACTTCAAAATTAGTTCTCTGGACGCTTGCGAGTGGCGCTTCAAATAGGCACAAAAAGTTTTGCTGTCAAACATATGGAACAGCCTGTCCAGTGGTATTTATACAGGTCAGTGAGTATTGTACTCTGTCATTGGTCGATTCTTTTCGCATATACATAGTATATGTATATATATATTAAAATCTCTTTGGTTGTACTATTTGTATCGGGTGGTTTTGATGACATTTTTTTTTAATGGATAACGTATCTTTCGATTTCAAATAAGAATGGCTCAAAACGATATAAAGAACCTAGCTTGTAAAATAGAAATATATTAATTTACCATAGGGAGTGATAATAACATAACATATTGGAACAACACTTGGCATTTCGGGTAAAGAACTTTAGGTGAGCCAATATGGCCCCGAGAAGAACCGATAAGAATTTCCCAGGCCATGTTTTAATTATTACTTGCTTACTTCGAACAGTGGCTTGATTTACATTCATTTATAGCAATAGCATTGATATTGTACAATATTTTATATATTTTTACTAGTTTCTTGCGCTGCTTCTGCTCTCTCCGAACGCCATTTGTTTCCGAAGCTGTTGTAGTGTCCTAACTGAAATCAAACAGTTTCGATAAAATTAATGCATTTATAGCATTTATAATAAAAGTTGGTAATTGTTTTGTTTGATATTGGCTTCAATCAATGACATTCTATACATATAGACAAATCTTGTCACAAGTTACACCATAGTAAGCTATATTGCCGCATTTACTCCAGTGTTTACAATGTTCTTTGTCAATACGAAGCAATGTAAAATATTATTCAGTTCAGTGTACGTATGTTGAACTTAGAAGCCGATTTGGACAATGACAGTTGACACACGACTAAGGAGAAAAGTGTGCTTCCATTGTCTTTATGCATACTTTTAATAATAATAATATTTGCACCCTCTTACACAAATAATCTTGCCCCAAACTAGCCATAGCTTGTACCATGGATGCAAGACAACGATACATTTAATACAATATACTTACTTAAACACACATAAATACAAATAAACATCCATGACTCGGAAACAAACATTCATATTCATCATTTAAATGTTTGCACCTACCGGGATTCGGTCCCGGGACCTCTAGCTCAATAGGCGACCTAGTAGTAGGTGGCCCTGTCACTAACCACTGGGCTATAGGCTTTTGCCGTTCCGATATCAGACTGCAAATGATATGTCGTTAAATATGTATAGATCGTGATTGGCTTACGGCCGTTTTCAATAACCTATATATCCTTAGTTTAACTTACTAGAGGTAGACACATCTATCCTTTTCAATTTACAATTACATTTACAATTTACATTTCAATAACTTATCGACAGATAGCATTGGACTATAACTAATAATATAACTATGGAGAGATAAAATCTTGTCGTGAAAACAGCCGTTAAATGATCAAAATGAGAATAATGAACCGGGCGTATAATGCAGGAGGCCAAATGGGGCTACAGGCGAACCATGGGCGCAATGTTCGCGTACCACAAGCAGGCTGACCGAATGCTGATGTCCCACAATTACCAGGTGCAGCAGTGCGCGCACGCCGGACACGCCAGGGCGCAGTCGAGGATGTCCCTCATACAGTGCATCAGGTGAGCATTCCTGCGGCGGTGAGTACTATCTTATTATACACACACACACACACACATACTCACGCCATGTTCCCGTCGGGGTAGGCAGAGACAATAGAACGCCACTTGCATCTATCCTTACAAACCTCACGCGTTCTACATTCAAAACGTCCCCAATTTGGTCGACGAATGTTCTACGAGGTCTACCGCGACCGACTTGCCCAAACACACTTGCCTTATATATTCGATAAGTCATCTTCAAGTCTTTCAGAACACAGCGCGCTCCTATTACCGCATTCGAAATTATGTCAATCAGTCTTATCCCACACATACTACGCAGTGATCGCATCTTAACTGCGTTAATTCTGCTTTTATTCTTCTTCTGCCGTACCCAACTCTCCCTTCCGTATATTAACTTGGCGACAAGCACTCCATTATGGACAGCCATTCGCGCCTCTTTTGGCACAGGCTGGCCGTTCATAAAGGCATACAGCGCTTCATTCACACAGTTTCCCGCAGTCACTCTCCTTTCAATATCTCCTTCATATCTTTCGTCTCTTGTAAACATGCTACCCTTGTATGCTGTGTTATTATTAAATAAAATAAGCCAATTTGTTATTTGTTAAATGATCTAACTCACAGCGAATAAATAAATTTAATTTGTACCAAAATTAGGCCTGATTTTACCATTGAAAAAGAACGTGATTACTAAACTTACGCCTGTAAATGAGTTTACAGATTCCATTCTGACTTCACCAACACAAACTAAACACATTTATAGTCTAAATGAAATAGAAACATTGACATTTAACACCTTTGATTTTGTTCATACTTATCGATGACAGTTTTGACAGATATTTGATATCATATTCTATTGTTTATGACATGTAAACTCTGTTTACGCCAACACGCTCATAAGGTATTGGTGAAATCGCTTTGTATTTAATCAATTTGAAGCCTGGCATTTGAACTCGTGTACATTTCTCGAATATCGCCTGATAATTATTACTTGTATATTTATCGCTATAATAGTATATTTATAGATTTAGAATTAAGAGCACGCACTATCAATCAGCACATTGAATTCATCTTAATCTACGAAAGGCTTTTAGGACAATGTAGTATGAGATTGTTGATAACAAATAATGTATAGTTTTAAGCTGGTAACTGAACCGTATCTCATGTGACACTAATTCATTATAAAACGAAAATAAATACGGCATTTGTACATAAATATACTGCATACTCTCTTCTATAGATAATGAAGAAGTGCGTTACTTAATTATAGCTTTGTTGTCTCTATGGACAAATACTATGTAAATAAAGCCTATTGTATTAAAAGTAGCTATCGTTCGTAACATTTTGAATAAAAATTTACAAACATTTATTAATGCCATCATTTGTGGCCAAAAATGTCGTCTTATATTTTTGTCACAAATAAAAATTGTATATTATATAATCTGAGAGGGATATCACTTAAAATTAAGTTGGATGTGTACTTATGTATGCACGCAAGAAGTTATACTTCTTTGGCCTAACGAAGCAGAAATCAATAAAATTATTTATTCCTCGTGCTATTCTACGTTTTTAGAAAGAACAATTTAGTACAAAACTTGCAAAGACGGCTTTGACAGTTAATTATTTTATAATGAATACGGCTGTATGGGCTTGAACCCTTTGCCTGTCCTAATAATGGACGAAGAAACCAATAAAAAAAAATAACGAATGACGCAAACGTCACAAAATGTTAGGAACTAACTTCACCCTGTTACTTTTGTGTTACAGTGATGCGCGCGCATCTTAAAATTTCACTCTTATCATTTTTTCATAACGTGCCTAAAGAAGTATAACTTCAACAAATCATCAAAAGGTTACCAATCGTCTATAAGGCAGGAATTGATGTTAATTTTAAATTTCTAAATAAATTCAAATTTTTACCTCGGTTTTCTATAAAAAGCGTGTTTTTAAACCGACATTATAAAGGAGGATTTAATCAATTCGATCGGTATTTACTTCTATGTATGTACATCGATTTTAATTTAGTTTACAGCATTTTATTAATATTAAAGGTAAAGGTGTATTAAATGAATTTTTTATTTATTTGATACTTCTCAGTTTTTGAAGTCGGTTTTTTTAGACGTAGACGTAGAACGTAGTTGTTCGGAGAACAAATAAGTTAATAACAAATAGTTACTCTTGTGTCAATAACAGACTATAATATACTCTATGGCGCTTGTAAGTTTGGCGCCACTGAGTCGGACGTGCGGGGAACACTTCTCTTAGCCGCGTGGCACCTTGTACGAAGGACGATTGTTTAATATACAGTTTATCAGTACATGCTCTTTTCTTATCTAGCCCTTTAAATTGTGACAAGTTGGTTATTAATTAACTACTCTTTATTTCTTTTTCCAATTTAAAGTCTCAGGTAAACTCTGCCGTCAATCCAGTCCTACATGATTGTGATAGTTTATCTTAGAATTGCGCAAGTTGTTATCAAACAAGCGCAGTGTTGTGTTGTCATTTTGCGTGGATGTGGGCCGCCACTGCGCCGGTCGGCTAAATATAGACAAACTTGTATCGTTGGCGCACATACGACGGCCATCTTTGCTTGTTATTCGTTTTAACGCTGTTTTAACTGCTGCTTATGTTATATTCGTGTTATGAATTTGCTCAGTTTTTTCATCCGTCGTTTTCTTTTTTGATTCGTTGTCATAACTACTATGGTCTGTACCTGGTACATTTTACTCTTTTGTATTTGCACTAAAGTAGTCATTTTGACAAGCAAGAATTATGCAATGCCAACTAGGTAACTACTTTAATAAACACGGACTAAATGTATTCCAATGGAATAACTTTTTCTGTGTTATTAATAAACGCGAAGTAAAGTTACTCCAAATTTAAAACTTTTTGTCTTTATCTTACCTTTGTCACTACTGAATATGACAGTGCGAAATAATTTTAAACTTGAAGTAACTTTACACTACGTTTATTAATAACACAGTTTCGGGTTTAGATTCAATCTACTATATACAAACGCCATTCAGAACATTTTTTTTATGGAAAAGGGGGACAAATGAGCGTACAGGTCACCTGATGTTAAGGCGAAGAGTAAGCAGAAAACACGCTAACATGGTGTTTTTAGATAAGTTTTGTGGTGAAAGTATAGCATTTCGAGTTATGAACACTACTTAATCCTGTTACATATATCCTTAAGTCTTATTTGTAAGTTGCTAATGCTTGCTGTTGGTTATAGTTAACACTGCCGAGCCTTTTTGAACTACCACATTTCTTTTAAGTTAAACTAGTTTTTTGGCATGGCGTGACGCATTTTTTCGGTACTTCTCTCAGAAAAGTTATTCTTATAGCTTTTACTTTTTGTGTAGGTTCATTTATTCAGATTAGCAGTGAATAACGAGGATTGTAAGCATATAAACTGTTTTCCACGCAAGAATTTTGAAAATATTGGCTTTGTTACATAGATGGCGGGCCGGCAGCCGTGAACTCATATCGCTCAAGGTCGCTGGCATTTAGTGTCGCCTTAAGTAATCACTGCCGCCCACATTCCACATGCCGCCACTCTTGCAACGCCAGAGGAATCACAGAAGCGTTGCCGGTCTTTAATCTTGCCTTTAGACGTTGAGCATCCATCATATTTTTATTTATAAAGATGACCAACTTTCCAGTCACCTGACGTATGTGATAACCGCCATCCTCGCAACTAATGAGGTCTTTGAAAAGCATTGTAAAAAACGAAGAATCTGACTATGATGTTGGAAGTCCCTGACGTGTGACGTGGAGCATTTAAACCTCTTCAAACCTATAAGTATAGTATGAGCTCAAGGGGCCATTTTGCCCGCTATTTTTATAGTATCAGTGTCGTGCAAATATTTCGTGGTGAATAAGTCGAAAATATGTAAGTGCTACGGAACAAAACGCCAGCTTTCTCCTCATAATATTTCATCAGTTCTATTTACATCCAGTCAGTAATTTTGATTTGCAAACAACAAATTTCAACATACGATGCTTAGTAAATGTATTATAAGTAGGCATTCTGGCGCAGAGCCATCGCGTGCTTGAGCGGAGCTCTCATTCTGTTGTGAGCGTGATTCAAAATTGATTATTAGGTTAATCTTTTCCTAATGTATATAGATGATGATTTTTTTTTTATGGCAATAAGGGACAAGACGAGCACGACGTTCAGCTGATGGTAATTCATACGCGTTGCCTATTACAATGCAGTGCCGCCTAGGATTCTTGAAAAATCCAAAAATTCTGAGTGGGCACTACAATTGCGCCCGTCTCCTTGATACATAAGATGTTAAGTCTCGTTTGCCCAGTAATTTCATTAGCTACGGCGCACCTCAGTCCGAAATACAATAATCTTTATACAATACTGCTTCACGGCAGAGATAGCCGCCGTTGGGGTACCCATAATCTAGCCGGCATCATGTGCAAAGGAGCCTCTAACTGGTAAAAAAAAATTATGATCGTATTTTTTACTTCAAACCTTATATATCTTTATTCAAAGTGCCGTTTCGTTATCAAAAATTCGGTTACCGAATTAGCTTATAATATTATGGGTTCTTACGAGTCCATTCCTCGTTATTTTTTTTCTACAACAAAATGATTTTCGTATCTATCCGTTATTTTGTTTGGACTTCACGGTTTTTAACAAGACTGAAGACATGATTTCGTAAGACGGGTTCTGGCATTATAAAAACCGATCAATTTTAGTTTAGTAATCCGGAAAACAAAATTAAAAACTGTAGGACGCGTATGCCGACTTGTAAAACGTCACTTTTGACATCTATATTACTCTCCTTATGATATACTCGTACTATAACGCCGCGTTGTTTTCGAATAGCCCTTTTCTCTCAACACTGATTTTGCTATGAGGTGTCTTCTTGTCCCTTTTGTCGCGTTCGTTCTTTACGCATTGTCTAGGCAATTATTCCGGATGATATTTAACCTATAGAGGTAACCTGCACCTCGTAACCCTGCAATGTTCCTCGTTTGCTCACGAGTGAAACAACTAATCTTTACTATGTAGCACTGTACCCGGGGACGTCCGCTCCCAACCGATAGCCGATTGAAACTGGCCTTTCGCTGTACTGACTATTGTGCATTCTAGTGGTGGGTGCTAAAAGTTATAACAATTAATATTAACTGTTAACCAGAAAATACCATTAACAATGTTATCAATAAATACTCTAAAAGACTATATTTAACTTCATAGTTAATTTTTTAAGTCAGGACTCGGGTACCTAATTATTAATTAATGATCTGTGATCAGCGCCATCTATCGAAAACCGTTATAGTGTCGTATTTTACTCGATAGATTCAATCACTGTGTTCGATATGAAAATACGAAATAGTTTCTGAGTGACACTAGATGACATATAATCTAAGACTATGTATTTTATAAGTGAACATAGATGGGTAGACTATGTTTCAACGCCATCTTAAAAACTTTAGTACACTATTTTAAAATTATCACAACTTCTATTATTGCAAAATAGACTAATTTTCATAAGTGACGCTAGGTGGCCGACAGAAAAATACAATGCAAATTGGTGCCTTATTTAAAATACCATAAAGTCTATGTTTATTTAAATGAAAAAAATTAGCATTTATGTTATTAAACCTGAGAAATATTGATCAAATTTGCTATTTATGACTTAAGCAGTAGCTATCATTTTCACTTGCACGATAAATTAGCATTTAATTTTCCAAGTCTTCAATGAAATAGGTAAAACATATAGGTACATTAATAATTTGAAATTATAACGAATGTGTTTTTCTCCGTTCAACTTCAGTGTTACTCAATTAGTCATAATTTTGTATAGCGGGGCCGTGTCGAACATTATTGTTTCGGAAATATTTTTGGTTTTTAGTTACATTTCGGTTATTAAATTAATTCTCTATTATTTCTAATACCGAAGTAGTTGATTAGTGTTCAGTGTACAAAAACTTTATCATATTAAAATAACTGTAAATATAACATTTAGGTTTAGGTTTAGTGTAAGAAAAACTTATTTATTATTATGGCGGAACGACGACGTACTGCTGCTATATGACTATTTTGTGAGGAGTGAGAACAAAAGTGCTGTTTGCAACTTGTGCAGCAAGAGTCTATGTATCAGTCCTGAGCCTGTTTAAGTATGAAGGAAAATTCATTGATTGATGTGATCTATTTAAATTTAACACCTCGTACCTAGTTTAGTGACCTGTCAAACACCCAGTAACTAACTGATTCATAAATACCAAAAAAAATGCAGATTGTTTAATATTCTAATTAATAGTAAATAACTGCTAACATAAATAAAATGTTGTGCTAATGTTAAATTAACAAATGGTGAATTTTAACAGTGTTATAATAATTAGCGTTTTGCGTAACATGTTATTTTTTTTCGTATAAGCATTTTAACAAGTTAAGCAATATTAACGATTAACCCCACCTCTAGTGCATTCCTTAAATAGTACTCAACGTCACACGTCTTGACATCGACAGTGACAATGATTGTTAACACATTGTTCAGACTAGATGTCAATACACTACACCTGCTATCTCTGAAAGTATAGTATAAGTATAGTAAAGAGTCAAATCAAATAAAAAATATTGTATTTCGTTGGTAAATTGCATTACACTTGAAATATGTCATTTTTTGGTACAGCTCGTTCGGAAGGCAGATTTCCTTAGAGAAGAGCGAGCAAGAAATTCTAAGGTTGCTCTTTTCAAAACAGAATGGTATTTCAGGTTCTTATTTTCAATTTTATTTACAAATCATTTCAATTACAATATATGCAAAAGTGGTGCAACAAAATACACAAACGTCAATTACTAAATGCCTTATACGAATAAGTCAAAAGAATGTAAATTAATAAGCAAAAACATAGTTATACAGCCGGTTTCTGAATTGAGTATACTTTGAGCATGCCGAATTATGATAATTCTTAAATCGTTCTCAATCTATACTTAAGTATGTATTAACTCATATTTTCCGTTTTTTAATACTTTTGACAGTTGTCAAACAACGCTATAGTTATTGAGTACCTACATTCTTACTTAAAGTACAATACAGTACATAGGCTGCACTAAAAGTATCGGGAATGGAATATTTCCACTGTTCCTTTCATATTAAAATCTTTTTAATCGAAAACTCCTTGGTTTTAAAAACGAATACCATCTATTTATTTAAAAAAAGATTCTCGGTCTTGTCACAAGGTCTTGTCAAACTTGTTTAGTCATTGAGAAAATGGAATTGACTCGAGAAAATTCTAGAGCATCATTTATTATGACTTTCGAAGTGGTTTAACACAAAAACAGTGTGTTGACCGGATGATTTCTGCATTTGGTGATTAAGCCCCATCCAAAACCACAATTTATTGCTGGTTTGTTGAATTTCAACGTGGACGTGTCAAGCTCAGTGATGATCCCCGTCAAGGTCGTCCAAAAACTGCAGTCACCAAATAAAACGTTGATGCTGTGCGTAAGCTGATTGAAGAACATCGACATGTGACATAACGCGAAATTCAGCCAACTTTAGACATTGGCATGAGTCAAATACAAACAATCTTGCATGAACAATTAGGTGTAAAAAAGTTGTTTTCCCGATGGATACCGCATTTGCTCTGTGAAGAGCAAAAAGCGGCTCGCGTTACTTGGTGCGTCAGAACTCTCGAAGGATTCCACGCAGGATCCTCAAATGCTGTATACGAGTAGATGCATCAATCGACACTAAATAAAATAAAGGCAATATGCGAGTAATAGATAAAGTAAGATAGTGTCTACCACTTATAATTAATATTATAATAACTACTATAAATTGTACTAATGTACAGATGGCAAGCGACTCACATAAATGTAAAGAGAAAGAAAATAAAGAATAAACATACAAGTTTATCCACTTCATTCTTCATTGTTACTGAATGCTACTCGGTCAATGGCATTAAAGAAAAACGTTACATAACATAGTAGGACAACGTGTTATCACTATTTATGTCGCGTTGTATGTACACTTGTTTTTTTTTAGATGAGAACATATTTTTCATTAGTTATACAATGCGCAATTATTTATTTTTTATGAAAATCAGGGACGAGACGAGCAGGACGCTCAGTTGATGGTAACTGATACGCCTTGCCCGTTACAATGCAGTGCAATTCTTGAAAAACCCAAAAATTCTGAGCGGCACTACAAATGCGCTTCTCACCTTGAGACATAAGATGTTAAGTCTCATTTGCCGAGTAATCTCACTAGCTACGGCGCTCTTCAGACCGAAGCATAGCAACATGTTACACATTACTGCTTCACGGCAGAAATAGGAAATAATGTGTAAGCATTATGAGCGCAATTGTAGTGCCGCTCAGAATTTTTGGTGTTTTCAAGAATCCTGAGCGGCATTGCATTGTAATGGGCAGGGCGTATCAATAACCATCAGCTGAACGTCCTGCTCGTCTCGTCCCTTATTGTCATAAAAAAATACAAGACGAAAAATCACGGCTAGGTATTGGTGTGTATTAAGCAGATAGATCTTGAAAATGATACTGCCAAAAGCAGACGTCAAGTTTTCCGGAATAAGTACGTTAGGTGCGGACTTGATAATTATTGTTTATTATCATTTACATTGTTGAATCAGCTCACTTGTAGATATATCTGACTCCAGCGGACTGTTATCACACTTGCGCTAATATGCAATATACAAGCTAACATACGCATAGACGGAGCCAACGAAAATTAATGCACAGAGGTGTAAAATATGTTGTTATTTTTTTGAGCGGCAATAAAAGGCATTTAGTTTCTCAAAATTGATTCCTTTAGAATTGTTTTTGATGTCATTTCTAATATACTAGATACTGCTTCGGAAACAAATGGCGCTCTGAATGAGAAGAGGCGGCGCAAGATACTCTCCCAGCATTCTTTTTTTGCGTTCTTTTTAAAGTTTTGACCCATCACAAACGCATACCCACTATGGTTGAGTTGTAACATATTCTCATCACCGAGCGTTCGTGCTTTGGTCGCCCATCGTATTCTGGGGAGTGCAATTGAGTGCAACGTGAACACCTCATGAGAAACCCCGCTTTTTGCTGGCTTCTGTGGTGGTGCATGTAAGCGTAAGTGGCGGTATGTATGTACAATGTATACCGAATTAAATATAGTTTAACATAAGGTGGTTCGCATATTGAAGAAGATAAAAATTATTGAGTGATATAATGCATGCACGCATTTTTAATTAAACTAGATCTGGTATCAGGATTGTGGCTAATCTGGGAGAAAGATGATGACGATGTTGATAGCAGTCATTCATTTTTACGACAGACATAGATCCAAGTAGATAACGCAAATCCCTCCGTCTGTATGAAAACCAATCGTGCCCATTACCTAACCTACTGTGACGTCGTTAAAAATGCCAGTGCATCGAGCCTAACGTTTAGCCACTCACCTCATCATTAGTTGACGTTTTCAGTACGTCGGTATAATAGTCGGTATTGCTTATTACAAAAACCAGCAATGTATTTTTTATTATTATAAATCATAATAAAAATAAAATAAAAGCGGAAAAGGAAGAGCATTGCTCCTCTTTTTGTCCCCTTTTTGACACGCGAAGTACATACACTCGCGGCATCTATTTGGATCCATGTCTGTGTTTTTTACTTAAAGTAAAACTGGGTATCTTATAGATTAAAAGGTGATTTTCTATTTAAAAACTCTTAATGATTAATGATCATAAATAATATTTTTGTGTATGGTATAGAAGAGCTCATGTGAATCACTTTTTGATGTGATCATAAACGAAATCTTATTCTTTCTGAGATCGGGGTTCACATGTAACGAACGACGGCGAATTAAAAAGGAAGCACGTGTAGAGAGGGGAGGAAAAGTGACGGAGGACGTTCCGATGGCTTTCGTTTCGCTCTCATTCTTTGCATGTGGCCAAGGCGTTAGAAGACGCTCCGTCTATCGTCTCAGCCCCTGATAAAAGATAGTTCGTGAGTCGCGTTGATAAGTGGGCACGCAAGGCATGCGTGGAGACCGCGCGGTGCTCGCGTATCACTATGTTGTCGGACGTCAAATTATATCTTAGCAGATATTAGCATCGTGACTTGCGGCGGCTAATCTGTTTACTTTTCCACAAAAAACGATCAATATTTTGAAGCTCGGGGCGATAATTGATCTGATTTCATACCGGTACACCAATTTTGTTACTGAGCTTCCTTTGTGTACTGTGTAGCATGGGGCATAGATGGTGGTGTCTACTTAACATCAGATGAACCACAAGCTGTGGTTAACGTTTACGTTTAACCACAAATATGTTTAACGCGAACTGGTTTTTTTGTTAAATGACAACTCCGTTATTCGTGTTCGCCAAGGATACCTACTAGGTACGCTTACCATGTGTAACACAGTGCTTTCTCAACAATGTAACGGCTCTTTCGATGTATGTGACAAGGACTCGGTATATTTGGTTAAAAGTTAACTGGTATTTTTTGTTAAATGACTAAAAAACTACGTTATTCGTGCTCGCCAAGGATTCCACCTTCGCACGACACGCCACAAATTAGGATATCATGCCCACCATCTGGATGTGGGGCGGTCCTCCACAGTGCGGTTTTCAAGGAGGTTTCTTCCACGTACTACAAAGCTGTGGAATGAGCTTCCTTGTGCGTTGTTTCCGGAACGATATGCCATGGGTACCTTAAAAAAAAGCGCGTACACCTTCCTTAAAGGCCAGCAACGCTCCTGTCATTCTACTGGTGTTGTCAAGGTTCTTTCGATGTATGTGACTAGGATTTTTGACAGTAGATTTGGTTAAACGTAAACTGCTGTTTTTTGTCCATAAAATCTGGAAATAAGTAGTTTGCATAAAGAATCCAGTTTCGAAGGGGAACGATAGTGCGGGGTCAGATGTGCCAATGTTATCACATAAAAGTCGACACTATTTACGTCATGAGTTTGTTTACACAGCGCCATTGATAAAGTTGTTAAAATATCTTAATTGGAAGGTGACAGTCATTGTTTTAATTTGCACAGGTTCAAGGAGAATATCGCGTTTATTTTTAGGTATTTTTAATTTGATTGGCTGACCCGTTAGATAGATTGGTTTGACTGAGTTCGTATCGACCATAGCTTTTCTGTTCGAGTATTCTTTTTATTGAAGAGACTGAAACTGAACCAATTCAATTATGAATAAAAATTTGTTGTTTACGAATAATACATAAAAACGTTTTTTTAACATGTATGTGTGACAAATAACATTTCAATCACCAATTGAAGGTAACGTAAAATTTACTTTTTTCCCGTCGTATAAGGCATAATAACAGGCAAGTCAGTACAATTCATTTTTTTTTTTTAGAATATTTATTTAAAATACAATATAGTTATAGCTTACAATATAATAACACACACTTAAACTTTAGGAAGCTTATCTGTGTGTGAAGCCGCTTAGAATTAAATTACATAATATTTAAAAAGAAAACAACAATTACTTTCAATTAATACAGTTATTACAAGATGTTAACTTACAATTTTAAACAAAGTAGTATAGAAATCAATAAAATGCAAAACAAAAAATAATTATCAACTAAATGTTAGTAATTACAAATTAGTTGTCTACTTAGCTTACCGCAGATACAATTATATTAATGAAGGATTTTGTAAAAAGTACTTTATTAACGATGACTTATATTTATTTTTATTTATATATAATTTTTGAATCTCTAAGGGAGTCTCGTTTAAGTATAGAGGAATGACGTAGTTGTTTGCTCTGGTGTCATATATATTTGTAGATTTAGGTAATTTAAATGACATGTTTGTTCCTGTAAATTGTCTTAGATGAGGCAGTCTTTGAATTTCTCGAAGGAATTTAGATTCATTTATATCTGACAATATACGGAATTTCACTTTATCAAAGACATTTATAACCTTGCAATGTTTAAATAGTGCAAGATCCGTATTTTCTTTGTGTTTATAAAAATAATTTGGAATGATAGTTTTAAGAATTCTTTTTTGTAATTTGTATATATCCTCTAAATATGACTTGTACGTCCTTCCGTAACTGCTTAGTCCGTAGTTTATAACGCAATCCGCCAGAGCCATATATAATAATCTTAGGGAACTATAAGGTAACTTATATTTTAAATATGCAAGTTTACAAAGCACCGATCTCAATTTAGCACAAACATGGTTTTTATGAGGTCCCCAATTGAGTCTATTATCAATCACAAGCCCAAGGTATGAGTATTCTTGTACATTTTCTATTTTAATACAACCACACGTCTGTATTGGATTGTGGAAACAACGGTGGTGGTGGGCGATAATAGCGGGTTCATTTTGTGTTTTATGATGAGACGAATGTACATACATAAGTTTAGTTTTGTCAATATTAATAACCAATCCGACATCATGAGCCCACATACACATATTATTGAAATCTGATTGCATATCATGTTCTGCTAATTTAAGGTTTTTGTTTGCAACAACCAAACAAGTGTCATCTGCAAATTGGTACACTGAGGCTTTTGTGATAACACCACACATATCATTTACATATAGTAAGTATTCTAAAGGACCTAAGATTGAGCCTTGAGCACAGCCGCTTAGTGTAGGTATCATAGTGCTTTTAGTGTTTAATACTTTCACTGATGTACAACGATTATTATGATAGCTTTTGATTAAGTTAAGAAATGGTCCCTGTATCCCATTTTGCGAGAGCTTTTCAAAAAGTATGTCGTAATTTAGAACATCAAAAGCCTTGCTGAAATCAATAAACATCACTAATATATTTAGTTTATTATTTAGGTGACCATTTATTTCATTAGAGAATTTTTCTAAAAGTTGCGAAGTATTCTTGTTTTTTTGAAAACCAAATTGATTTTCGTTTATTATATTGTTTTTGGCTAGAAAAGCATTTATTTTATCACAAATATATCGCTCTATTATTTTATTTATGCTCGATAAAATTGTTATTGGACGATAATTATTGTAATCATTCCTTTCGCCTTTTTTATATACTGGTCGTACTATTCCTATCTTTAACAGGTCTGGATAAATGCCAGTTTTAATGGAGCAGTTTATGAGGTGTGTTAATATTGGGACCATCTTTTCTGAAATATATTTTAGGTCATAGGCTCGTATGCCATCATAACCTGGACTTTTATCAATATTAAGTTTTTTTTAAAATTTGACTTACTTCTTCCTTTGTTGCTTTTCCAATCCAGATAGCGCGGTCAGCAATGTTATTATATACATTAGGGTTTAGCAGTTTTCCGAAGTGACATTTTTTGGTGATTTTCTTAACATTTCTATCAAATTCTTGTATAAAATTATCTGCTAATTGTAATGGTTCTAGACTAAAGGATCTTATTAAAATTTCATCTATACTTTTTGTGATTTTACCTGTCAAATTGTTTATTATTTTCCACACCATACGGGGGTTATTAAAATTATTCGAAACTGTTTTCATGGTGTACGTATATTTGAGCCTTTGCGCATATTTATTTGTTTTATTTCTGTACTTATTATATATAAGCCTATTTTTTGCATTATTCATGTCTTGACGCCATATGTAAAAAAGTTTGTCACGTTTTTTACACATTTCTGTCAGACGGCTATTACTCCACTCACATGATTTTCGCTTAGTGATATTAGTTGGACTTTCAATTCTACATTTGCTATAAGCATAATTAAATTTGTTATATATATGCCTCATAATATCATTGGGGTCGTTGTAGGATAAAGAATATTCCAAATCCAGCATCAAAAAGTTCAGCTCGTAACTTAGTTTTATCATAAGTGAACTTATTTCGAACTGTGTATGTACTTGAGTTATTCATGTTATTAAGTGCAAATGCACCGAGTAACGCGCAACCGATTATAGAATGATCCGCAGGTGCAACGTTTACTACTGCTGTGTATATATATCACACTTAGAATTATCACGAATTAGGACGTGGTCGATACATGACTTTGTTATATTATTGCCTAATTTTTCTATACGCGTACAATTATTGCTGATGCCACATGAAAAACCTAGATCAGACAAAGTGTTTAAATATTGTTTAATTATGGGGTGCAATTTTTGGATATCTATGTTCATATCACCCATTATAATGAATGATTGATTACACCCATATTTACATAATAATGATGACAATTCGTAAATAAACCTTCTTTTGTCTGTGTTTGGTGGTCGATAAACAGCGCATATATTCCATTTGTTTTTATTTGGTAAATAAATTTCTCCTATTATATGTTCGAATTCATTTAAAATGAAATTGTTTGTTCGTGTAAAATTCAGACTGTTATGAATATACATTAATATTCCTCCTCCTTTTTTGTTTGACCTAAGCTGTACTTGAAGTGTATAATTTGTTAGTTGAAATAACATGCTCATATCCTGTTTTATATTCGCTTCAGTTATCATTATTATGTCTATTGTGTGCAAGGAATTTGATACTATATTTTCTAGCAATGCAAAGTTTTTGATAATCGAACGAATGTTTACATGAAATAATAGCAAAGATTTATTATCAAACGGTAGTTGATTACAGAAATCGTTCCAGTGAGTGCAACTTATTTCTAAAATGTTGTCACTATCCATATTATTGTGTTAGATAGTTATTAGAATGATAAAAAACAAAAGTACTTAGATTTATAGACTTACATTTTTTTAGGTATTAACTTCATAATGTCATCCACTGATCGAATCGATATAATTTTTGCACTTTCATTTTTTCGCACTAATATAGCACCATTTTTACACCATATATATCTAAAAAGATCCTTTAATTCCTCTTTCGTTTTCCACAATAAGAAGCGAGTTGCGGGGGCCAGTGATTCACGCAGGTACAGTTTGTTTCCCTGCCTTCCAATGTTTGCTGCTGTGAGTGATCCAGATTTGGAAGCTAAAATCCACTGATCCCGGATTCCATCGCGAAGGGTCACAGAGATTATGGGGTCTGGTTTTAATTTTTGATTTATAAGTTTAGGGTTTTTCTTCCAATGTGCCCTTAAGATGTCATTGGGATTAAGTTTTAAAGCTGTTGCAATTTCAGACGTGACACCCATCACATCACTATCTTCATTCTTCAACCCACATATTTCTAATTGATTTTTTAATAGGCTTTGTTCTATTTGATTACATTTACTCTCCAACACCTCAAATTTCAAGTTTATGTTTTTTAAATTATTTTTCAAGTCTATATTCTGGTTTTCTAAGGTTTTCATATGTTTTTCGTAGTTGTTTAATTTAACTTCAAAATCATCAATTTTTTCGGCGTAAAATTTTAATGATCGCTGCAGCTCCTCCCTTATGATATTGTTTACTTCGTGCCGTATTTCGCTTAGAATTTGCTTGATTGATTCGTGTTGGTTATTATCCTTGATCTTCGTGGATTCCGTGTCTGTATTTTCATCGCCGTCGTCATTATCAGGTACGATGACCGACAATCGTTTTGGCTTCATACCCACACAGTTTCTACATTTCCAGTCGATGGCATCCGTGGATGACAAGGTTGTTAGTTGTTCCACAGAAATTGCAGCACAGTTTGCGTGTAACCACTTATTGCATTTACAACATTGTAGACCTGGCGTTTTCTTTGATATAATTTTACTGCATTTTGTACACTTAACCATAATTAATATTCATCTGAGGGTAGATCTCGATTACAGAGCGCACAGTAATGTGTGTTAAAGTTGGTATCTAGCGAGCGACTGACATAATCTGTTTGGTAAATAAACCGTGTATGTAAATAAAGATAAGTTGTGCACTTAATTAAAAAAAAATAAGTATCCATTGAATGAAATAGATGAGTAAAGGTCGTTTCGACACGTATCTTAGACAATAATATTCTATTTGCCTAAGACTTTTAATTGCATTCGATCTGATCGTAGAATGTATTTTAGGTTAACTTCCTGGAGCACTTAGTTCACATTCGCTACATGAACAAACTACATCAACTACTTACTACTCGAAGTCGGACTGCCTTTGAGTGTTAGGGTTGCGCTGTGTAAGGCGACACTAAATGCTAGCGACCTTGAGCGATACGAGTTCAAGGCTACCAGCTTGCCATCTATGTAACAAAGCCAATATTTTCAAAATTCTTGCGTGGAAAACAGTTTATATGTTTACAATCCTCGTTATTCACTACTAATCGGAATAAATTTACCTACACAAAAAAGTACAAGCTATAAGAATAACTTTTCTGAGAGTAGTACTAAAAAAATGCGTCCTGCCATGCCAAAAAACTTGTTTAACTGCAAAGAAAAGTGGTAGTTCAAAAAGGCATCAGTTCAGTGTTAACTATAACCAACAGCAAGCATTAGCAACCTACAAACAAGACTTAAGGATATGTGTAACAGGATTAAGTAATGTTCATTGCTCGAAATGCTATATTTTCACCACAAAACTTCTAAAAACACCATGTTTGCGTGTTTTCTGCTTACTCTTCGCCTTAACAGTGGCCGGCCGGTGTCAAATCAACAACACTCGAATCCTGAAATATGGCAGTTAAATAAAATAGAAACCTCATGTACGCACTGCGTGGTCGTGTCCATCGGCGTCGGTCTGTTTCAGATTAATACGAAACGCTGAAAAAAATTGATGTCCATTCTTCTGACTCGGAACTTGAGGGAACTAAGAACTTGTTATCAAACAACATTATAGATACGATAAACAGAGAAAGAATTGTATGGACGTTGAGACTGTTGCCGATAACCTAGATTCATAATAGGTTTGCTTATCTTAGGAATGTATTCCGTTACAGTGTATTGAGTAGATTGTATTATTATGTAACTAATATTGATGATAATAGGTATATACATAGTTTATTCTTAGTTTATTAATAATAATTTAAACAACATGCTAGATACACCCAATATCATGAGCAAAATAATATTAAACATACCGAGATTAGGGGCAAGAAGCAAACACAAACTTTTCTATCTACCCACCGTAAGAACTAACGTTGGCAGCAACGCGCCCACTATATCGTGTCTGTCATTCATTAAATAATATTTTGAAGACATCCGGGGCTGATCCATTTTGCCATAGCCTCATAGTATTAAAACGTAAAGTATTGCAACTATAGTATAACGATTCTTTAATTACTTATTATCCAATTTTTTCTTAATATACTGTTACTGCCTTATTCATAATAAAACGCTTTTCGAAGGTATTAAGCTACATTAGTTAAAACGTGTTTTAAGCCTATCGAACGTTCGATAAAATTCCTTATTCATATTCGTTAGATAAATCTCCCATAACTAATACGTCTCTCTACTTCAAAACTCAAAGTTTTGAAGTCAATCTATGACGGATATCCAACAACTTTGAGCAGGAAGCTATTTATCATTAAGCTATTATGTCGGCCATGTTTTTTTGCGTTCGAGTGCTTAACATAGGTTTATAGAAGGGTCCTAGATACTATAAGTCATCTCAGCTTTATAGAAGAGATAATGAGCGTTTTGGCTCTAATATGCGATTATGAATACAATTTTTTAACAAGTGTATATTAGCGATGTTTTAAATCTCCGCTAAGTCGTATAGAAGAGATAATGAGCGTTTTGGCTCTAATATGCGATTATGAATACCATTTTTAACAAGTGTATATAAGCGATGTTTTAAATCTCCGCTAAGTCATTATGAATAAGACAGTTAGTCTTTGTGTTATATATAAGTGCCCAATAGAAATGATTCTCGTTTAAGTTGTACCTGTAATTGACTCTTACACTGGTACTATTTTCGTGCAATATTTAAGTTTAAGGGTGTATTGTGTATTGGAGCACCTTTAAATAAATAAATAATATTTAAATTATTTTTCCCCTTTCAAAACATCCTACATCATACTTATGTAGGAATCCTACCGGTGACGGGTAGACAAAGGGGGGCGAGGTAATCGCGATCGATGAATAAGATTGTGAATTTAACAACAGAATTTGTCAATGATTTGCTATTTTCGTGGGATAGTCTTTTGACATTTTTTCTCTCATAAGTTCAGTAATGGTAAATGATAAACAGTTTTTATGGTACCTAGGTATAAAATTATGTATTATGTATGTATGTGGACCGCCCTTACAGTGACAATATGATTTAAGTGGCAATGTATCTACTAAGCGACTTATGACAAACAGTGGAAGCTCCTTTGCACACGATGCCGGCTAGATTATGGGTACCACAACGGCGCCTATTTCTGCCGTGCAGCTGTAATGTGTAATCATTACTGTGTTTCGGTCTGCAGGGCGCCGTAGCTAGTGAAATTACTGGGCAAATGAGACTTACCATCTTATGTCTCAAGGTGACGAGCGCAGTTCTAGTGCCGCTCGGAATGTTTGGGGTTTTTCAATAATCCTGAGCGGCACTGCATTGTAATGGGCAGAGCGTATCAACGTTCTGCTTGTCTCGTCCCTTATTTTCATAAAAAAAAAACAACAATAACAAGTGCAACAGTAGATAATTGAGAAATATCTAGGTACGACAGAGTCAGCAGCAGTATACAATAATATAATTAATATTTTATATAAATAAAGTTTGTGAATCTTTATTAATAATATCCGACCGAGCCTTGCCTGTTTTATTGGTTAAATAAATAAATAAAAAATAAAAATTGCTCGAATTTTTTAGAATGTACAAAACTTCAACAAAAAAAACTAATAGGACATCTGGATTCGAACCGGGGTCTTCTGCGTTCCGGATCACCCAATGTCCCATAGTCTTGTATATAGTGGCGAAATTTACCTTTGTATTTTAATGTTATTGTAGCTGTTTCTCATTAAAACACGGATAAAACTACATTTTTTAAAATTGAAACCTAGCTAGATCGATTTCTTACCCCCGAAACTATCTGTTTACATTTCATTAAAATCGTTGGAGCCGTTTCCAAGATTCAGATTATATATTATGTACAAGAAGTGCTCGTTTAAAGATATAAGATTAAAGCAGTCCTTAAAACCAAATCACAAATGCGGGTAGTAAATAAATTTAGCTTGGCGAAGTAAGTTTATGATCTAGCCAAGACTCAGTCTATTCTCTTCCATATCACTCTGTCTTTCCTTCTATCACTTTTGGTCTTCCCTTCTCCAATAATGCCCTACAGGTCTTTACCATCGCGTAATTAAATTCTTGGTAAGGTAGGTAATAGTCCGGTCAAAATAGACATTCAGCGTTACATAAATTCCCTAAAGAAGCTGAAAAATAACACGAACGTTAAGGGATACATTATATTAAAATTGTGAAAAGTCCTCATCGATCCCAGGTGTGCTAAAAATTTTATTCACAGTCGAAGTTCGCAAAAGTAGGTTTTATTGGATTATTTAGCGAAACAGTTAGTTATATGATAAAAAAAAGTTCCGTGTCTTCTTTTTTTTTTTTTTCGAGAGGTGGAAAACACATTTACGTATTGAAGACCCCGAAGCTGGGCCCATATGTCGGGCTCAGGTGTAAAAACCTCCTCTGTGCTGATAGCCCTAAATAAAGGCATTTACAGCGAAGCCGGGTGGGGGCCTTGGAGGCCGAAAAAGTAGCTCACAGGCGCGGGGTGTCTCGGAAGGAGACTCGAATCTCGGACCGCCTGCTCACTAGGCTGGATGGAGAGATGATCACTAACGATCTTATATATCTGTTAGTCCAATGGACTCTATGTTTGAAGAGACTAACAAAAAAGCTCCGACAACAATTGTAGATCATGCAATTAGCTACAAAAATTGTCATCACACTCTATCTCCTAAGATTCTCTAACTCGAAGAAAATGCGATTCTAGAATTTACTAAAGTTGAATTCCCCATAGCACACGTTTCCACACGACCTGGAAGTTAGCTAGTTTTCTTCACGCTGTTTTAAGGTGGTTTCCACAGTAGGCCTACTCCACTGTCAATTTATTTAATTTACTAGCAGAATAATTCATTCGTAGTATAGGCTCTTCTATGATCAATCTTCTTAAATCGCTCTTTTTTGCCATTTCACTCCAAAATTGATTTCAAATATCATGATGATTGAAAGATATCACTTTACAAAAAAGCAACCTTCATGGTGATTGTCAATAAATCATAAATTTTAATTCTTGTTTATCACTGTAATTTAGTTTTAATCGGAGTTTGATAGTTCTGTTATCTATATTTGAATTTGTACATTCTTTTTTTAATTCTTTCAATGTAAACAGACAGTCATCGCTAGATTAATACCCAGTAGTGCATTTTAATAATTAAGCATAATAACTTAGATTAAGAATTGGTCTCCGCTGCGCTAGTCCCTAAGAACGATAGCTTTTTTTTTATTACGGCAACTATCAGATGCTTGTGTGCGTTGCATCTTGACACTCAATGGCATCTTTCCAATTTTGTAACATACATGCATATTTTGGAGAATACAACTTTAGTAAATCATAAAATCGCTTTTTCTCCGAAATATTGAATCTTAGAGGAGAATATGCAAGGACAATTTTGTAGAATATTGCATGATCTTCAATAATTTATGTCGGACTTTTTTTTTATGCACTAACCGTTCGGAAAAAAAATCCCAATTACCCATTTTTGCAAACTGACCTTGAATATTTTTTCGGATGGGATCGATAAGGACTTTTCATAATTTTATTGTACTGGTATCCCTAACGTTCATGTTAGTATTCACCTACTTAGGAAACTATGCTCTATGCTAGAGTCCCACCACTGTTTTTCGGCTATTCAGGGGCTATTTTCCGCAACATGTCTACTGTTCGCCTATTTTGCGTGAAAATAAGTCATTAAATTCACTCAAGGTCTTTGGAGCCTGGAGTTTTAGACAGCCACACTGCAAAATTATTAACTTCACAAAAAAAATATATTTAGTCACAGGTGTGTTTATGTTCACTAATTTTTTTAACCGTAGAGGTGTCGAATAAACGTATATAGTAATTCGTAAATGGTAAGCACTTTAGTACTCGGTTGGGGTCGAACAGGCGCCTTGGATGAGATGAGACCATCCTAACTTTTGCGCGTCGCGCATCTGGAACGTTTAGTAATAACCACTGGCATTCTTTCAGATACATAGTGAAGAACGAAGGTGCCCGCGCCTTGTTCAAGGGTCTTGGGCCGAACATTGTGGGGGTAGCTCCCTCCAGGGCTATCTACTTCTGCACATACTCTCAAGCGAAGGCGATCCTCAACCAGCACATCTCGCCAGACACACCTATCGTCCATATCTCCGCAGCTAGTGCTGCCGGTAAGTGGACCTGACTAATTAATTAATCTAATAATCAAATAAAAAAATAATGATCATAATCGATTCACCCAGTGCAAAGTTCTGAAGTAACAAACATAAAAAATACCGATGAATTGAGAACCTCCTCATGATAAAGTGTTTATATGAATGAATATCAAACGTTATACATTTTACCCTTAGATAATTTATACGTTTCTTGCTGCTAGAACCAACAAGTAAGTAACACTAGTGGGAGGCTCCTTTGCACCGGATTCCAGCTAGACGAGCAGGACGTTCAGCTGATGGTAATTGATACGTCCTGCCCATAACAATGCAGTGCCGGTCAGGATTCTTGAAAAACCCAAAAATTCTGAACGGCACTACAACTACGCTCGTCACCTTGAGACATAAGATGTTAAGTCTCATTTGCCCAGTAATTTCACTAGCTACGCCGCCCTTCAGACCGAAACACAGTAATGTTTAAACATTACTGCTTCACGGCAGAAATAGGCGCCGTTGTGGTACCCATGATCTAGTCGGATTCCTGTGCAAAGGAGCTTCCCACTGGTGTGTCAGTGTCATTTTCGTGACCAACATGAATAAAGTGATTTTGATTTAATGTGACTTACAATACTAGCGTATAAATAAACGACGCTTGCGATAGAGAATAACATCGACCCTATTGTAATTGTAACCGATTATGATTGACAAGTCGTCAATAGTCAGCCACGCTTGACATTAACTCGATAGTAGTTTGATTATTAAACCACTAGCTGACGTACCACTGACCTGTATAAATACCACTGGACAGGCTGATCTATATGTTTGGCGGCAATTTTTTTTGTGCCTGTTAGAAGCGCCACTCGCGAGCGTCCGGAGAACTAATTTTGACCTTTAATACAAATGGCTGCGAAGGAACGTACAATAACTCTGAAGTATTTTTGCATTTTGAATTAATTTCGTTCGTTTTCCGTGTTATTTATACTTTAATATTCAACGTAATAAAGTACACAATATATATTTTTTGTCAAAAGTTTCCCACCATCTAGTGGACAACACCACTAGGTTGTCATCGCTAGTTTTAGTACCGTAGACTCTCGCTACATGGCCAACAGCGCCAAAATAGCGGATATCAAACAGGCACAAAAGCACTTTGTCAGCCGCCAGTCCAGTGGTATATAGTAGAGGTCAGTGTAACATACACATTTACAAATCAAAATTAGTAACGCATTTCGCACGTTCACGTTAGTTGTCAGGTCGTCTCTACGCTAATATATTCCAAGTCTATAATATAATAATAATATTGACACACTTTTTACACAAATTATCTTGCCCCAAACTAGGCATAGCCTGTACTATGGGTTCAAGACAACGATATATTTAATACAATGTACTTACTTAAACATACATATATACATATAAACATCCATGACTCGGATACAAACATTAATATTCATCATATAAATGATTGCACCTACCGGGATTCGAACCCGGGACCTCTAGCTTAGTAGTCAGGGTCGGCTGTATGGGTCGTCTATGAATATACCATTGTTTTCGTTTACACACTGTATAAGTTATAACCACGATTTCGCGTGGTATATTTATGTCACGTGGGCTTAAATATCTTTCAAAGCCGATAATATCTAGAGGATTATGAAATTATTGATAATAATTATTGTCTACAATGCGGAATTATAAATAAGTAATCAATATTGAATGTTTGTAAAGATAAAGATCGTCAAAAGACCTCCATTTATTTTTCAAACGTTTGATACCAACATAACTTGTAGAGATTAATATGTTTATACACGTCTGTATGTATGTATGTATTAATACATAGTATTTCCATTCACTGTATTCTCATAATTTTTGCCTAATATTGTAGCCAGAATTACCAATTATCCACACCACATATAGTGTTATGTGAAGAAATCAAGTCTTTAAATTTCAAGTTTTTTTGATATTATATAATGAAATTATGTCAAATTAGGAATCATCTATCGATATACATCTATACATATACATATAAATAAAATTGGAGTGTCTGTTTGGACTATATACACCAAATACACCAAAATAAAATTTTTTTAAATTTTTGACTGTCTGTTTGTTCCGGCTAATCTCTTAAATGGCTGGACCTATTTTGTCGGGACTTTTACTGGCAGGTAGCTGATGTATTAAGGAGTAACATAGGCTAGGTTTATTTTAGAAAAATAACGTAATTTTGCAATTTCCAAGACCAAGAACGGTCTAACTGTAAAAATAATTGATATGGCAAAACAACGTTTGCCGGGTCAGCTAGTTGATATATAATATTATGTACTTCTACACTATTCGCGATTCGAACAAACACTTTGTTCATCTGTACTGTACTGTAATCCGTACACTTTTGTGTGGTTTAATATTAAGCATGATAAATATATATAATTTAAAAAAAATGGAATCCTCGCACGGCAAGATAAAACATTTCGTACCTAATAGAAACATATCTAAACAGTTTGTTAATTTTTACGTGGTATTCCACACTTCTGGGATTAGTAAAGTAAAGTAAAGTATGCATTTATTCATGACAACACAAAATATAGTAAAATTAACAAATAAAAAATACGGCGTCACGAAAAGGACACCCACTCAGCATTTTTGATTCACTGATGTTCAGTACCTACCAAGTCGACCTGTTGACAGCAGCTGTAGACAACACGGTTCCTTTTGTTATAGGTCTTAAAAGTGACCATCCAAAAATAGTAGAAAAAGAAAAGAAACTAAAAGATTGAATTGGAAAGCGAGTTAAAATTTTTAAATAGGACATGTTTAGATTTTTTATTTTATTTATTCATGCAGTTTATTTTTGATTTTATGCCTCTGAACACTTTTGTTTCTCTGATAGAAAAAATTTCAGTTTGTTTTTAAAGGAGAACAAACTCTTTATCTGATTAAGTACATAGATTTAATTTGTACCCAAATTTATGGTCGATGCGGGCTATACCATTACCAAACTTATAATGTGAAACCAGAGGATATTAATAACATAATCGTAATATTTAGTGTGAAGTGTCCATAACAGTAAATAAGTGGAAAAAATTCGACCTCGTATCAAAATATTGGCGAACAAACAAGTCTATCAGGTTTAGTCACATGTTGCTCCCATTAATTTGGAATTAATAATATCTGCGTAGCAATGGAGGGGTGTGTCAGCATCCAGAATACTAAAGAAATCCTATTGCGTTTGCCTGTCTGTTACCTTTTAACACATATACGCATTTAGATGAAGTTTGACAAGATGTTAAGCAGTCAGTGAAAATAAAAACAGAATTCCAACACAAACCACTGTATTATGTACAGATTTTACAATCATAACTGTTAACTTTCAAATATACACTCCCGGAATTATTTAACAGCACTTTAAGAGACCCGCAAACTACAGACTTTCGATCGGCCGATAGTTTGGTTGAGTTCGGCTGTTAAGTGCGCACACTGGCCCGACCAAACAGTTGGGTCTGTGATGAGTGCGCTCACTAGACAACTATCGGCCGACAGTTTTAGGGACGATTCGCTATTAGTTTTAAATCGGCTATTGATGAGTCTGGCCGACTTAACAATCGGTGGTGTGCGCGCCGATAAGAGCGCTGTACTGATTTAACAGTCGGCCGATAGTTTGCTGACGATTCAGTTTGAAGGCAATCGTGTAGCCCATCAAACTTTTTTGTCGGCCAATACCGAATCGTTATAATGTGCGCACTCTCATACATCTTCATACTGATTAAGAAACCGACCAAACTATCGGCCGATCAAAAGTCTGCAGTTTGCGGGGTCTCTAACACTGCAGAATTATTAATTTAATCCCGAGCGAGGCATTCTCTCCTCTCCTCACCCCTCCACGACACGTTTGTTTTTCGTCTAGTCCAGACTCCAGTTGCATGGAAGCTTTGTTGAGTGACACGTCACACACTGTACTGACTCTGGATTGTGACTGGTTCGTCTGCTCCTGTCCAGCTGCAGTGCAGGAGCGCCGAGTCTGGACTGGTCTGGTATGGTCGGGTCTGGTCGTCCCTGCTGGCCAGACCGACTCCGCTTGCAATGTAGGACCGGCCATAGACTTTGTTCAGACGCGAACTTGACTGTTCTATTCGGCTGTCTTAGCTTATCCTCAGTATAATTTCAGCTATCATAAGACAATAAAAACGAAATAAAAGATTATTGTAATCTTACATAATAATAATAATAATATTGGCACACTCTTATAGAAATTATCTTGCCTCAAACTAGGCATAGCCTGTACTATAGGTACAAGACAACGATATCTATATATATAAAAATGAATTGCTGTTCGTTAGTCTCGCTAAAACTCGAGAACGGCTGGACTGATTTGGCTAATTTTGGTCTTGAATTATTTGTGAAAGTCCAGAGAAGGTTTAAAAGGTGAATAAATATGAATATGCTCGGAATTAAATCAAAAAAACAATTTCATTTTTCCTTTGATGTATCCCCCGTCGCGTCGTTCACAAATCAAATTGAAAGAATAGTTTAAAATGAATAACTAATTAGAATTTTTATAACTTTCCAACTTTCTCAGGAGGTATAAAATAAACTTAATTTTAACTAACTTTAGTTGGTAGATTACTTACAGTTATATCTATCTATCAGATTATTTTTATATAAATTGATAAAATATGGCGATATCTTAAGTTATGTTTTAAGTAATAAAGATTTTTATAAGTACTTCGTGCTTAGTCATGTGTGTACGCGGACGAAGTCACGGGTATCAGCTAGTATTTAATACAATATAGTTGAACATACATATACATCATATAAATGAGTGCACATACCGGGATTCGAAACCGGCACCTCCTAGCTTAGTAGGCAGGGTCAATAACTGGGCTATAGGGGTGGTCGTCACATGTTTTACGTGGGTAAACTTAAAGACTTCAGTCTTAGTAAAAGTAGAGTTTAGAAATCAATAAACCTGATAAAGTAACTTTTGGTTGCAGGGTTCGTGTCCTGCACAATGACCAATCCCATCTGGTTCGTGAAGACCCGGCTGCAGCTCGACGGACAGAACGTGACAGCCCTGGAGTGCATTAAGAGAATATACGCGAGACATGTAAGCTAATTTTGCGCAACGAATTAAACTTTTGATGTTATACTTCTTTAGGCGCGTCATGAAAAAATGATGAGAGTGAAATTTTAAGATGCGCGCGCATCACAAAAGTAACAGGGTGAAGTTGGTTCCTAAAATTTTGTGACGTTTGCGTCATTCGTTTTTTTTTTTGGTTTCTTCGTCGTCCATTTTTAGGACAAGCAAAGGGTTAAAGGCCATACAGCCGTATTCATTATTTAATAGTCCTTTTAATAATGTATTCATATTTAATAAATGTATTCATTATGGGACATGAAGGGAAAGTACCTTAAATATCGTAGATAGGGTATTTTACTGAAAGAAGACTTTTTGTTATTTTTAAAAGTTAGTAATTCTGCATTCAAAGATTTTCTATAAATTATTTGCCTCGTCTGGGAATCGGACCGACTTAAATGTAAAAAAAACATCCCTACTTTTATGATGCCAATCGAAAGAATGGCCAAAAACTAAAAGTATATTATTACTTCCTTTATATATATTATACTTTCAACAGGATTCTTGTGTGGACGGTACTTGCTGTCGGTACTTGCTGTCAGTACTTCTATAAAACGGTATTGTAACGTCGAATGTTCGCAAGAACTCGATACGTACCTACTTACGTTCAGGAACCTTGACCTTGACGTTCCGTCTTTTCAAAAACATGTTTTCCTTGTTATTACTTACTATACTGTTTGACATTATTGTGTAATGATCCTTACTGGTATATATACAAGGGGCTGAGCATTATTCATTCATAAAGCTAACATTCTGGGCGATACCTTTTTTTTAAGAAATTAAGGTTTGAGACGAGCAGGACCTTCAGCTGATGGTAATTGATACGCACTGCCCATTACAATGCAGAGTGCCGCTCAGAATTCTTGAAAAACTCAAAAATTCTGAGCGGCACTACAATTGTGCTCGTCACCTTGAGACATAAGATGTCAACTCTCATTTGTCCAGTAATTTCACTAGTTATGGCGCCCTTTAGACCGAAATACAGTAATGCTTACACATTACTGCTTCACGGCAGAAATAGGCGCTGTCCCAATATACCCGATAAGTCATTCTTATCGCCTTATATTGGGACGCGTGAATTACAATTTCCATACAAACTTTATATCGCTGGTAAGCTATACGTCCTCCCATTGACAGACAGCGTGCACGGATAAGGTGAGTTAATAAGTTTATTCGGACAGAAAAGTCAACGATAGTTACAATTTTTTATCTCAAGTAAGAGATAAATTGAATATTGGGAACGGCCGTTAAATACATGATGCCGTTTTTTAATAATCTGTAACTTTTACACGCTTTTTATTAGCTTCACCTGTATGTATATGTATGTTTGTTTGTAACCGACTCATTTGACCCGCTTTAAACGGCCAGATTTCGTTCAAACTTCGTAGATTTACCGAGGACCGATGACAATACATTAATTTGATAACATTATTCCATTTTTCAATTTGCAAAGTAAGATTTATGTTAATTTATATAATTTCCATCTATCGTCCATAAGGCAGGAATTGATGTTAATTTTAAATTTCTTTTCTATTTTTGAAGTTATACTTCTTTTGGCGCGATGGAGAAAAATGATGAGAGTGAATTTTTACGATGCGCGCGCACACCGACACCTGAATTCTACATCGTGAAGTTAGTTCTAGGTGGCATGAAAATCGATAACAATGTTCAAGTTGTATATTCTAGTATTTTTATATTTAGAACACATGTTTCGTAATAGTACTATTAAACAGGAGTTTTTATTAAATCAATTTCATATACGACGGTTATTTACATATAATTTATCTGTATATCTTTATATATTGAATATTAGTGTTAAAACTGATTTGAATAAACTGTTTTGCGTGCATTTATAGATTTGAGGTTAATTGTCGGTATGTATAATTTATTTACATTGTTAATTAAAAATTATTACATTATTATCTAAAAAATATTTTTTTTCGTTTTGTTTTATTTCTGGTCAAATTTTATGTATAAATAAAAAAAAATATTAATATTCTATAGTTGTTTATATTAACCTTAAATGGTGAGTGTTTCCACTATCTTTGATCTTAACTATTTGTTAAAATTTGATTTATTTTTCCATACGCCAAAGAAGTATAACTTCTAACGCGTGTACATAAGTACACGCACTCTTTTTTTTGTTCGGTTTTCTATAAAAAGCGTGTGTTTTAGTTTTTTAAACATTATTTATTACATTCGTCTCTGGAATCAGAAATACTCTACTTCGTCAAGATACACTTGGCAACCCTGCTTGAGACTATCATAACAAAACAACAACTTGTTATTGTGCAATTTATAATGCACTAATTTACTACTATATTTACTCGTCACGAAGGAATGATACGACACAAGGTCGCGTAATCACCTCTAATTATTATTATTATTGTACTATAAATAAGTCCATTTTCCTCGAATAATAATGTTGTTTTACTTTCCATATCTAAGGGCACTACGTGCGATACTACTTTTTTCGATGAGTGCGAGTAACACAATATACCTACATTAAAAAAAACTTTTAAATGGCGGAAAGACTTTTGACATTATTTCGAAATAAAATATTAATTTTACTCGATATTTTGTTGATTTTCCAATTAACATGGTCACGAGAGACACCCGGCCGAAGCCCTCGACTTCTAACAAGGGGCACTCTCAAAATGTGGGGTATATTTTATACCAGAATTTGTCCAGCCCTGTACCTACCAATTACGAAATTTAGCACAATAGTTTGTTTTTTTTTTTAATTTTGAGCTAAATTTCGTAATTGGTTGTGTAGTTATGGCGTGAAAACATGACGACACCCATTTATACTATTACTAGGTGACCCGACCGAAGTTGTTGTGTTCAAAATAAAAAAAAACTCTTGCGGGTCGAATTTCGTAAAATCCGTTCTTTATCAACCTCTACTCGGCGAAAGGAATATTTCTAACAAACTTCAAGTCTCTACGCCTTTTATGGTTCCAGAGATATCGTGATGAGTCAATATATAGGTGGAAATCTCATATATGTCTTCGTAACATATATAAATTACGTGACACGTTGTTTGTCAGTTTTTTTATTATCCACAGAACAACGTCTGTGTCAGCTAGTATATATATATATACAATATGCTGTCTGAAAATGATTGTGCTTTGGTGTTGTGTTTAGAAGAAGCTTTTCCGGTGAGAAGTCTCTCAATCCTTGTCCACAAATCTTTCTGTTTGTCTCTGAATTCAGTAGCGGTTCAGCCTGGTGAATTTAAGGCTCCCAGGACCCTGAAGTTGGAAAGCAGTTTCTATGACTGTTAAGTCTAAACTGGTAGCTCTTACTGTACTTTTCTATTTCTTGCTTAATGGTTTCCAGTTTTATGTAAGTTTAGTCACTATACTTCTTAAATAACTGAGTAAATGAATTAATAAATCAAATCAAATAAGAAAAGTGACAAATATAGAAAATTATACATTAAGTATCTTTTTATAATATACTTTCTGTAGTTTCTACAAACAATACCGCAAAATTACTTTATAGAATTTTTGTCTGTTTGTCAAAGAGGTCGGATTACCATGTAGCGTACAAATTCTCACGGTAGATACAGACATAGTCTTGTTACTGTTTTATAACGTTCACTGCGATAAATGGATATTAAAATCCTAAAACTATTGTTATTTTCTAAATATTTACACATATTTTGCTCTATTTATTCATGCACTGAACCTAGTATCATCCACCGTCTATAAAACACCCTGCAGCAGTAATATGATGAACAAGACGGCTCCTTCTGCCACCAGGGTATCAGAGGCTTCTACAAAGGCATAACAGCTTCGTACATGGGCATCAGCGAGACCGTGGTCCACTTCGTGCTGTACGAGGGTGTGAAGGCGCGCCTCATGGCCGCACGCGGCCGCGATGGAGCTGCCAATGACACGCGCTCCCCGAGGGACTTCCTGGAGTTCATGGGAGCCGGGGCCTTCTCCAAGACAGTCGCCTCCTGCATCGCTTATCCACACGGTAAACACTTTATCTGCAATCATTTTTATAGCCTTTCTTTCCAACCAATAATGATAAAGACGGTGTGAATTTTCATTTTTCAGTAATTATGTAAAGATCGAAATGCTTAGATCATTTATACGCTTAGATAGACTGTGACAACTGTGAAAACGTCGACAAAAATAGATGTTGACAGTTAACCTCGATTTAGAGCAATGCACGCACACTATCACAGAGTGATACAAATCGCGAGTGTAAGACGTAGCTTGTCACGCAAAGTAAAGTAATAAACCTGGCCTGTTTTCATTGGTTGTCTAACAACAAGAGGCCCTGTCTATACGTATAAATTATCTCAGTCAGAATGTAACTTCCTATACAAACATTTCAAATTCAATATAAATTACGATTAAACTCCCATACTTTATAATTTCATCGAATCGTAAATAAATGTGTTTAAGGATAACTATGTTTAAAACGAACCATTGTTTGCCAAGGTCCTTAAATATTCTCTGTCGTCTTCAAATTAAATATTATTGTAATACAAGCTCCCTTATCCTCCTGGTCAGTCTAACCCTTACCTAACACATCTACCCACATTTGTGTACTTAACCTATTTTCCGGTGTGAAGTCCCAAAATTTAAATTCTTACTTGGTCTATGTTTTTGTTCATTTAACTTAAGTTTAATTATTTGTAACTTGATGTTGAAATATTTTAAAAGGCAACCAGTTGTTATAATAACTGCAAATGATAGAAGGACAGGCAGCCATCTTGCTGACGTCAGATTTATTAAGACACTTGGAAAATCAAAATTGTTTGCAAAACTGTTGAAAGAATATAATATCGTCACACATAAAAAATTTACTAAATTATTGCATTGTAAATGATGATAAATTATGGAAAATAAATTCAATTATAAGTCGCTGTCCTGCCAGTCCTTCAGTTGTTCAATCAGATTTAGATACAGGGCCGTTAATTAAAATTCAGATGTTTTATTGAAAATAGGCATTTTAAATCACTTATTGAACATTAAAACCTACCACCGATTAGAAGATATAATATGCTTCAGACCTGAGAATTGGATGGACACAAGAAACTCAGCGGGCTACGGGATAGTCAGAGCTGGCTCACTTCTAGTTCTAAATAGTATTGATCTAGTAGTTGTATAGTATATTTCTATTTATCTAGTGCATTTATATACACCCCAAATATAGGCTAGATCACTTGGCGTTAAGTAGAGACGTCGCTTCATTCTGTGCCTTCTATCACTGTTATCAGTTAGCAGTGTTCCGATGAGCTTTTTCACCTGATTCCTGCCGCCGAACTCCACCTTCGCACGACACGCCTAAAGTTAGGATATCATCCCCCCAACCGAATGTGTGGCAGAACCACAGTGCGGTTTTCAAGGATCTTTCTTCCACGTACTACAAAGCTGTAGAATGAGCTTCCTCGTGCAGTGTTTCCGGGGCGATTCGACCTACCTTCAAAAAAAGCGCGTACACCGTCCTTAAAGGCCGGCAACGCTCCTGTGAATCCTCTGGTGATCCGTACGATCGTTTGTCTCCGTCTCTTAAATAAAAAAATAGAAATTGTCACTAATAATTATTTATCATTGGCAATCTTTGACAAAGTTCTTGACATATATTGTGGATTGATAAGTTTGATGAATCGAGGTCACATTGAATGACACTAATTCCCTAGTTTCTGAACTATTAAGGTACGCGGAGAACATTGAAATTGTATAATTCAATTCAATTATTCTTTAATGTTTTTATATCCCCTTTTTCTTCGTAATTTTTCATTTTTGTGTTCCGTCTAATTAGTGTAAGCGGCACTGCCGCGCTAATTGGACAATGATTAAATAAATAAAATTGAATAGCCAATAGCAATTTTCAAAGCAAATAATCAAATATTTTCTTAAAAATTAATAAATGTATGTGGAAATGTCAATCTTTTGCACATTTAAGACTTAATCTAGTAGTATAAGACTAATAAAAAAAAAATGGCTCTGTCGTAAATCCTATTACTCCACTGCTGAATATCTAAATGATCGGACAGCCTGGGACTAGATTGTGATTATTTTATAGCGACTGTACAATATTGTATATTTTTATTGAAAAGAGCGCATAAAAAATGAATGCTGGGAGAGTTTCTTGCGCCGCTTCTTCTCTCTCAGAGCGCCATTTGTTTCCGAAGCGGTAGTAGTATCTAGTAGTATAAGAAATGACATCAAAAAGAATTCTAAAGGAATAAATTTTGAGAAAATAAATGCCTTTTATGCCTTTTTATGCCTTTTAATCCCAGGCTTTTAAGTCATCAAGGTAATCCGAAATTTCATAATAAGCTACACAATTTGGCTTTTATAATTGTTTTAAACTTATTGATTGACAATTGTCTAATATAAAATGGGAGTTTATTATAGAATTGTATACAATTGTCCCTTATAAGAATGACTTATTTTGTGGAGGTGAGTCGTATACAATAATACAAGATTATTGATTGTTTGGTGTTTATTTTAATCTTAAAGTGAATGTCATACGTGTCGCTTTCAAGTCGTAAAAGACTAATCCGATTGAAACGATACTTTGCACACGCATTGTCAGGGTACCGAGAATAGTCAAGTAGAATAGAAATATACGCGATACATTAGTTTTGGTCGTGGATCGCTGGTGCCTGTGGTAGGTAATAAAATACCTGTATTACTGGTCACCAGGATTCCACTTTTACACAGTGACTAAAAAAGCTTGAAATTCAAAAGGATAGAGGTAAATGTGTTTGTGTGTATGCATGAGAGGTATGTATGTGTGTGTGTGTGAGAGAGAGAGAGAGAGAGAGGGTGTATGTGCAAGCATGCGTACGATAGGGTGTTCTCGGTTTATAGGTGTGCTAACTATCCAAGACGTCCAGAAGTCTCTCTGTGTGACAGTAGTCTTGCAATAGGAGCCATTCGTGTGCAGTTGATCCACATTTGTACATGTTCAGACCGTACAAACATAATACCTTGTGTAGCTTATTATAAAGGTACGGTCCCAGAAACAGAAAGAATCTGCGGCTAGATGATGTCCTTACCTTCGTAGATACTGTCACAAGATGATTGCGGCGAGTAGACTCTGGCCTAAACTCTGTTAAAGGGTGTTGTTTGATAACAATAGCCAATATGGAGTTGCCTGACTGTCAGAACTTGGCAGTATTCATAAAGTTTAGTTGTGGGATACAGGCGAGGCTTAAAACAACATATCTTCAAGACAGCCCTCTGTGCACGCTCCATAGGATTGTGATGGAACTGAATTCCACGCAGGCGAAACAACAGTCCGGTGCTAGTATGTAATAATAGTATGGTTCTTATAATACTTCGAATCTACTTATGAATATTCATTATTCAATCTCATAGTAGATTGGTATCGTATCGGTGGAACTTTAGCTGATAGCCAAGATATCTTCTTATCAAGCCTACGTATTATAGAAACAGAATTCTTTTCATTCTGTCTGTTACGGTTTGTATCCTTTCGGTGATTGACTTACCCTGGTCCACTTATTTAAGGCGACACTAAATGCCAGCGACCTTGAGCGATATGAGTTCACCGCTGCCGGCCCGCCATCTATGCAACAAAGCCAATATTTTCAAAATTCTTGCGTGGAAAACAGTTTATATGCTTACAATCCTCGTTATTCACTACTAATCTGAATAGATGAACCTACACAAAAAAGTACAAGCTATAAGAATAACTTTTCTGACAGAAGTACCAAAAAAATGCGTCACGCCATGCCAAAAAACTTGTTTAACTTCAAAGAAAAGTCGTAGCTCGGCAGTGATAACTATAACCAATAGCAAGCATTAGCAACCTACAAATAAGACTTAAGGATATGTGTAACAGGATTAAGTAGTGTTCATAGCTCGAAATGCTATACTTTCACCACAAAACTTGTCTAAAAACACCATGTTTGCGTGTTTTCTGCTTACTCTTCGCCTTAACAGGACTTTCATAGTTGTAATTAAGGTCCGATTAAATGGTATGAAAGCATGTTTATTAATAAATACTTGTACTAAACAGAAGTGGCCAGAACTCGACTGCGTGAGGAGGGTGACAAGTATCGCAAGTTTTGGCAAACGCTGCACACCGTCTGGGTAGAGGAAGGTTACCGCGGGGTCTATAGGTGAGTATTAGTACCCTTACCCATTGTAACATACAACTAATGGAACATACCCTCTACCTTCTGACAGGACTCTTTCAAGTAAGTCCGTTATACATCCGTCTGGTTGTCTGTATTATATAAACCACAACTGTTATAGGCTGTATTTTATAAACCACAACTGTTAGTAAATCAATTTTGGACAGAGTGTACATTAGGTACTATTGCCGCTATAAAAACCAAGATGGCGAATACCAAAATGGCTACCATACTAGTTAATATATACTTTTTAGTACTTAAAACGTAGAGCCCTACCGGCTATATAGGCATGACTACATTCGGTTGCCAAATGTAGTATTGAATCTCATTTATGGTAAATAAACACGCGTGCGTCTGTCTTGGTGGCTGGTTGGACACTGACTGAGTGAGACGCAGCTTGCTCGTGTACATTTTGCAGGTGACGTTAACAGCTCGCCAATAACAATAATTTTAATATGAATTGTTTTGATACACAGCTAGAGACGTCGCCATGACGTCTCGGTGAGGTAGACTCTTAGTCTTAATAGTACTCCCATACTATAATGTAGGTATGCGATTTTTCCTCCGAATCCGAAGTCACGAGACCGCGTTATCATTACTTCACGAACAGGGGCGTGCATATGATATAGACAATTAGGCGGTGCCTACCTCGTTATGTACTTAAATAAATTAAGCACTAGTGTAAAAGTTAATTTAGTTTAATTTGGTTCCGTTATTTTATAACCAAACTTCTGTTGAACACCCACTCATAAAAATTTTCCTTACGCTAGATACTAGATACCTACGGTAAGCAATCTTTGCTTATTCGAAAGCTCAACTACGACTAGATAGATCACCAGTGCCTACCTTACTAGAAAAACCAATGCACGCCCCTGTTCACGAAACCACTGCCTTTTTTGTCCACATTAGCTGGCGCACCAATCTGCCTCCAGGGGACAACTATTTCCGTTCTTGTCTCGAACGTACTTTCACCTGTACCTTCACCGTAAATCTGTCTAGCCGAAATCAAATTCATATTCTTCTGTATAAACCTGACTCGGACCGTATAGACATGACCGGATAGAAACTAGATGGAAATCTATCTCCCATGCGCAACGCCTTTTTGATAATATAAATATTGTATATACCTAAATCAATTTTATATTTAAAAGAAAGCCCACTGTATCGACCTTAGTACCCTAGATGCCTAATTCAGATACCACATTAGTTTGACAGATCTTTTTTTATGCGCAATACAGTACGCATAAAAAAAGATGAAAGTGAATGTAGTTGTTTACGATGTGTTGAAATCATTACCTGACCAATGAGCATTCATCACCGCGCGCTAGCTAACCTCAGTTAAATGACTGGATTGTATGCATTGCCAATATATTAGATTTTTTTTTTTTTTATGGAATAGGAGGACAAACGAGCGTACGGGTCACCTGGTGTTAAGTGATCACCGCCGCCCACACTCTCCTGCAACACCACAGGAATCACAAGAGCGTTGCCTGCCTTTAAGGAAGGTGTACGCGCTTTTCTTGAAGGTACCCATGTCGTATCGTCCCGGAAACACCGCACAAACACAGCTTCGTGGTACGAGGAAGAAAGCTCCTTGAAAACCGCACTGTGGAGGCTATATATATAATTTATATTAGAATACTACTCGTTCATAAGTTGGATGGTGCATTGAGATTCCTCTCTTAGGCATAATATCAATACTAATGCGTTGTTGTTTCTATTTTTCGAATTTCTATAAATGACAATCATCAATATTGAAATCTGTATTTGAATTTGGTTCGGTTAACATGCATCTGCTTAAATATTTCAGGGGACTTGGCACCCAACTGGTACGTCAGATACCAAATACAGCTATCATGATGTCCACATATGAAGCAGTTGTGTATATACTAACTACACACTTCAACAGTTCCTTCTACGAGAAGACTTAGCTGTTTTACCGACTAGCATAGAGCCTTGACCCTTGAAAAAAATTAGTTCAGCTGTCAGAAATGTTGCCATATAGCATACATTGGTGAATCATGTTTTAAGAAAAAATACAATCTATAAATAAGAAATTTCACAAGTATTACAGTAAGAATATACAATTTTCAAACCTACTCATAATCATAGCATGTAATTGTGATTTTAAACTGGCAGCATTTTGTAGTAGATGTGGTATTTTTAGAAAGATTTGCTAAGAGTGGCTATTGTATGTTGTTTTTTATAGCAAAGAAAAATGGCCGCATAAGAAGGGTGTCCGAAATGGATCTCCAATTGTAAATAAATAAATATATATACCCATATATTTTGAAAATGCGTTATATACATTGAGGGCAACTAATGGGGCGATATGTAATTCGAAAATATTTAAAGCTATATTAATTAGTTTATAACATCAGATTTTGTTTTAAGGCGTACTTTAAGAAATAGCACGGTATCAATGTCGCTTACCCCCGCAGGTGGTGAAATAAAAGAAAAGGGATAGTGCACGAAAGCGCCAAGATCATCTCCGCCGTATAATATTTTTTTTTAATTTGTAACAAAATAAAACCGTATTTTTTAAAGTAGGTCCTTAATACGGACATATTGCTTACACTAAAAGTTAATAAAATAAATTCTATTTATTATTAATGTGCACGCAAGTAATTTATCAACTTTTCGAGGTAGTCAGTTTTCTAGTCTTGCATAGAAATTTTGGTATCGCCTACATAATTTATATCCTATATATACGTATATAAGTATACTATAACAAATATTCAATATATTTTATATGATGAATCTTAATTAAGAATAAATTCTTTCAATGTTTTGTTAAAATTTTCAATATTTTTATGTTGTCATTTGCGAGACCAACTTGAGTATGTTAGGTTGTATCTTAAAATTCTTCTAGTAAATTGTGTTTTGGCTGTTTCTGGTGTACCTATATAATCTGATATAAATAAAAATTTGATTATAGACTAAGAGATGCTGAGATTTATAGAGCGAACTTAGACTTTGCTGAGACTTATCTAGCGAGTTGAGTCAAAGTCCGTATTTATAAACATCGCTTTGAGTGCGCGATAAGCTTAAGTCCACCATAACGACGACTTAGGAAAAACTCAGACTTTGATCCGAACAAAAAGGAGATCATCAAGTCCTTGCGTCATTCTTGCGTTTGCTGTCACGCATCTTAAAAATGCGTTCCGTTTCTCATGATACCAATAAGTTAACAAGTCCGCATTTCGCATAAATCATGCGTATATTTCCACTTTTTTCACTAAAACTTATAATCAAACAAGTTTCGGATTCTGTTATAATTTAGTATACTTTCTATTGTAAAAGTTTGTACTTATAATACCTTTGGTCCTCAATACCTATTGGTCTTAGCTCAAGCTCAGCATATTTTCAGCTGTCAAATGACTTCATTTACCAAATTAAAGACACGGACGAGTAAAAAAATAAGGACTCCGTGTCAACTTACATAACAGTGAGGCACCAAAACAAGCCGGTAAACGTGTAAATACCTAAGTATTTACACGTTTACCGGCTATCTTCACGCTTGCACTTACACTAATACAAGCCGATCGGCCGCCATTATGAGATTTGCCATCGTCTGTGACAGCAGTCTGCGTCGCAATAAAATATTTTAAATATGCCGTCGTGCGTTGTGAAAAAGTGTTTATACAATACTATAAAAGTAATTGTGGATATATAATTTACAATAATATAGCTAATAATAATAAATTATGAAAAAATTGTGTAACTGGTTTACCCCGTATCCGCCTACATACTAGCATAAAGGTGCTTCACTTGCTAATATCACGGCGTGGAGTCCTTCTTTTTTTACTAGTCCGTGATTAAAGATTGGGCTATGTTTGATGTCTAGAGATCTATCTGCAACTCCCTGTCTATGTCTGCTTTTGAAAATGTGCAACATAATATTAAACGATATAATGAGTAAGTAAGATACAACAAATATTAAATTTGTCACTTATGTTTATGTATAAATTGCAACAAGTAGCACAAAACAGTGTTATCAAAAGGCAACTTTTGCCCCTGTGTATTACATACAAATGTACATTGAGTACCGAATGTTTGAAATTCCCTAAATGTAGTTGTGAGCTGTGATATAGCGCTTATTAGTTTTGTAAACATTCGGATGGGCTCCTGATCACATATTGTATGATCATTTAAGTGTTATTTTTAAACTGATTTTAATTTTAATCATTTTTTCTAGTGTTTCCAGTTTTGTAGTAGGAGTTAATGTTGATTTATATTGTATGTTAAGGGCGAGTCTTCAGGTTGTTAGAGTATATTGTAAAGGTTTAATCGGACATTCAGACTGAGTATAAGATACATTAAAATTGTTTAACAAATAAATAATTATAAAATTATACAATGTTTCATTTACTTTCCATATCTTTCTAATTTACTTTTAAGTTTTTAAAAGTAAAACAATTTTTATAATTTTCCTCAATGCTTGAAAATCTTGGAAAAACTGAGATAGAATTGGTAAACAATTGTAAAAGTAAAGAAGTTTTATTCTCACAATCTATATTTCTTCAACCATGTGATGATTTTCAAATAATTACATTAATTAATACCTTAAAAAAGTAAGTATGTTTGCTCCTCCTAAATTTATTTGTAATCTAATCCTATCTACAGGAATAGTTCCTGATGAATTAAAAAAAGCAAATGTGGTGTCAATATTTAAAGCAGGTGATACAACTCAACAATTTTTTTTTAAGTTAAATTTAAAAAAAATCTTTAATTAAATCAATAATTATTATACTATAGTCTCCGACAGAGTAACTGTCAAAAGAGAAAAAGAAATAGACAACCGATAAGAACAGAGGGCCTACCATCAACTTTTAATAAGCGATGCGATTTCGTTGCAGTTCAGTTTAGGTACGTAATCTGAATCGCTTAAATTCGTACCATGAAGTGCCTTTTACTGTATGGCGTTTGGATCGCTTATGAAGAATGAACGAAATAAATTTGTCTGTGGTCCGCGGTGTGAGAAAGAGATGATGCTCTACAGTCGTTGCATAAGTTTGTCTCTCTAACTCGAACCATATGCGTTGCGTTTCGAAACCTAAAATGATATGATTTTAACGGTTTTTTTTTTTCATAGAAAAATACATTTTAAAATGGTGCTTTATAGCGTCAAATTATAAACCATTAAGCCCATTTTCGTACTTATTAAATAATAGTAATATAAATAAATACAGTTCTTTGAATTACAAATTAAATGTTTGCTTAGGTGTTTTCGTAAAAAAAACGAGTTATGAACGCCCCTTCATTGATGTTTGATTTGTAAGGAGCACAGAGTACATTTTTTTTAATTCGTTCTTGCGAACAGGCTATAGCTCGGGCCCTTACTGCCTCGTCTTTGGTATTTTCATGTTCGGTATTTATTTTCAGTACTTTGTTTTACAAACAAGTCCAAAAAAGTATTCTCAGCTCATCTTTAATCAATTAAATTTTCCTTTTCTGTATTTTTTAAAAGTTATTAACAACGCGATTCTTTTTCCCCTGAGGAAGTAGCAACTTTTTTCTAATCGCTCACTTGACACATATGCTATCCAGTTTAGGTTCAAATATTACCTCATGGTACGAATTAATAAACGAACTAAATCAGTTTCCAATTCAATTGACATCATTTTTGGCATTCAATTGACATCATTGCGATTTAATCAGTTGATTTGACGTCAACCTAAAATATATAGCTCTCTCTAATCACGTCGTGGTACGAAAATGCAAAGCAGTTCATTTTAGGTAGTCAATTGAATCGCAATAAGAGTTCATGGTAGGCCCGCAGGTCAGGTTTAATACTTTAGTGTGGTTGACAAGCTACGTCTTATGCTCGTGTTTTCTACGACACTTTTTGTTAGTACTCACGCACGTAGTAATCACGCACACGCTCAAAATAGAGATTAGTTCTAAACTGAATTTTTGTCGACGTTTTCACGTCTGTCATAGTCTATCTAAACGTATGATCTAGAGCAAATTCTTTTTGATTTAATGTTTCAAGGAACCATTAGCAGTTTTACATTTTTTATGAATTAACCAATATTTTATGTCTTTTAATTAAAATAAATCTTAAAACTATCAGTAACTATTTAGTCTAACATTTTCAATTTCTATATACTTACGCTATACTCTTTACATAAAATAAAATCTTAGAATTTTTTGAAACTATCAGCATTCTTACATTATTAACTATTAACAAAATAAATTTAAAGTGTTAAGAAACTATGTAGCAATTCTTAATTTTTATTAATTAAAGCATTCATTTATCATGCTATTTCCTGTTTAACTTTTCTGGTTTTTTAATTAATATCTGCTTATCTTAAAAGAAATTGATAAAAATCAATAGTTATAATCTATGAAATAGATTTTTTTTATAACTGATGAGACTGTTTTTGTCTTCAATAAAATATTTCTTTCTTAAGTCCACTCTTTTGTAGTGTTGGAGAGTCGGTTGTTCGCGCGTGCGGTCTGGCGCGGTGATGACTGCTACTTTTAAATCCAGACTACAACAGAGACTGTGCCAGGATGCTCCCTGGACGCCTTCTTCACTTGGACAAATCCGTGGAATTACGGATAATTAGCAACCCGTATGTGCTGTGATGACACCTAGTTTTACAAAGCCAGCTTGGCTTTGCCATCCAGTCTGCAGTAATGACTGTTTTACACAGAATTATAGGGTTCAATGAGACATTTATTTGGTATATTGATATAATATAACTGTATGTACTTCCAGTGTGTGTAAAATGCCACATATCGGAATAAATAAAATACATATTATATTTATCAAAATTAGTTTACTGGGTCATTATAAAAAAATTACACAATATTACAATTCAATACATTCCTTTTAACACATTAATTGCTAAGTCACCACATCAGTTTTATATTGCAAGCTGCACTTCTTTTGTCCTTAAATGAATGCAATTACGTAACATGTATATCCAGCTTTATTTGGAATAATTACCTTAAAAACCTTACATAAATAAAAAAAAATCCTTCCTCTATTCCCAGGTTAGTCGACAAGGATAATATGGCATTCCAGAATATTCAATATTGTATACACCTTTCTCAAGAGCTAGCACCATTTTTTTCATTCCTCTGATTTTGCAAGATAGTGACAGTCAGTCATTATACATAAAACAACCTTAATTTTATCAAGCTAACTAACAATTGGCCTAATTAGTGTTCTGATGGATACATTAGAAATAACAACCCACACATGTGTGGAAATAGCATTAGGAATATCACTCGGGTATTTAAGAAATGAGCTGATAGGGAATAGATTTGCTTTCAATGCAACAATAGGTTCATGTCTATAAAATATCATTGATATTATTATTACTAAACCAATTACAACATGGAGAACAATGTGCACTGTTCCTTTGATTGTAAGGCTTTTACTGAGACGCTTTTGAGAATTGTCTTTTAACTCGCTTTCAAGTTTATTAATCTTTCTCTGCAGTCTGGAATATGCAGCAAATTCGTCTTTCATTGAAATTAGCTTTTGTTCATTCTTTAGAGCTAGAACATCGTCCCAAATTTTACGTTCTTCTTTGGTAGGTCTTGTAAAACAAGCTGATATCTAAAATATAACAAAAAGGTTTTAAAATATTTGGACAGCACTGATTCTACTATATTATGTTCTCTGATATAATTTCTAAAGTCACGTTATTATAACAAACTAAGGACACTTACAGGCTTTACAATAATAGGAACTAAAGCACTAAGTGTGCATAAAACAAGAAAATAAACTAAAAGAAATCCGTTTATTATTTCCAACATTGTATCAAGTATATAGAAATAAGCACTTCTTAAATTCAAAAAAACCTCAAATATTAAATATATAGTATAATTTCATTCGATTGATTGAAATTTGAACATTTTATTACGAATATTTCAGAATTCAGATCATTTATTTTTCACTAAAAAATTAAATTAATTTTTGCTTGACGTTGACAGTGAGCAACACCAAAGAGACAGATTTTAATTTTTTTTTTGTCATTTCTAGCATTGGCAACACGACCACCAGGCTAACTGTTTTTTAACTAAACTAAAAATAATAGAATAAGAAACAGAATTTTATAACGAGGCGGTACTCGAACGGTTAGTTCAGTTGGTTAGAGCACCGGCACGGAACGCCGGAGGTCGTGGCTTCGAATGCCGCATTGTTCATAAAATTTTGTTTGTGTATTAATCCTAGAAGTGAGGGTTATCACTTTTAAAAAAAACATAACATATTGTATAGATTTACAAGAGCGATATGTCAAGTCAATTTCCTAATATGCAAATATTAGGGTTGAGCAGGTTATCAACTGTAAAGTAGATCCTGTAGATGAAGCCACAACCTGAGAGTTGAACATAACAAACAGAATTTTATAACGAGGCGGTACTTGAATGGTTAGCTCAGTTGGTTAGAGCACCGGCACGGAACGCCGGAGATCGTGGGTTCGAATCTCGCATCGTTCATAAAATTTTGTTAATCAAATTTTATTTGTGTATGAATCCTAGAAGTGAGGGTTATCGCTTTAAAAAAAACATAACATATTGTATGTTGGTAATTACTTATTTAGAACCTATTTTTTTACCTAGAAATGCCTATAAATTCGCAATCAGTCCATGACATTTCATTACATATAGATAATTCATATAAAGAGCGGGCGCGAGGTATTGTTTTGTGTAAACAAATTTGTAACAATTCTGGTAAAATATATTAAATTTAATTATATTTTGTGATTTATAAAATAAATGACCAAAGGCAAAGACTTACTTAAAAGTATTTTCTGGTGCCAAAGATACTTAGAAAAGAGCACTAGATATAATAAGAGTTTCAAGAGACTCAACTATTCGTGCAAAGTGGTACAAACAGATCTGCCCAAATGGGGGTCGCACTTCTCTGTGAACCGCTCATAACTTGCGTAGGGACGTCGCTCACTTCATTGTGTGTTTTCGACCCCATTAATCACGGGGAGTATTCCGAAGAGCTGTTTGATTGTGGCATATATGTGTGGCCTTCCTCCACAGTGCGGTTTTCAAGGAACTTTCTTCACGGGACTTTCGTACAACCAAGCTGTGGAATTAGCTTCCTTTTAGCGTTTCCTTAGCGGTGTTTCCAGGACGATACGACAAGGGTACCTTAAAAAAAAGCGCGTACACGTTTTTAAAGGGCCGGCAGCACTCTTGCGGTTTTTCTGGTATTACAGGAGAATGTGGGTGGTAGTGATTATTTAACATCAGATGACCCGTTCTCTCGTTTGTCCTCTCTTCCATACAAAAAATCAATGAGAAGAGGTAAAAGGTAAAGGAAAGTAACTCCAACAACTTGCGTATATTGCTGTGGTATATATTCAAGGTAAGGAGTTGAGGAAGTGAGTTTAATGAATATGTAATTATTTATTTAGTTTATAGTTTGATTGTTTTTTATTTTAAAAATGGAAAAACTTAAAACAGAATCTTAACGTTGATCTCAACGAGAATCATATGTTAATGATCTTCAATAACAGAAAAAAAACAATGGATATGGAAATTGCAATTGAATTGTATTTTCTACATTTATATATTAATATATCGCTTACCACCGAAAATAATATCTAGGAACCATACCACTGCTTATGTTTATCTAGATTTTGACGTGACATTGCGCTTCAACCAATAGCATTGCGTTTCGATGTTTTATATTTCGCGCGTATTTATTGCACTTTTGTATATTTAATATTTATTATTCAGCACAAATTTAATAAAAAAAAATATTATTTAAGATATAATAAATATTTTTCAACTAAATATAAGTTACATGCAATATACCCAATTGATTTCTGTGTTAAATTGTTTCTCGGCAATTTCTGGACGGATTTTAGAAAATTTTGAACTCATAGAAAGCTTGCAAAATTTTCTAGGTTACTGTCGAGACAGAATTTTTACACACGTTATTTATACTTTCGAGGGTGATTCAACTGCCAGGTTCTTAGTTATTGAATTTGAAAAACAGCACAAGTTTCTCATGTGACCAAATTAGGCACTAATTCCTGATGTTTAAATATGGCGCCAAATTCCAAGTTTATTTTTAATGTTTTTATTTGGATTAATTTTATTTCGTTTTTGTACACAGACTTAGTTTACCTCGCTTCGCTCAAATATTTTTGCCGCAGCGAAGCGGTATGACGAGCGATTGCGGCATCCTAGTTTATAAAATTAGACGGTTCAAAATGAATATGTCACGAATCGCTCAAAGAAAATATAAATTTATGTACGTATTCACGTAAAACACACGGCCGTGTCTAATATAGTATTATAGTAAGTAACATAAAAAAACAAACAAAATAGCGTGGAGCACTGGCAGAAATGAGTAATAGTCCATATACTACACGGTCAGCTGCTGCGAACTATAGGCGCCGCCCGACCGTCACGCGACATGCAACACACAGACGAAAAAGTTTGAGACGATGTAATAAAAGTTTCACTTTAAAAAGGATTGTTTGGTTTTATGAAACCACAGTAAAAGTGAAACTTTTTTTCACATTATAGACATTGAACTAAATAATTTCGAATAATATTCCATTAAGGGTACAAAAATCGCTTTTAAAACTTTGCGCTAAAAATAAACACTGACATACAACATTTACATCAACGACACAGATTAGTGCTGTGCAGGAGTAGAAGTGTGCATATTTTCCTCCTCGAATTTCGAAATGACTTCGTAGTAGTGTATACTGCTTAAGTGTATAGCATTTTTATTAAAACTTTTATGTCATTGACAAGTTTTCAAAACTTTAACCATAAATGTCTAAAATACTAATAGATTTGATTCATCCCGTGCTAAAGAACATTAATTGTTTTTTTTGTTTGATAAGAACATTAACCATAACACATAATATTATTGTGGAGCCACTAAATATTAACTACGTAGTAATTACATCCTCTTTGAGTTGTTTAATAAGTTAATATTGTTCACTTCATTTTAGCATGTCGTGAGTCGTGACCATATTTATGTAGGTTTATGAAACTGAGTCTTAGTGTTAAAAAGTAAAGTTTAAAATGTCCACTAGTGTTTTTATAGGCACGTATAGTACAATTAGTGAATATCAAAAATCTTCAGTCCTCAGTTTTCCATTAGAATCTATTATAACCTATTATGTGTACAAATATTGCAGTTCTGATGATATAAAGTTATACGTTGTTCACAATACTAATAAAGACCATGAAGTAAACATTGAGGTTAAGCTACAAAATGCGACGTTTTTTAACCAGAGAGACCTACCATGGCAAATAATTTCATGTGTATATCCAGCAGCTCTTTCAGGAGATACAGTTATTACTGGACTATGTGCAGTGGCTCGTTATATTTGTAAACATAGAAATTCGAAACAAACAAGTTATGAACATGAGGAAGGATTGCTAGGCTTTAGAAAAAGTTGTCTTCAAGCACCTAATGAAGTATCGATATGGACCAAATTCTGTGAAGTTGACATTGTTAAAACTGTGTTAGAAACAATAACGGCACAGAACTTAAAAGAAATTCCTTTAAATCTTGTTAGGTTTGAAAACCATTTAAATAAGCCTGTACGTGTTCACAATGTATATAAATTGGCAAGGGATCTGGACAAAATAACTGTACAAGATAAGAATGAAAATTTAGATAAACAGAGTTCAGAATACTCTAAGGGTACTGAAAATAGAATTCCTAAGCAAAGAAAGTGGAAGTCTAATGCCAATAGAGCTCCAGACTACAATAAATTTACAAAGATCAAAGATCTACCCATACAACATCAATTTGCTGAAGGCCCTTTTCTAACTTTAGCTGATGTACTGTTGATACCATCATATTATATCCTCTTCAAATTACTTGGAAACTGTATCTTTGAAAAATACTTACCACTAACTAATAAATGGTTTGTAAATTTTATAAATATAAAAGAAAATAAAGATTGTTTAAAAAATACACTTAATTCTTTAAATATAGAACCATTGTTGTTTATTGATTTAACTTTACCTTCAATTGATGATGTTAGTATGTACAAATGTGATCCAAAGAGACATAACCCCAAAAAAAGACTATTTACAAAGCCAGGAGACATTGAAAAAGCATTGCAGATATTGACAGATGATTTAGAACTAGAAATGTTTGATAACAAGGCAAGTGAGAGTATTGATTGGGCAGGTATTCCTGATGGTGCCAACCCAGCAGCTGGGCATTTACCTGATGAAAGAATAATAAGAAAATCTCAACAACTAGAAAACTTAGCATTATCTGTAACTTCAATGGCCGAGGATGGAAACCTCATTGTTGATTTCTGTAGTGGAAGTGGTCATTTAGGTATATTAATAGCATATTTGCTACCTAATTGCAAAGTTATATTATTAGAAAATAAAGAACAGTCTTTGCTGAGAGCTAGAAAAAGAGTTCATGAGATGGGATTGAAGAATGTTTATTTCTTTCAGTGCAATTTAGACTTCTTTATTGGTACATTTGATATAGGTGTTGCTTTACATGCATGTGGTGTTGCAACTGACTTGGTTTTAGATAAATGTTTGAGGGCTAATGCAAAGTTTGTGCTTTGTCCATGTTGTTACGGTTCACTACATGTAACAGATCGTTTGACATATCCTCGAAGCTATAAATTCAGTAATATTGATATTGACCAATATTTGTGTATTGGCCATACAGCTGATCAAACTCACAAAGAGCACCCAATGAGCATAAGAGGCGCAAAATGTATGACAATAATAGATTCTGATCGTGGAAGACTTGCTGAAGAGCATGGATATAAAGTAACTCTGTCTCATCTAAAACCACTATCCTGCACACCCAAAAACAATTTGCTGATTGGGGTGCCAACATAAAAGAAAGAAACCATATGTTTATAGTTTTTTATTTAATAAAAATATGACAAATCAACATTGTTTTATTTTAAAAACAAATACAATAGTTTTTATGGATATATATATAGATATATGCTCTATTTATAACAGTTTCAAAAATACCAAAATATATATATTACTAAGGACTAAATAATTTCTTCTCACTAAGAGCTAAATAGAATACAATCTTAGTTGTTTTATTAAGAAACTGCCTAAATTATATATGGCACCCTAGTTACATTATTATTAAAATCTGTGTAGAAAGAAAAGCATACAATATGAATATATGTATGCAATATATAATGTGAAAATATCTAAGGCAATATTATATATTCTTAGAATTATTTAATCATTTTGATAGGTTTAGGTTCAACATGCAGCACAATAATTTGAGAAATCTCTTAGTATGTATGTACAGGTATGATAACATATTAAAGTTGTAAGAATCCAATACACAACGGAGTAGCTACATTTAGAAACACAGCCTGCTAATCAATCACATTTCGCGTACACAATTGCAGTGCGGCATGGTATATAGATCTGAAAACAATAATATTTATTAAAGTATATTGTAAAATACATTACTTTTACTTATCAGCAGTGCTGGATTAACAACGTCGCAATCACTTCCATCTGAGGCATAATAAGTGGGTGGGTATAATAATAATATTGACACACTTTTTACACAAATTATCTTGCCCCAAGTTAAGCATATATAGCCTGTGTTATGGGTTACAAGACAATGATATATTTAATACAATATACTTACTTAAACATACATAAATTCATATAAACATACATAAATACATTTAAACATCCATGGGTATAAAAAGGGCTTATAGTAATTGTCTTGCCTACTTAAAAACTTGTCTATGACACATTTATAATGAAAAACCATGAAGTACTTAGTATTAAGATTTTATCACTTTAATCTCATAGCAAACCAAGGGCCAAGACCTCAACAGAAAATGCTACGGGCCCCGCACTTGTTTGCCGACACTGGGTATCAGGTACTAAGTATATTTTTTGCCAGCATTATCCTCAACTGACCTATTCAACATAATCTATACCAACAGAATTAGTAGGTAGGTGCATACCTACATAGAACTCTCAAACAACAGGTTACCCGCTATTTGGAGTTTGTTTATCTATGTTTTTAAATTAATTACTATGCATTGATATACAAAAAACCCAAAGGTTTTTTGTATATCAATGCTACTATGCCTTCCAAAAATAATTAAGAGGTCGGACAGAAGCTTTCGTTACGTCCATTACAACTCCAGGACTTATCATAATATGAAAGGCTTGAATAGGTGCACTCTAACGGCCGTTCCCAATATTCAGTCGATCTCCGGCTGTGTCCTAATTGAGATAAAAATCGTAACTATCGTTGACTTTTCTGTCCCAATAAACTTATCGACGTTAACTCACCTTATCCGTACTCGCTGTCTGTCAATGGGAGGACGCATAGCTTACCAGCGATAGAAGTTTGTATGGAAATTGCAATTCACGCGTCCCAATATAAGGCGATAAGAATGACTTATCGGTTATAATGGGACAGCTTCAGGTTATTGACAGCTAATTACTGACAGTAGAAGGTAGTAATTTATCTCTATCTGTATATAGTTTATTGGGAACGGCCGTAAGACAGGTAACCATTATCAACCTAGACCACAAGGTAGAAACAATAGAATTTCGTTTTCATTATTTGGTAGCACTCTATTTAATTTTCACTCGAAACCGCACTGGATGAATTCCAGCTGCGATAACCAGAACTTAAAAGTACTTAGGTAGTTTATATTTTGTAGCGACAAGTGTGAATACCGGCCGTATCGAATCAATGACTTTTTTAGAAAAGTGTTTTCTGTATTTGACATCAATTAATACTTACACTTACAACGCGGATACGAACTCTAGAGAGACGACACGGCGCAACGAACGAACACTTCATAAGAAAGTATTCGTGATAGGATGCAACTGAAAACTCTCAAAGTTGGGAGATAACTAGATATAGAACATTCACGCCATCTTGTGGCATGACCTTTTTAATTACGTACCGCTTTCAAAAATAGGCTCTGCTAAACTTCTGTTTACTTACTTGGATAGAATCACTTCTATTACCCCACGGCATGTTCTGCGTTAAATGACATTCATTGTTGGGCTCCACACGGCCAAAACCACAGTACTTCTTACTGTCCGTGCATAATATTGCCTGAAATGAAGGAGCTTTTTGTAATATGGAAAATTATTAATACAATATTATCGTTTTTCATTAAGTAATACATTTACCCCCTTATTCATAATGGTCCGCTAACTTTAAACAGCCGCTAAGGAGTGTTTTTTCTCATTCTGACTTAGGTCAATAGAAGAAGACAGAGTGCGAATTAGCAATGCTTTAAGTTACCAGACTATTATGAATAAGTGGGTTAAAGTTTTATAAGAAAAGATTCAGGCTCTTGAATAAAAGTCTAGGGAAAGTACCTACGTTACACAGATTAACAAATAACTACTATAACGAATTCTTTTCCTTAATTCATGGCGATTTCACGATGTTAAAATTTATATAATTAACGGTTTTTTGTTTTTTTTTAATGATGAAAGAATAACTTTTGTTGTGCTACCTACTTTGTAGAAGCCTAACATGTTTGGCGATTAGGTTATAGCTTCTTGTCCTAAATCAGTCTAATTCTAACACATTTTGATAAATTCTAATACCTAAATAAGAAATTGTATACAAATAAGTACACATTTTCATATATTAGTTAAGAACAGAATAGGCAATAGAATAACCCTTACCTACCGACAGAGCTTTCTAAAAAACCAGTAAAACATTTATGAGTAACGTGTAAATTCTTACGAGACAAGTTCCATAAACCTATTGTAGTACACGGACGAGTAAAAAAAGGAGGACTCCGTGTCACCTTACATAACAGTGTAGCACCCAAACAAGCCGATTAACGTATAAATACATAGCCCCACGCACACACTCACACTACTACAGGCCGATAGGCGGCCATTAAGAGAATTTTCATCGTCTGTGACAGATCAGTTTGCGTCTCAATAAAATATTTTAAAAATGCCGTCGTGCGTTGTGAAAAAGTGTTAAAACGTTACTATATAAGTATTTGTGGCCATATATGATTATTTAAGGGAGAAAAAATTGTGTAACTAGTATCCCCCGTAACCGCACACACACTAGCATAACGGTGCTTCACTTGCTGATATCACGGCGCGGAGTCCTTCTTTTTTTACTCGTCCGTGTTGTACTAGATACTTCATATTATTAATTTCGCGCTCTTCATTATAAATAAGTACAAAAAATATTAAAGGTACAATAATTTCTTCTACCATAATAGTGATAACGAAAAATAATTATTATTTCCCGCAAAATAAGAAACATTTCTTGTTCATTTAGGTATAATAACCAGTAGGTAAATTATACCTAGAGGGCACGTCCGCTATTGGCTGTGGTAACTGTTTCGTTCAATGACCATACCACAGACTATACTAAGCCCACTAGGCCACTATTTTATCATTTATTAATTAGCTAGTACGTACATATTTTATCGATGTAGTAACACTTAAGTTTTATGATGATTAGATAACACATACAAATGCAGCTCGACACGGGTCAATTTTTTTTAACCCCGACGATTACAGATAACACTAGCGACTGAGAGATAATTGTTTAGGATTAAAAATATATTATGTGAATTCTTATAATAAAGACCTACAAAGAATAAACACCAGTGGGAGGCTCCTTTGCACAGGATGGCGGCTAGATTATGGGTACGACAACGGCGCCTATTTGCCGTGAAGCAGTAATGTGTAAACATTATTGTGTTTCGGTCTGAAGGGCGCCGTAGCTAGTGAACTAAATAGTTACTGATCAAATCAGACTTAACATCTGATGTCTCAAGAAGACGATCGCAATTGTAGTGCGGCTCAGAATTTTTAGTTTTTTCGAGAATACTGAGCGGCACTACATTGTAATGGGTAGGGCGTGTCAATTACCAACAGCTGAACGTCCTACTCGTCTCGTTCCTTATTTTCATAAAAAAATGTAATTTCTTATAATAACGACCTGCGAATACCTCGGATAGCATATTATCACCCTTAGCTTGTGAATATTTAAAATTACTAGAAATAAAATTAATATTCCGGGCGATCAAGTGCTAAAAGCGGACCAAGCTTGAACATCGATGATAAATTAATAAGATAATACTAGAAAAGTATTATATATATATATATATATATAATGAAAATGATCTTTGTTTGAGGGTCAATCATGCCTAAACCACTAATCGTATGCGTAAATTTATCCTAGATGGTTTATGGCTACTTATTTTTTTTATTGTATTTGTAATAAGATGAATAAAATTTAATTTATTTCCTTTTGAAATTCACCCAGCGAAGCGGGCGGGAACGGGTAGTAGGTACTTAATAAACATCATTCATTTTACCTGATACTTGCCGGGCACATCAACACCCACTCTGTAGTCTGTGAAGCTCTGGTTCGGATGGAAGTTGAACACAAACAGAAGGCCTGCCCGCTCGAAAGCTATCACCTTGTCACCGTCGTGTTTGCACGACACGTAGCCCTTAAAGCAAGCAATGGAATGACACATGCTGAAACGACGCAATGTATTTAATTTTATCTACACCCATACTTTAAATCCTCTATAAAAGATTCTGAAACAGTTAGCTTACTGCTAACATTAAAAAAGGCAGTCCTAGTAACCATTACATCATCCAAACGAGTGTTGTAAGGTTGTACTGAATTTCATTACAACACTCGTTGATGTAATGGTTATTAGGACATTGGGTGATTCATATTATGGGTGTAGATAAAGTCTTGTATGCAACTGTTGATAATTAATTTGGTATTAAAATACGCATGTGATACTATTATATCACACGAGGCGAAGACGCGTTCGTATAAATCCACATTTGTGTTTTTATACCCCAATATTGTTTTTATTAGACAACAGTTGCATAAATAACTATTAACGAGTGTGTATGTCGAGGTGAGAAGGAATACCTATTGCTGTCTTACTTTCGCCGTTGTTGGTCTATCTAAATAAACATTATTATCACATGGACTTTAAAATTGTACCTTGTAATGATTAAACTTAGTCCACTCTAAGACTGAGATCTGTACTTAGACTCTACTTCCATAAAACTTAGCTAAGTGTGATAGTCAAATTCAAATATTTTTATTCAGAATAGGATGTTACTCACTTATTAATAGTCGAGAAAAGAAAGAATTCCAAAGAGAATGCCTCAGACCTGAGAAGAATGGGCGCAACAAACTCAGCGGGCTTTTTTTTTTCATCGAATAAATATGTTTACAAAGTAATATTGTACAATTAAACTTATTATTTAATAGCCTGAGGGCGATAAAATGCATACTAACTATTGCATTGGGCTGTATTAGCTTAAGTTCAGCATAATTTCAGATGTCAAATGACTATAGAAACCAAATCAAATATTATGCTAGCTTATACTCAGCTAAGTTTATCGTAAGTAAAGTCTGTGAAAAGTCTAAGTACGCTGTATAGATTTTTTTATGGAAAAGGAGGACAAACCAGAGTATGGGTCACCTGGTGTTAAGTGATCACCACCGCCTACATTCTCTCTGCAACACCAGGGGAATCACAGGAGCGTTGCCAGCCTTTAAGGAAGGCGTACGCGCTTTTTTTGAAGGTATGTCGGATCGTCCCGGAAACACCGCATAAGGAAGTTCATTCCACAGCTTTGTAGTACGTGGAAGAAAGCTCTTTAAAAACCGCACTGTGGAGGACCGCCACACATGCAGGTGGTGGGGATGATATCATAACGTGTGGCGTGTCGTGCGAAGGTGGAATTCGGCGGCAGGATCTCAGCCTAAGAGAGTCATGAGTGTATTCTTCTGCAAGTTGAACCTATTCAAGTAAAATATTCACTTACTGGGTTTGATCGAAGCCAGCCATATTTATTCTCAAGGGTTTGCATATCTCTATCAAAATCGTTGAGGAATCTATATTTGAGCAGGGCGTCGTCGACCAAGTTCCATTGTCGTCTCGCGTAGTGGTACGACGAGTTGTTGCCGGCACGAGGGAAGTCAAGCCACTCGGGGTGACCAAATTCGTTTCCTGAATGTTAAAAAGGTATTAATCTTAGATCATTTATACGTCTAGATCAGGGGTGCTCAAGCTTGAACTGCTGGAAATCTACCTCAAAATTGTTAAGACCACGATCGATGTGATGAAGGATTGTCACGATGATATAGATATTAGTTTTGTGCACAATAATATGCATTTTTTTAGTCCAGAGAGCCTACCATCCACTTTTAATAAGCGATGCGATTCCGATGCAGTTCAGTTAAGGTACCTAAACTGAATCGTAAAATTCGTACCATGAAGTGCCTTTTACAGTATGGCGTTTAGATCGCTTATGAAGAATGAACGAAATAAATTTGTCTGTGGTCCGCGGTGTGAGAAAGAGATGACGCTCTACAGTCGTTGCATAAGTTTGTCTCTCTTACTCGAACCATATGCGTTGCGTTTCGAAACCTAAAATGATATGATTTTAGCGGTTTTATTGCATAGAAAATACAAAAAATACTTTTTAAAATGGCGCTTTATAGCGTCAAATTATAAACCATTAAGGCCTTTTTTGTACTTATTAAATAATAGTAATATAATAAACACAGTTTTTTGAATTACAAATTAAATGTTTGCTTAGATGTTTTCGTAAAAGTAACGAGTTATGAACGCACCTCCATTAATGTTTGATTTGACAGGAGCGCAGGGCAGTTCTTGCGAACAGGCTATAGCCTGGCCCCTTACTGCCTCGTCTTTAGTATTTTCATTTTCGGTATTTAATTTCAGGATTTTGTTTTACATAAAAGTCCAATAAAGTATTCTCATCTCATCTTTCATCAATAAAATTTTCCTTTTCTGTATGTTTTCACTATTTTTTAAAAGTTAATACCAACACGATTCACTTTCCTCTTAGGAAGTAGCAACTTTTTTCGAATCGCTCACTTTGACACATATGCTATCCAGTTTAGGTTCAAATATTACCTCATGGTTCGAATGAATGAACGAACTAAATAGTTTGCTATTCAATTGACATCATTTTTGACATTCAATTGACATCATTGCTTGATTTAATCAGTTGATTTCACGTCAACCTAAAATGGATAGCTCTAATCACGTCGTGGTACGAAAAAGCAAAGCAGTTCATTTTAGGTTGTCAATTGAATCGCAATAAGAGTTCATGGTAGGCCCGCAGGTAATGTAGGTGTGCTCTAAAATGTCAATGAAAAAAGTCATAATTATTCAAAATTGCGAGTTTATTGGTTCTTACAAAACAGACGCGTTCTAGTGTCTAAAGTTCTAAACTTAACTAAAGAGTGACTTCGGATGTTGAATCAGCATGACACTGCATGTCCTGAGTATATTTTTCATAAGATGGTACGTAATTACCGATTTTAGTTACCTAAAACAAAATTTGTGAATAGTTCTATATCGGATTTTTTTCTCGAGATCGACTCAAAACGCACTCGTAATCGACCGTTTGAGCACCCCTGGTCTCGATAGACTATGACAGCTGCGATAAATCGAAAAAAAAATTGAGTCTAAACTCATTTTTAACTCAAACTTCTACTATTTTGAGCAATACACACACTAACTCAAGGTCATACAAATCGCGATCGAAAGACGCACACTAAAGTAATAAACCTGTCCTGTTTTCATGGGTCGTCTAGAAGCAAGAGGCTCTATCTAGACGTATAATTTATCTAAGAAAACATGTTAATAACTCACCGATAAAGTTCAGGTAAGCTTCGCCGCCAAGCGCGTGAGTGATGAGACGTATCATGCAGTGCAGAGCCATGCCTCGCTCGATCACAGGGTTGGAGTCACTCAACGTGCTCATGTGGGTGTACATCTCTTTGTCCATCAACCAGAACGCTATGGTCTTATCTCCCACCAGGGCCTGTAACCAGGGGCGTGAATTGTTTTTCCGGTGCTTCGGTGTCCTTTAGAATTCTTTTTGATGTCATTTCTAATAACTACTAGATACTACTACCGCTTCGGAAACAAATGGCGCTCTGAGAGAGAAGAAGCGGCGCAAGAAACTCTCCCAGCATTCTTTTTTTGCGCTCTTTTCAATAAAAATATACAATATTGTACAATCATTTCTATCGCTATAAAATAATCACAATCTAGTCCCAGGCTGTCCGATCATTTAGATATTCAGCAGTGGATTAATAGGATTTACGATGGAGCCATTTTTTTTTATAAAACATTTAAATTTATTTATAGATAATGCCTGAACAGTGGCTGGGACTTTATTATAGAAGTGTATACATTTACCCTTAAAGCTACTATGTATATTATGAAGCCTACTAGAATTAGTTACAAGCAAACCCTTATTTCTAAGAAGATCTTACTAGTCACGCATATATTTTAAAATTGATTAGTTAATAAGGATATAAATCCCATGCTTTTTCTAAAAAAAATTGTTTGAAACGCAACTTGCATTAAATAATATATTATCTACACAAATAAAATATGAAATCAAAACATTATGAATGACTCGCATCACGAACCCACGACCTCTCGAGTTCCGTGCGAGTGCTCTGCCAACTGAGCTAACCGTTCGAGTGACGTATCGTCATAAAATCTTGTATGCTTTGTTCAACTCTCAGGTTGTGGCTTCATCTACAGGATCTACTTTACAGTTGATAACCTGCTCAACCCTAGTATTTGCACATTAGGAAATTGACTTGGGATGTCGCTCTTGTAAATCTAAACAATTTGTTATGCTTTTAAAGTGATAACCCTCACTTCTAGGATTAATACACACATCAAATTTCAAATTAAAATGTAATGAACGATGTGGGACTCGAACCCACAACCTCACGCGTTCCATGCGAGTGCTGTTCTAACTGATATAACCGTTTGAGTGACGTATCTTCATAAAATCTTGTATGCTTTGTTCAACTCTCAGGTTGTGGTTTCGTCTACAGGATCTACTTTACAGTTGATAACCTGCTCAACCCCAGTATATGCATATTAGGAAATTGACCTGAGATGTCTTTCTTGCAAATCTAAACAATTTGTTATGCTTTTAAAGTGACAACCCTCACGACTAGGATTAATACACAAATAAAAGAAATCAAAATTTTACTTTTTAATAATACTAATAACATAATCTACGACACTACCTACCGTTGGTTTTTAGCGCAAGGAAATCTTACTGAGTGGGTCATCTTTAAAAGTTTGATCATAGAATAATGGTAATAAATTTAATTTAATAAGGCTAGGTTTTATTAATTTAGATTGTTAATAATGTAGGCAGTGTATAATTATATATATGTTATGCACGCCAGGGGCGTGTAGACAACATATTAATAGATTTCATTGTATTCATACAAATTGAAATTAATTTATTTCGGAGGAAAACTCTACCACACATTAAATAAGTTAATAAAAACAAATATTAGCTTTATCTTAAATACAAAAGCAAAGAGAAAAAAAAACAATACTAATCTGTGTGGCACTGGTCTTCCAAAATTGGAATCTACTCAGTTTCGGTGTCCATACTGTATTGAGCACATAACTGATGTTGATGCAGAGTTGTAGAAGTATTGGGACATGTGAAGTCCGTAGAATAATATATATGACTAGCTGACCTGGCAGCATTTGTAATGCCTCAATCGATAAATAAAAGAACTAAACTTTTGTATAAAATAAACTTAAAACAAACAAAAGGAATCCTTTTTTAAGTATTATTTACCCGTGTTTTAAGGAAGTTTATTTTTTACCTCCTGAGAAAGTTATAAAGATATCAAAATTCTAATTTGATTAAATGAATATTATACTATTCTTTTTATTTGATTTCTGAACGACTGGGACACATCAAAGGAAAATCAAAACTGTTGTTTTTATTTAATTCCGAGTATTTTCATATTTATTCAACCTTTTAAACCTTCTCTGGACTTCCACAAATAATTCAAGACCAAAATAAGCCAAACCGGTCCAGCCGTTCTAGAGTTTTATTGAGACTAACGAACAGCAATTCATTTTTTTATGTATAGATTACTCAAAACATGTCCCCTCTTTAGGTGATCCTGCCAAATGAGATACTTGATACTGGTCTGCGTTGTCTGTTGAGATCGAGTTCTTGAAGTAATTACACTTTTGAAAACTCCTGTATGATAAGGGCAGCGCAGGATCGTCGTGGAGATCTTTAGGGAAAGCATTTGTCCAGCAGTGGACGTCTTCCGGCTGATGATGATGAATCCTACAAGTATATATAAAACTATATCTACCTGATCATGGCTTTCAGCGTAGGCAACAGTTCCCTCCATCCACCGTCTGTTGGTGAGTGTGTGGACGATGTGTCCCATCTTCCAGTCTTCGTCTCGCTCCTCTTTCAGCAGTTTTATCCACATATCAGGTATCGCCATGCCCAGGCGGTAGTCGAACCCAGTCCCACCTTCGTTGACGGGCCGGCATGAAGCAGGCATACCAGATACATCCTTGAACAATTTTCAATTATGAAGAAGCGCCAAATGGTATGGAAACTTTGGTTAAATAACATAAGTAACACCTACTTAAATTTAAAAAAAAGGGCTTATTGTTTGGGATTTTAGTTATTTATATTGAAGCGTCAATGGTGCAAAGTTTTGAACTGTTGACTCTCACCACTACGCCCCAGTTCGATCCTCGCCCGCCATGTACTAATGTGTTTTCGGTTTTCAAGTTCATATATGCGCATATTCGACGATTTATAAGCATTGGCTCTAGTGATTCTTCTGATTTTACGAGAGGGTATGAGCTGCGCAACCCCATATCGGTATCCTGATGGTATCAGCAGAAAACTATAATTTGCGTTCTTATTTATATACAGATAACTGTATAAAGTATAAACTCATGCTAAATATATCGAATTAAAGTACAACAGTATATTAACAGTAACCATAATTTAACCACCTCGTTTATTAACAAAAGCGAAATACTTACCTAACACCAAAATTAACATAATCCCAGGTTAGTTGAGATACAAAGGTGATTGTAAAATACATGATTAGGTATCATGTTATAAAATAATTATAACACAAATTTGGTTCCGTCCACATATGTTAGAAAAAGCATACATCCAGTTATTGCATCATAAACTTTATTTGCACAGCTACTTTGGGTTTTTCCAAACCAATACGACTTAGGGACCTTCATTTTGGATCACACTCCCAACTTAAAGGCACCAACGCATCTCTTAACTTCTTATTTATAAAAAAAAAGTATTTATCGCAATCAAGAAGGAATGAAGAGGTACCAGGAAGATTGTATGGAAAACGTGGTCCATCATCTCTTCCAAACCTCTAGGAGACGATTGTATGATGATGAAATAACATTTACATCTTACCTCAGCTATAGTAATGGCGCGTTGATCGTTATTGTGCACTATTTCGTTAGCTAACATGAGATAAACGAGCGCTTCTGTGTCCACGTTGAGGCCATAGTATTCATCGTAATGTCCCGAGAACCCTTCACCGATGCCACGGCTGTGGTACAACATAGATGTCACACCGTCGAATCTAATTAAGAAATGATAATCACTTTAATGTAAAGTAATTATTTTAAATAAATTGCAATATTTACTTAATAAATTAAGAATAAACAACACTAAATAATAGGTAAAGAGTGATAAAATCTTTTGGTACAAATAAAATTTGTATAATTAATCCAGCAAATACAAATATACAAATGATTCAAATTTTCTTTAGTGCCAAAATCACGAGATGGGCACGAGACTCAAGTTGAGTCTCGTGCCAGATTTTGGCAAGACAACACGTCCTGAGGATGCCTCGTGTAGAGGGGAAACACGTGTCGAATTGTTTTTAAAAACAAATATTGGCGGAATTAACACTAAAGAAAACTTGAATCATTTGTATAATTATGGATTTCCGCAAAGTAACGCCTAATGCAATAAATTTTCCTAATCCAGCAAAAACTATGGTTGAGAGTTTCACTTGAGGTTGAGAAAAAACAATAAAATCAATAGCAATCATAAATTTTCGACCAGAAGAGATTTAATTTTTAAGGGTAAGAAAGTTCTAGTACATTTATCATACAAATATTTATAGAAAAGAATATATAAGAAAGTTTACTGACGCTTCTATTGTTATTTAATAATCTGATATATTTTAATACTTTTTTTCATTAAATCAAAATGTCTTCATATAACACTTAAATGAATTATAATATTAAAACTGTCTGTACCTGAAACCGTCGAACTGATACTCCTCTTGATACCATCGTAAATTTGACAGTAAAAATCTTAACACCTCCGTTCTGAAAATATTATAACCGCTGTTTTATAAATTTACTACAGTTATTATTAGGTTATGGTGTGGGAATATATTTATTATTCCTGCCACTCAAATTCCTCCAGAAACCTTAGCAACCTCCTCTCCTTCCTAAGACCTTCCGGGAGTGTGTTTGGGGTGCCAAGATGTTGAGCCCGGTAAGTTGCTACACCTGAACAATGCAATGAGTACATGCGCAGCGTCCTCCACCAACATGCAAGCCATGCACAGGGGGGTGTCAGTTATGCCTATATTAAATAGATGTTTATTATAAAGACCATGCCCAGTTAGGGCCGTTTTTAATATTAAGTTATCGCAACTCTGTTTGTAGGCTTGAAAAACAATCTGAATCCAAAAAAATAAGACAGTCATTAAGCTTGGTAAAATTACTTACTCCGAGTAGTTGAATAGTCTACTGTCCCACAGGGAATGTGTTCCTCGCGGTCCATCGTGGAAGAAGCATGACGTTGTGCCATCGAATTCGTTGAGACCATCCAAAGTGTTCTTAGATGCGTGGGAGTGTACAATATCTAGGAGTACGTATATTCCCATTTCATGAGCTTTGTCGACCAGCGCTTTTAACTCACAAGGGGTACCGTAACGACTAAAAAGACAAGAAAATTATTTTGTAACATTTCTTCAACATAATACGTATTTGCTACTGCAAAACATCAATACCTAACTATAGCTACCAAAACGTAGCATTGCAGTGCACCTGTCTGTAAATCTTTTTCGAAGATTTTCATATGCTCATGGTTTACTAGGCTTGTTGGCGAAGCAAGTTTAAATTATTTAATTTTATTATACGTCAAATAAAAACATATTTCTTATAAATGAATAGAAAAAGACAAGCAATAAAAAATAAAACTGAAGCAGGAAAGTAGACCGTTAATGTTGCATTTTCTTTGTTCATTAACATGGCAAGTAATTTCATTTGAGAAGAATATTAGTAACCCGGAGATGCAATGAATTCTGTTATAGTAAATAAATAAATCTGGCAGCTTAAGTAAAATAATACGATATCATATTGACCTACTCTGAGAACAGTCAATGAAATGTTCTTTGTCTCTCTAAGAATAATGTAAAAATATACCAACCTGCTCGCAGCAAAGAAACTGGTCACTTGATAACCAAAAGATGCATAATACGCGTGTTCCATAATAGCCATGAGTTGAATCGTATTGTATCCTTAAAAAAAAAATCCACTTTAGTTATACAATCGTTAAGTGCCTCCACAGATAATGCCATAATAAAGTCATATAAGTTACCTAAGTCTTTTATTCTCGGTAATACATTATCTTTAAATTCTGTGTATGTCCCAACGCGCCCTTCTGAAGTTGCAATCCCAACGTGGCATTCATAAATGCGGGGAGAAGCTGGCTTTTCAACTTTCTTGTTTTTAAAAACATATTTCTGCAACGTTATAATGAATGTCCTCAAATATTGTAAACTATTGGCACCCTACATGCATTACAATACAAAAAAAAACATTAAAGGTTGTGGGGTTTTGAACGTAAACTTTCCGCTGAGACACACAAGGTGTTTTCGTAAGTTGTTATTGAATTGGAAGATCATGCTTTCGAGATTAAGTAGGTGCAGGTCTGAGCGGAGCACGCAATATTCCGAATACCTCCATCGCTGAATTGTTTCTTGTTTTATTCACCACGAGCAGTGGCAGACTTTGATGAGTTTTGTAATGTAGATAGATAGTTAAACGCTCATTTTAGTGAATTTTTAGTGTTTGATTTGACTACTTTCTTAAAAATAAATAAGTTAATAATTTTTTACTTACATTATCCGGCTTATAAATGAATTGTTGGTATGTGAACCCTTCAAAAGGCTTGACATAACTGGCCCATGGCGACACTCTATACAAATGGTCGTTGACAATAATTTGCACGCGAGTTTGATGCTCCATTGGGCAAGAGCCATCAGCATTTGCTGGAATGTATAACTCCCATTTGCCGTACTCCAGCTTTTTGAACGGATGACTCTTAGAATTCCATCCATCTGAAAAAAGATTATAAATATAATATTGTCGTACCAAACGAATAAAACTATTTTTTAAATTGATCTATAAACGTGGAGATATGAGGCAACAAACATACAAAAAGAAAACATTGAATTGCAACTACGAAAGTAGACTGTGTCTACGAAGACTGAAGAGGGAGGTAGGGAGTTCAATGAGGGAACGATATGAAAGCGAATTGCTGAAGAGGCATGCTATCTACAAAGGGAGGGAAAGGGAAGCGCTGAAGTAAATATTATTAAGCATTTAGGTAAAACGTATACTCGTTAAGTAATACATATATTAGTGACTTCGTTCAGGTTAATTTTGATAGTATATATAAGTAAAAAATTCTTTATTTAGCAGCAAAGGATTGCAAAACAAAATTATCGGTGAACTATACACAGTCCCGATAATTGGTTCATTTTACGCATCTATTTCGCCGTAGTTTGTAATGTGGATCGGCATTTCATGTCTAAACTACAGATTCTATTTGGATTAAATTTAGTATGGACACAGTTTGGGGTGATGATGAAATGTCCAAATTGAGAAGAAGAATAGATGCCGGCTTAGGGTAGACTAAGGGCTGCGGCTCTAGGCAAAACAATTCAAGACACGGTAAGGCTCCTTGATCGTAGGATCAAAACAAAAGCGCTCTAAAAACTCAAGCTCAAAGTATAGTAACAAAATTCCATACAGACAAGGTCGCTGACAAAATCGTTGTAACCAATGAACCATTATTCTAACTAAAATGTACAGACTTTCATTAAAATGGCACTGTAAGTGAAAAGCATCAGCGGAAAACCTGTCCAAATTTTTTTCAGAAACTCATAGTTTCTAGGTACAAATGATAATATCAATTAAATGTGGGATTTTAGCTTCGATGGAAAGGTATTGTTTAGATTGGACTAACACTGAAAGCGCAATTCGTCAAAACTTTCTTTTCGACAGCCAAAACACGTACAGATAAATTCTTCCAAAACCAATGAAAAAGAAAAGAATTTAACAGTTAATTAAACATAATATATTTCTGGTCAATTATTATTATTCCATAAGAACATCCAGAAATGTAGCCTTCCAGCCTTTTTGAATCTAGCAACTTGTAAATATATTGCTTTAAATTATCTCGTAAAGAGCTCTTACCATTTGAATGAAATTAAGAACACGGATTATTTTTGATACTATTATTATATGAAACACTTCATTTTAGCTACAAAATTGTCATCTAAATAATCCAGTACGGTCGTCTTTTGCACTCAGGTAACAATACCTACGTTCACACCTTTGAATTTGTACATGGCGAAGTTTAGGGCTACTGAAACCACAACCTTTTTTAAGAACTGGATCCACACACTCATGTTAGAGTTAGCAGTATCCAAAATATATACTTTGCTTTGTTTGGTAACACCTTTAATAGAGATATGTAGGACATTGAATTAATGATAGGGAACGCTTACTAAAGTCGCCCTGTAGATGCAAGGAATGTGCCCCAGGTGCCCATTCTCGCCAAATCACGGAGCCGTCAGCACCAAATTGAGGACCGTAGTAATTGTAAGCGGAAGTGAAACCACTGATTCCACCTTCCCACTTCTCCATTTTATCCCATATGTCTTTGAAGCAGGCATATCTAGAAACGAAGTTTCAAAATTAATTCCAATACTGGAGTCTTCAAAACATTTGAACTAATTTCTAAATTAAACAAAATAATATGTCGATATATGAATTAAAATTTTGCGGTTTTTCCAGTGGGGCTAAAGTACGCTTAACTCATGTTATGTTATACAAACCATCTTTTGTTGACTGTACCTACTCGTCGTCGAACACGCGGCCAATAGTGCAGAATAATTTACTATACTTGAAACACGTGATAATACTATCATTGTTGACATAGGTCATAGTTATTGCATTCTACTCGACCTATTTATATATACTTAATTATTAATAATCGCACCGGCCCCACCGCTTATGAACTCATGCACTAATTTATTAATAATTAGGTGCGCTGCAAATAAGTAATTCGGTAGGCTTTCATTATGTCATTCGACAACTACTGTACCTACCACATAGTACATACCTACCTACTTATTAAAATAAAAATAAAAAAGTGACAGCGAACCCTTCAACAATTTGGGATAGGTCCTACAATAAATTAAGTCCTAGTATTAATTACTTTAACTATGCCTATACTTAATTGATTTAAAATTGGTTGCATTCTTACTTTCACTTTATGATATAAATAAGTAGGTATGTCATAAATTACATCAATGTGTCACACCTTTCTATTCCATGGTATAGGACAATATCTAGGTAGGCTAAAGATCTTTCCATAGCTTAGGTTATTTTCGATTGCAAAATGTAGTTAAGTGCTTACCTAAGTAGGTACCTACGGACACATCTAGATAGGTAGGTTCTTTATTTATTTATAGGTACCTACAATTTGATCTTACGCTAAGGAAACTTTTGCAAAAAAATAATGTGATCTATCTACCTATAGATGATGGCTAAATTTTTATGATTTTAGGTTTTCCGATTCTAAAATACCTAATTCTCTTGTAATATAGGTAAGTTATAATTGTTAAAGTACCTAGCTAATTATGTGCCACAAAATTATATTTTAATATACCTACTCTAATTCGAAAAAATCAGCTTTGAGAAATGCAGTCTACACTTTTTGTAGTTGTTATATTCGTCGCCATAATTACAAAGTATAGATTTATGACTTTTAAATCTGAAAGTTAAAAGCGAAAAATATTATTTACAAATCTTTGCACTTGAAATTGACCCTTTGACATTGAAATGTCAGCTTTAGATAAGAAGTAGTACAAATATTGTACAATTTAGCATTAAAGCCGCTTCAAAAACTTCGACACCGCTTTCCTTTATAAATTTTAACAAAAGTATTAGTATTGGCACGAGTATAAATCACATATTTTTGGAAACCTAATGCAAATAATATATACAAAATAATAGCCTTATATAATAAAAAAATTTGTAGAACAAACTCATCTCTTTGAAAACTAGAATAAAGCGCTGTAACGCTTGTATATTCATAAAAGTATCAACATAACCTAAAATCTACAATCATATTTTATAACACATTCGTAGCTGATTTTACGTTATAATATTACATTTTTAATTTAAAAACACATTCGAAAGTAGATCAACTTACCGGCGACGTATTTCTCTCTCGTATGGCTTTAGGTAACCATCTCGTTCAATTAATTTATCGATGTTAGGCACAGGAACGTCCATCGGGTCCATTGCTGAATAATTACCTCCCATTCTATAGGTATAGATTTTATTATTATATTTATGTGCGGTGAATAGTCTATGCAATTATTGTTGTTTACCGGCGTGTCTATGCTTTAACACTGTTTTCCAGCATGTGTGTCAGTTAAGTAATGATAAACGAAACTTTATTTTACTGATAACTGGTGACAAAAGGTTAAATCAGATTTATTTAGGTATAAACTGTTCACCTTTCATGAGTGAAATATAAATGTTCTGACAAATAATAATATAAGATAAGAAGATAAATGGGAATAATTAAATTTATGAATGAAAACGACTACCTACATGCATATAATATTTTTATGTACCACCTTCTAAAGTTCCATTTCTAGGTTTACATTTTTTTTTCGAATATTGGCATAAAGTTGGTTACTTAATTAAGATCATGAGACTTCTTTCAAATGAATTGCGATTCATATAGAAATCAGTAATTAATACGTAACATTACTTATTAATAAGTTGATATGTCAAATTTATGCTAAGTAAAAGCATGAATTTGTTTTGGTGTAAACTGTTAAATATATATAATACTAGTGGCCCTATCATAATCAACCTTATATTATTTACAGGGGTGTCCATTGGTTTTTTAGCAACATAGGAACTGTAGGTCTAACAAGTTGTAGTTGAGCCTGGGGATTGTTTAACATAGGTATTTAGGAAAATCTATGAGTTTAGAAGTTTAGTTATAAAATAACAGAACTTATTAAACTAAATTAACTTTAACACTACATTTATTTAGGATCATAACAAGGAAGGCACTGCCTAATTGCCTATATGACATGCACACCCCTGAGTTTTTAAATTAAAGTTATTAAAAGGTGTGCCTGCAAAAATATAGTTATTCACATTATATTTTCACTGTTGAAAATTTAATATTTGTATTTTAAATTATTACTAACCAGAAAATGCATGACATAATTTTACTACTTAATAACACATGTTTATGGAAAGAAAAATAATTGTCTTTTTCTACTGTAATACAGTATTGCGCTTGACAAAGAACAAAAGATTATATTTTGGAGTGTCCGCAAGTTGTGTGTACTTTCAATTAGTGTGTGAGACTTTCTCAACACCCACATAGTTCTTCAAATTCATTTTAGTGCTCCAGGTGAGCACAAGTGATCACTTAGAGTGACCAATAATCTCTTATGTCCTCCTTTAAATTAATTATGATTTGTTAATTATAACTTTCAAGAATTAATAATTTATGTATGATCTGTTGATAGCATCTGTTAACAAATTAATCACATAATCATGTCTTACACACAACTTAACATATTTGTATGCTATTTTACATTTTTATGTTAAGATGTATGCACTAACTACTTACTAAAATTTCACCACTACAATAAGCCAAATTATGGAATAAATAAAGTAAAAACATAACAACACTAATCATTTTATTCAACTAAGTGATATTACAATATAATTCTATCTTATTTATAATTAGAGTAAACTTATCCAATAAATCAATACCAGTATTAAAATATATCAGAACCAGTTCTTTTAGCATGACCTACGGCTTCCTCGGGTTGCAGTTTTTCCTCTTCTGAGGGTTCAATGGGCTGACCGTGTTCATCTAACTTTCCTTGTTTAAAATCTAATACTATTTTTTTGCTATATACTGCATCAAATAATTGTTGTGCAGTAAATTCACTTTGTATTACATCCTCAGTTTTATAAGACACATATGGTTTCAAGGTGCAACCAGTTAGATCAGGAACAATCAATTCTGGAATCATTTCTGGTACTGGTACAAATTTTCCATTAAGCATATATCCTGTGTCACGTACTCCTCTTGTATCGATCGGTAGTAAAGGATTTTTACTAGCTTGTTGTTGTTTGTGTAACCGGGACCCTCTTTTATTAGGCATTACGAATTTTCGGAAGTTTCTTTTCCCCTCTCTAGGAGCAGATAATGAAATGGTTCGCTTGCTGATTAAACTCACTAATGCTATGGTTTTTGACATTATTAATAATCTTTTTTCACAGTAAATATATTAATTAAAAATTTAAATCGAAGTAATATAATTTACTTTCAAATTCGACTTCTGGTTCTGGGTTAAGTTATATAAACACAGAGTGAGCAGACTAGTTTAGAAATTATGTCAAAATTATAAATTTGTACATTGTCAACGTCAAGCAAGTCATAATAGAAATTGAATATAGACACGCATGTCATCAATTTACTTTTTTTAATTTACTGTGTGGTGTGTGACCATGAATGCAACATTTAGATAGGTAGCTAAAAAAATAAGTTTATCATCTATGCTAATTGCTAAAGAGGCAGAGTCCGTTCGCAGAAAGTTCATATGTCTAGCTGTTAGGTTAGCTAAACTAAGCGCTATGTTGCCATATATAGCTTCTATGACTCAAGGGAGTCATTAAAATTTATGTACAAGGGTACAAAATGTTAAATGTTACGGTATTGCTAAGAATAATTATCGATATTTCTTATTAACAATATAATGAGACATTTGAAATGTATGTTTGTATTAAAATATTTTGTTAATAGCACGGGTCACTTATTTAAATTTATCTTTATATGAAATCAGTGAATCGTCAAAATCGCTCCAGAACCAACAAACGCTTGACGTATATAATTTTATTATTCAATTATCAGAACTTTTTACTATACTTACTATCGATATTTGAACAATTCAAAAATTCGAGCTTCATACATTTAAAGTAAAAATGCCGAATTGTGTTGTGAATAGGGTATAAGAAATAATCATCGAAAGAAAGCAGGATGGGATCACATTTCATACTGTGGTAATTTGAATTTTCATGGCTACTCCGATTTAAGCACCACATGTTTAAAGGGCCTGCCTCACTTTGCTGTTCTTAGAGTTCTGTCTATAGGTACTTTTTTTTTTGGTCTGATGAGGTGTTGCTGTCATGATAAACTATAATGTGCTGTGGCAAGCAAAACCGCCTTTAGAGAGTTTATTGATTATCACCCTCCACAATTCTTTTAGTAATGAGATTAATGAACTACTGATGCGATGGCAAACGTATCGACTTAACACTGTATATAGTTTGATTAATTAAGTATATTTTACAAAGAAAAATCGACTTCATATAAAACACAAATTTCAAACCGTCAGGGAATTCCGCCACAGAATTGTCAGATTATGGGTCAGGACGACAAGGACATTAAGATGAACCGAACGCTTGAGTATTTAATCGTCACCTTTTGTTTTACATTTTTTAAATCGTTCATACCTTTTGGTCACGTCTAAATCGTCAGTCTTTTGAATAGGAGCTATAATAACCCTATTATAGCTCCTATTTATACTTAATTTCTCGTCTCAAAGAAGCGCTGTGTAAGATTTTCTTCCTATTTTCTACCCCTTCGTATTGCCGCCACCATGCAAACCGGCAGATTAATATTTTTCCGTAAACAGAAACATGTGGGGCGCATACACTATTAATATCTGAAGCGCTAGAGTATTTCTTTGTGACTGATTTATTACATTGTTGTACACGCTCCCCCCAATAGTGACAGAGTACATATCATATTACTAACCCATATAATTCGCACTGAATTAAACGTTCCGTAGGTCTTATCATTTTGTTTTTGATCATTAACATAATCTTTGTATAATTTCTGTGATAGTTCTTGAACCGTCGATGATACCACGATACTCTCGTGTTGTCTGTGCTCTTAAATAATGAGACTCGATCCGAGGAATAGAATAAATGTGGTCTCTCATATCTTGAATAATATTTGCGTGAACTTTAATGTGTCTTATCATGCTTACCTCTCAAGTCTTTCTCCACGAAATTTTCAGTAACGGTCTTGCCTTTAACGGTGCGAATCATGCGATCAGAAATTTCTTAAATTTAAAATATTTTTTTGCACACTCGCCCTTTCTCATTATTTAGAGTGAAATAGAATGAATGGAGTGAGTATTACTTGGATTGATCATTAGAGTAACCATATTTTGGAGTTATTTCGGGCACACTTTAATTGATATCGGAGCGCTGTAGATTAATGTATTTTAAAGAATATACTCTAAGAACATAAAGGATAGATTTAGTAGTGCAAATATGCAAAATGGAACACAAGAGCTACATGCATGCGCAAACGCTAGAACTAGCCGCCATTTTATGACCAGTGGGACCAGTGACACAATTAAAGAAAAGATAAAAGGTTTCAAAGCGAGTGACAGCTGACAAAGCTTTCATTTTCGGGCCAACTAACAGATGGCACTACAGTCTTCTGAAAACGTCACTTTAAGGCGTCTGTCCCACCCCTGGGTAGGTTATTGACTCACTTTCATTTACTTAAAATTTCCCATAAAAAGCTAAAAATTTGCATAGCCAAAAACTTTATATTAGAATATATTAGGTTAGGAAATGTTACTCCTTAGAGAAAATAAAACAAATTCGTTTCTTGTTTTATAAATGGATTCTTATTAAAATTTGTACATTTCAATTCCAAGATTTTGTTTATTACAAAAAATAATACAAACTGATGTTAGTTATTGTCACAAATAGTATATGATTTTGTAAATTAAAATGACGACGATAAGGTGAAAAGGTATCATATCAAATCCGTACAAAATATTCATATAATTTGTCAAGCCGTAATGCATACTCTTCAGCGGCCATCTTATGATGATCAATACTAAAATCTTAGATAGTTTATACGCTTAGATAGAGTCTAAAAATATAGGTTAACAGTCAACATCTATTTTTTTCAACGTTTTCAGAGCTGTAACAGTCTAGATTCTAGACGTATAAATAATCTATGACTAAAATAAACAAATATTTCTATGTTACTTGAAGATTCCAATAAAATTATTCACATTCTTGAAAAAACAATAATATTATCAACAAATAAAATGAAATGCTAAAAATTGCCATTCTGTGAAGTAATCATTTTTTAACTTAGCCCCACTTAGTACCAAAATAATACTTGACAAAGCTCAAATAAGTATACCCACAGCCAAACTGTATTATTTTGTTATTGCGCAACTATTGGCAGCAGCGAACGAGAAGTCTGGCGAGAGGTATATAGGTACACATAGTTTTTTTTATATAAGAGGGGTCAAACGGGATGGGGAGAGGTGAGGCAACCGCCCATGGACATCGCAACATCAGGTGTCGAGAGATGCGTTGCCGGTCTATAAGGTGGAAGTATGCTATATTATTGAAGGTCCCTAAGTAGTATCGGTTCGGGAAAACCATAGTCGGTAATTGATTCCACAAAGTGGCTGTGCGACGCTAGAAATTTCTTGCAAAACGCGCGGTTGTGGAATGCCAGACGTTAACGTGATGCAGGTGGTACTTTGCACGTAATGTCCGGTGGTGGAATTCGGCCGCTGGAATCAACCCGAACAGCTCCTCTGAGCACTCCGCGCGATAAATGCGGTAGAAGAGAGAACCCACATCTCTACGCAACGCCAAAGAATCAAGCCGATCCGAGATTACTTGATCGTCGATGATTCGATCCGCTCTTCGTTGTATGCGGTCAAATGGAAGTAGCTGGTACTGAGGAGCACCTGCCCAGAGGTGAGAACAGTACTACATGAGAGGCCAAATTATAATGCGCATATACATAGTACAGCTTTATAAACTTTTAAATGGATCACACAAATATTTTGTTGTATCTATAACAGTCTTACAACTTGTGTTAATATGAGACACCTTATTTTACAAAACCTACAATAAATATATATATATATATATATATATATATATTTCATTTTCAATAGTACCTAGCTTGGCACTCCAATTTCACACAGCACCAATCCTGACTACAGAATGAATGGTAAATCATTAAAATTTTAAAACTAAGCTTAAATACAGATGTCATGTTAAACAATATTTATACAATATGCAAAATTGAAATGCAAGTTTATCTATATAATATATATAAACCTCATCAAACCCAAAATATTTTACAGGAATGTATCTTACAACAATAGATAACACAATATATCAAAATAACTATCACATAATAATAATGCACCGTGGCATAATTATAAATTACTCTAATCCAACATTCGACCTTCAAACCAAATAATAATAATGCAATGCAAATATTAACCAAGGGGCGTGACCAGACGCTGGGTATTCAATTTCATTGGTCAGTTGATCACAACATATCGAAAATAATCGCTCCTATAGATACTATAGATATATATATATATACTTGCTGACACGACAGACGTTGTTCTGTACATTACAAATTAAAAACAGTTTTTTTATGAATTTGTCAATAATATTGCATAACATCAAGAATTATTTCATAAAATATGCTCCCTATTCTTATAATGAAATTGATTTACAGCAGAACTGTGAAAGCGTACGTCAATAAATTTTGTCATAGAAAATATGTCCATACAAAACAAATATTGAAAATAAAAATAATAATGGGTCCCAAATCGAAATAAAAACTATCCTATCAGTTGGACCAAACTGCACTCCATGAAGTAATCCCCATTAAAATCCGTTCATTAGTTCAGGAGTCCATCGAGGACAAACAACGTGTCACGTAATTTATATATATTAAGATAATTAAAATGGTCATTGTTTGAGGCTCTTTCACGCCTAAACCACTGATCGTATCGACACGAAACTACCACCATTCGATGCTAAATTTATGTTAGTTATAAAATTATGTAGGTTTATGGCTACTTACTTTTTTATTGTCTAATTTATTTCCTTTTAAAATTCGGCCAGCGAAGCGGGCGGGAACGGCTGTAGATTTATATAAGACACATGTTCCTAACGTATCTGTATGTATTTGCTCTTGGGTATCCATTCATTATTTTATAATATCTATTATATCACGACATTTCGAGTTTGCTCGTGACAATATCGCTACATTATAGATATGGGCGATACAAAACGTATATAGTTACAAAATCTATATATTGCTTCAATATCGAAAGTCCGCTTACTGACTCGTTCGAAATCTATGGTATTGCAATTCGCGTATCGCACGCACCATAGAATACAGTAACATGATCTTAGAGTAACAACGAATATATTCGTACGCACTATAACATTACAAATTGAAATATATAGTTTTCATATCAGATTTTAATACTCGAAATCTGATTTAGATACGATTCTCAGAAAAAGCGATACGACCCAGCCCTACTACTATAGTTGTCAGTAGCCTCACAATACCTATCTCTAATATATAAAATTCTCGTGTCATGGTGTTAAACATTGAACTCCTCCGAAACGGCTTCACCGATTCTCATGAAATTTTGAGTGCATATTGGGAAGGTCTGAGAATCGGACAATATCTATTTTTCATCCCCCTAAATGTTAAGGGGACCACCCTTACCACATCCGTCAAATCCACAGGATTTTTTATTTTTATTTTTTTGACATTTTTTTTTAAATTTGTTTGATTATGAGTCAGTATTAAAAAATACATACAACTTCAAATTTTCACCCATATACGATAAACAGTTACTTTTGTATCGCGATTTTAATATCGGCAATAAAACGTTTGCTGGGTCAGCTAGTACTTATATATTAATTTGGTATATTCGTAATGCAAACAACTGAGATGAGCGGGCGCAGCAGACTGAATTTTCGATTACAAAATATTTGTCATTGGTTAGGTTATTATCATAAAATATTGAAAACAATCGCTACTGGCTATTGTATCCAGTAGCTGAAAACATTCGCTATTTATTAGGTGTTATATGTTTTAAGCACATAATATATAATTAATATAAATAAATTAGATTTAGCACAGTCTGACGGCCAGAAAGGCACGTTAGTGCGTTTTTTCTCATTAAAAGGACTTTTAAAGTTCCCCATGGGGATTCACATTTCGGACCATAGCTAACAATAATTGGACTCTTGAATTTTAAGGAATAAATCTAGTTCAGTTATGAGGTGGGGCTGGCTCTGGAATATGAATTACAATTAAATTATCTATTGATACGGCTTTACTCACGTTTTAGTCGGTGACGGTACCGACTAGTTTTGGACCATTCGGAGGTCCTTCATCAGGTTGAGTGTGTGTAAGAGGTGGGACGTTATCGCGAACCCACCACAATCACCCTGATGCGTGAGTAAAGCCGTACTAATAGATAATTTAATAATGACTCACGAAAGTTTTAATGAATTACAATTAATTATAGGGGCAGTATAGTGGCTATTTATTATAAAACTGATAATAATCAAACAACAGATATCACATGTCAAAAATATAAAACTTAAGCAATTGATTTACCATGTCAGACATCTTCAATTGAACTATGGGTATTAAAGAAATTTACCATGACTGATGACCGATTTAAAAAGTATCAAAGATTTATACAGTGTGATACACATAATCACTATTACTTTATAATATTAATTATGATTACAAATTTAATTAAAACAATTACCCCCTTATTCATAATGGTCCGCTAACTAAACAGCCGCTAAGGACTGTTTTTTCTCATTCTGACTTAGGTCAATAGAAGAAGACAGAGTGAGAATCAGCAATGCTTTAAGTTAGCAGACTATTATGAATAAGGGGGCAAATGTACATAAGGTGTATATAAATTATGTATTTATATTGTCACAGTACAAAAAGTTACAGTATAAATAAATTACATCCAATACTAAGTGAAACACATTGGTATTTTATTGTATAAAATACTAGTTAATTAAATCATAATTATTGAGGCCTTGGGGAAGTTTATATAGTGCCTACTTATAGAACTATATGCACTATATATCCTTTAAGTGCAAGAGAGAGAGAGACATTGGCATTACCACTTTGATTTTATTAAAGCTGTGCACATATTTTTTAGTATTTACCTTAATGATATTCAATAACGAAAATAATAATAATTTATTTTACATAAAATATATATTTTATACAAAAATTCAACCATACACCTATGTGTATCTATATACCACAGAACACTAATAATAATATATTAATTAAACACTGTATTTGGAAATTTTTGAGCAGAAAATAATAATAAAAGAGTGATCCGTCATATCTGACATCAACCAACGTTTGAGCTTCACGTTTCAAAGCCTTCATACATTTATCATTCGAAAGTCAAGATGTTTATTCAAAATCCACGAGCGCAAAGCATTGATGGATTATTTGCTTTGAAGAAGACAAATAAATGTTCATAGCACACAGAAATATTTTCGGACATCTACATAAGCTATCAGCAACACATTATGGCTTCAGTCGTGTCCGCAGCTGTGCAAGGGAGACGAATACTGGTGTTGCCAGAACGATATGCGCGTATTAAAAAAAATACGTACTCTTGTAATTTTGCTCGCCTTGGTTGATCTGATTGATCATTAAGTGATAATTGTCGTTATTTCTTCTGTAACATAAAAAAGGGCGACAGACAAAGGTCATCGTTCGATATTCTTACTACGCCGCGAACCTACTGTACAAGTGACATTGTAATAAAATAAATTTTATGATTTTTATAAAGTTTGTAATTGTAACCAAATTTAAATATAATTTTTGAAGTTATACTTATTTTGGGGCGTTGGGGAAAAATATCAGAGTGAATTTCTACGATGCGCGCACACTCCGTCACGCAAATTCGACACTTGTTAGAGAGGCTTGGGCCTCGTATACTCATATATGAATTACAAGAGGTCTAAACCACAACCAATGGACGGTAGTTAAATAAAATTTCAATTCAATTCAATATTTAACTACACGTTATTTAATTAAATTTCATTGCTTGTATTATACACCTTCTTTATTACAATATTGTTCTTTTTATAAACGTAAAATAGCACGAGGTAAAATTTTTTTTTACGCCAATGAAGAATAACTTCCTGCGTGCGTATAGACAGATGTACACACACACTTTTTTTTAATCCGGCGTAGGCTTGCAACGTTATATCGGGAAACCGATTTAATCGATATATCGACACCTAAAATTATCGATACTTATCGATATCAACGGTACGCCGTATATATCGATATTACTAAAAAGCTTGCATCCCTAATCCGGCGTTTAGATGATTAAACAATTAACATGATCACACAACGCTGAGTTACAGTTACAAGCGCTACAATTGTTATAAAAGTATTTTATTTAAATGTCTAACACACGCGTTGATTGAACATCGTGGCAAAGTGGATGTATCGTAACTTATCAGTTGTTCGAACACCAGCCGTCCGCGAGCGTCACGTGTCGTGCGGCCGGTCGTCGTCGACGGACGAGTGCGTGACGTCACTGAGCTCGTCCATCTGCTTCTGCTTCTTGCGCACGTTCCAGTGGAGACACTCGGCCAGCGAGTCGAACCAGTCCGAGATCTGGTCGAGCGCGCATATCGACGGCACCGGGTACACTGACGTCGTTACGTACAAACTGAAATTATTACGGAATTTGTTGAGAACACTTCGTGACATCTTACATAATATATAAAGTTCTCGTGTCCTGGTGTTTGTTAACAAACTCCTGCGAATCGACTGAACCGATTTGTATGAAATTTTGTGAGCATATCGGGTAGTTCTGAGAATCAACGAACATCTATTTTTCATGCCCCTAAATAATAAGGTGACCCACCCCTAATATATATTTTTTTGACAATTATTTTTATTTTTATTATAATTCAGCATTGAAAAATACATACAACTTCAAAATTTCGCCCTTCTACGATCTATAACTATTTTTGTATCGCGATTTTTATATTATTCTGATCCATCCACAAATCCGCTATAGGGTTGCAAGATGGCAATCGAATACAATTATTGTAGTACGATATATTTGGTAGGTTTGAGTATCGGTCGTCACCTATTTTTTATACCCCAAAAATTTTTATAATTGAATTTTTTTTTATACACTTTATATGGTAATACAACGTTTGCTGGGTCAGCTAGAATTATAGAACATTGTTCACTAACAACGACGTTCTAAACATAAAGACAAATCACGTGAAACAAAGCAGAATTAAAGAACATATCACAAATTACACTATGGTAAGCTTCGTCTGCTTTATCTATACATTGCCGTATTCACTGCAGTAGTTTAAAATATTCTTGGTCATTAAGCAGCAATGTAAAATATTCATTCGTTCAGGTTTGATTCGGACAGTGTCAGTTAGCACACGACTAAGAAGAAAAGTGTGCTTACATTGTCTTTATGCACACTTTTACCTATATGTCCTTATAAGTGTATAGAACGTCATTGTTCACTAAGGTAAGCAAGTTAGCGATTCCTACGAGCAGTGTATATCCGCACTTTTCTCGAGCGATACATTTTGTTGTACTCCTTCGAATAAAATAAAAACAATTAGTACGCACTTTCGGCTAAGTTCTCGAATTATTTATTACAAAGACTCTTTCTAAGAAAGTGTAATATTGAGAGATAGATACAGAGTTGACGTTCATTTTGAATGTACAATTAAATGCGTATAAGGTGAAAGGTGATATTTCGCACTGGGCCAGTGCGGTCGATTAAAAAAAAAATACGAAAGGCTTGGAAACAGGGACATAAAACAAGTTACTGCAGTGCCGTCTCGGGACGCCCGAAAGATGTGAACCTTTATAGTACAAAGCGTAGGAACTAAGCATTAAATATAATGAACTAAAAGTTGAGACACAGGTTTATCGACAGAAGGAATAAACGAAACAGCTGAGATGACACTCTGTGTATCATTATATATATATCGTGTAACGGTCCTAAATCTGACGCTCTCGTGTAACGTTAAATTGACGCTTAGCGTGGATAGAGCTGGCGCGGCCAGCGGCCCGAAAGTTTCACTTACAAAAGTATTTCACACTTCCAGAGTGATAACATAAAAAAAATAATAATGTTTGAATTTGAAATTTGCTATTCCATTCCAATGTATTCCCCATTTTATTTTAGTTATTATGTATTTCGGGTCAAATCTTGCAACTAAATTTGTAATCTGTAATACTCAACCGATTTTGACAGCAATGGCAATTTTGTCTGCTAGGAAATATGTGAAATAAATAATAGTGATATATATATCTTTCACTTATATAAAGTGTCCGTGGCACAACAATTAGAACCGTTGACTCTCACCACGGTGCACCTAGTTAGATGTGTTTTCGGTTTTTTGTTTTTCTTAAGTCTCATTTGCCCAGTAATTTCACTAGCTACGGCGCCCTTCAGACCGAAACACGTAATGCTTAGACATTACTGCTTGACGGCAGAAATAGGCGCCGTTGTGGTACCCATAATCTAGCCGGCATCCTGTGCAAAGGAGCCTCCCACTGGTGATTCCTCTGGAGTAACAAGAGAGTTTCAACCGCGGTGACTACATACTATCAGATGACCGGTCTTTCTCTTCCATAAAAAAAAACAATTCAAACATTTTAATTATTTCATGGTTTTAGTGTAAAAATTATCATTAATACGGAAGTTTATAACATAAGAGTATTTAAATGTTGTAAATGTGCTAAGCTAAAAGCTTCACAAAATTACTTCGACACGTGTTTCGCCTTAAGCGACCTTCAGGAGCTGTTGGGTCAGCAAAAGCTAGATTGAGAGAAGTACTTTCTTTGCAGCGTTTGGCATAACATTTTAACTAGCAAAATAACGTCTAATTCTAAAATTTTATTCATTTCTTGTATTGTAGAACTAGATACTAGCATACCTGTCGCCGTGTTGTAACGCCTGTCGGTTGCGACCGTCGAACGACACCCACATCGCGTTGCGAGCGTCCGGGGACAATGAGATCTGCGATGTAAAAATAGTATTTAATGCAACAGTTGTATACAGAGGGTCAAAAAATGCGAGTGACGCGGGTTTTTTTTTAATTTATACTAATGTTTTACCTTCTTCAAAAGCACATGAAAACATTTTTCGCCGTTTCTCGTACTTGGCGATGAATAAAAACTCGTTTTTTTAAAAACGGTACCTGATAGCAATCATCAGTCATTATTAAAATAAAATAATATCAACTTTTGTATTAAGGCGATTTCACGGTTCGCGTATATTACGATAACTGTCAAGTACGGTACATCACTACACTGTAGGCGCGAGGCGAGGTGTGCGGACAGCGGGGGGTGAGTTTTTTATTTTTTTTGTACCTTGAATTTTGTCTTGTGCTATGGCTGTTTTATGCCTTTAATAATTTTTTGTACACATGTTTACGTGAAATTATTTTTTTGTTTGAGTGAACATGAAAACGACTTATTATTTTACTGCTTTAATAACTGTTACTTATTATATTTGTATAGAAATAATTAATTATTTAAATTGAAAATATCTCCTTTTCAAGGGTGTCTCACGACAAGTGATTCACATTCGGAAAACATAAAAAATCGTTATGTGTTCTTAAGGAGCACTGTACTTTTTTTAAAGCAAGTATTAATCTGATCTCATTGCATCGATTTTTAGTTCTATTTCTATACTGCTTTTGCATGATGACATTTTAATGTAAAATATATTAGAGTCGCATGACTAAAACGTAACTCAGTAGAAAAAAATATTATGAAAATAAAAAGAATTATTAACTCAGTGGAATATTAAGATGCTCAAGCTGAGACAAATAAATAACATTAAGCAATAATCAGTTTGCTTTTTATAATAATAATAATATTGACACACTTTTTACACAAATTATCTTGCCCCAATGTAAGCATATATAGCCTGTGTTATGGGTTACAAGACAATGATATATTTAATACAATATACTTACTTAAACATACATAAATTCATATAAACATACATTAACACATTTAAACAGCCATGACTCGGAAACAAATATCCATATTCATCATATAAATGCTTGCACCTACCGGGATTCGAACCCGGGACCTCTAGCTTAGGTAGGATCGCTAACCACTCGGCTATACAGGTCGTCAACTTAACTAAGATTACAAGAAAACCCATAAATATCAATTAGCGATCAATAATTCTTTTTCATCAAATATTGACTTAAGTACACACTTGAATTGACTTTGGTACACAAAAATAAAAAAAAAACGCCCAGTAACGACACTGGGTGGTGGGTCAAATTCAAATTCAAATAGTTTATTTCTCAAAATAGGGTAACCGCATCACTTTTTGATGTCAAGAAAATATACAAATAATAGAATAATACAGTCCTACTGAATTACTTCGCTTATAAATTAAAATAGTATGCAGACCTTAAAATTATTTACATTGCTTTAATCCCATGCACTTTTATCTGTTATATAATCTTTAATTGTATAAGAAGCTTTTTTTAAATTTTTTTTTAATTGTAGTTTGCAAATGCTTTCAAGTATTTTATTATAAAAACGGACACATTGAATGATTTGTCTATATTCGTTAGCTTGTGTCAATATCTCACCTTGAGCTCTACGCCAGCCGGTACCACGATGGGCCGGAAGGAGAGCGAGTGCGGGCAGATGGGAGTCACCATGATGGCGGGGACCGACGGGTGGATCATACTGGCTCCCGCCGCGACCGCGTACGCCGTACTACCCGTGGGGGTGGACACGATGAGGCCTGCAACCACCATCATAATATGATGATTCATTTGTAATAAATGACGACCCATATAGAATGGTAAGTGACCCTGACTACTAAGCTAGAGGTCCCGGGTTCGAATCCCGGTAGGTGCAATCATTTATACGATGTATATGGATGTTTGTTTCCGAGTCATGGATGTTTATATGTATTTATGTATCTTTAAGTAAGTATATTGTGTTAAATATATCGTTGTCTTGTACCCATAGTACAGGCTATGCCTAGTTTGGGGCAAGATAATTTGTGTAAAAGTTGTCAATATTATATTATTATTATATTATAATTAACAGTTAAAGGCGTAAAAGACATAAAAAAGGCATTTATTTTCTCAAAATTGATGCCTTTAGAATTCTTTTTGATGTCAGTTCTAATATACTAGATACTACTACCGCTTCGGAAACAAATGGCGCTCTGAGAGTGAAGAAATGGCGCAAGAAACTCTCCCAGCTTCTTTTTTTTTGCGTTCTTTTCAATAAAAATATACAATATTGTACAGTCATTTCTATCGCTATAAAATAATAATAATCTAGGCTACTAAAAAAACCTGCTCTTGCCCTGTGCTTCCCCGGGGCATAAAAAGAATAGGGAAGTCCCAGGCCCAAGGGTGTCGTAAGAGGCGACTAAGGGCATTACTAGTTGGAGGCATCTTTCATTCTGCACATCCTCTTTTTCTGCCGTGAAGCAGTAATGTGTGAGCATTATTGTGTTTCGGTCTGAATATTTGGGTTTTTAAGACCTCTGTTAGCCTGTACTTTGAACAATGCACGCACACTAACACAAAGCGAAATACATATAGCGAGTGTAAGATGAAGTTTGTCAGGCACATTAAAGTAATAAAACTAGCCCGTTTTCATCGGTTGTGTAGCAAAAAGAGTCTCTAACAGACGTTTGAATTATTAAGATAAAAATACTACTGAGTTTTTTAAAAACTCTTTTATAGAAAGAGAAATCACTATGTTACAAGCTAGGCTATGACAAGGCTAGCTACCACCAACCAATAACGCTGCACTCCGCGATATGTGATTCCGGCCACACATAATCGAATTAGAAACGTCTAGAAATATCGATTATTCCGTCGCAGTTATCGTCAACGGACAGTGGCGTTGGGGCGACGACGAGCTTTTGGTTGCGAATGGTTAATCGACTCATTGCAACTCCTGTTCAATCATTTGTTGCGGTGCGCATCAGGAGCCGACATGAATTTGGGTATTACGGTAATAGTGACAAAATAAACTGACCGCTCATCCGCAAATAGCCACGCTACGTACTGCATACAGCGTTCAAGGATCACGAGACTAAAGCCATAGTTTATTTTGATTGGTAAATTTTGATGTGTGCGTGACGTCACTAATATGGCCGCCTGTCCCCTTATCAATGAGCCAGGACTTTTATAATATAACTCACCGTCTCCCTGCACGGAGGTGATATGCTTCCCGTCCAGGAACAGGTCGATGTTGGAGATGTAGGGCGAGGGTCCACGGTCCACCACCACCTCGTTGAGCACCAGTATCGTGGTGGGTTTCTTCTTGTGTGCGTCGTCATCATTACTCTTCCGTAGGACCACACACTGAAGCCGCGATCTCAGTGTTAACGCTGCATGCCCTTTAGAAAAACAAAATTATTGAAAGGAACGAAAAATAAATAAAATACACAAGTTCTGTTTTCAGTTTGTCAACGTGTTGTTGAAAATGGATAAAATTCAATTGGTGAAGAAATAAGATTTAGACTGGTAGTTTGCATATCATTATACAGAAACGCTTAGGGATGAAAAAAGTTACTGCGCGCTGAGTTCCCAAAGTACTTACCGATTCTTAAAAGAACAAGAGAGAACATTAATTATACATGGACGTGTTAAAACAGTGTAGCACCAAAACAAGCCGATTAACGTGTAAATACATAGCCCCACCAAAACACTTACACTAATACAGGCCGATAGGCGGCCATTAAGAGAATTGTCATCGTCTGTGAAGGATCAGTTTGCGTCTCAATAAAATATTTTAAAATGCCGTCGTGCGTTGTGAAAAGTGTAAAAACGATACTATATAAGGATTTGTGGCCATAAATGATTATTTAAGCGAGAAAAAATTGTGTAACTTGTATCCCCCGTAACCGCACACACACTAGCATAACGGTGCTTCACTTGTTAATATCACGGCGAGGAGTCCTTCTTTTTTTCATCGTTCGTGTAATTATAGAGCTTTTTTGAAATTGTCCCAAAAAGATCCTGAACAATTTTAGCTCGATTATTTGCTATGAAACATGGCTTCACAAAAAAATTACAGTGTGGAAGAGACCACCATCTCCAACACCTACGAGATTTAAGACGAGTCATTTGGACGGTATAATAAGAGGCGGTCTTTTGGTCGTTATGATTGAGAATGTCGACCACGGAGCTACTGTTACTAGTTCTTTATATGCAGAGCAAATAAAAAACTGTGTAACGTGAGAAACAAAGAAAAGTAAAGAAAAATTTAAATCATTGTTATAGTTGACCCAAGTTTTATTTAATTTCTTAGATCTTCTGTATCAATGTGCATAATCAAATTAGTTATTTGTGTAAATGTTTGCGTTTGTGACTATACCTGTGATTTTTTTGTTATTATTGTATCTGTGAAACATGTATTAGGAAGGAGGATGCATCTATATTTATATTTTGTATCTCTTCAGTTGTGATGTGTTTGTTATGTTTCCTTGTAATAATAAAAAAATAAATAAACAGCGAGGCAAACTAGAAAAAAAAATCGTTCTATCAAGATAATGTCGCGACTCACAGATCAGCAGTTGTAGTGGTTGCTTTTGGGGATACTTAAGCATTCTCCATATTCACTAAACCTAACTGACCCCTGACCTCATGAAATACAGCAAAGTTATACCTTTGTTTAAATCGGGCAGTTCTTTTGACCCTGCTAATTTCAGACCTATTTCAGTGCTGCCTGTTTTTAGTAAAATTTTTGAAAAACTTTTGCTTCAACAGCTACAAATGCATTTTTGTAAATTAATGAACAAAAATCAGTTTGGTTTCACTAGGGGCTTATCAACAATTAATGCGGGTACTAGACTCATTGAGCACATCTTTGACGCCTGGGAAGAGTCACAGGATGCATTGGGCATTTTTTGTGATTTGTCAAAAGCATTTGACTGCGTCCACCATGAAACTTTACTACTAAAACTAAAGCATTATGGAGTGAAAAATAGAGCCCTAAATCTGTTAAAATCATATTTAAGCGAGAGTTCCGATAGTCGATGTAAATGGCAAACGGTCTTCGGGTAAACCTGTGGGAATAGGTGTTCCACAGGGTTCTATTCCCGGTCCTTTCTTGTTTCTTATATATATTAACGATCTACCGTTTGTGGTAGATGATAGCCATGAGATTGTATTGTTTGCTGATGATACTTCACTTATTTTTAAAGTGAAGCGACGTGCGGATATTGATGACGAGGTAAGCAATGCACTCTCAAAGATAGTGCGTTAGTTTGAGACGAATAATCTGCACTTAAACAGTAAAAAAACAAAGTGTTTACGGTTCATTACACCAAACACAGCGGAGGTACAAACCAACGTACTTATAAATGACCAGAGATTGGAACTTGTGGACACTACGGTCTTCTTGGGTATCACGTTAGATAAAAAGCTGGGGTCCATATATTACCCATCTAGCAGATAGACTCAGCTCTGCGGCATATGCAGTTAGAAAGATTAGAGAGTACACGAATGTTACGACCGCTAGATTAGTGTACTTTAGTTATTTTCACAGCATCATGACGTACGGTATATTACTATGGGGTCATGCTGCTGACATTGATATAGTGTTTGCACTGCAAAAGAGAGCTGTTCGTGCTATATATCAGCTTGGTTATAGACAGTCTCTCAAAGAAAAATTTAAAGAAATAAATATTATGACTGTTTATTGTCAGTACATTTATGAAAATTTAATATATGTTCACAAAAATCGTCACCTTTTTGCTCTTAATAGTGATTTTCATTATTATAACACAAGAAATAAGGGATTGCTTGTAACTAATTCTAGTAGGCTTCATAAGATACATAATAGCTTTAAGTGTAAATGTATACACTTCTACAATAAAGTCCCAGCCACTGTTCAGGCATTATCTATAAATAAATTTAAATGTTTTATAAAAAATGGCTCTGTCGTAAATCCTATTACTCCACTGCTGAATATCTAAATTATCGGACAGCCTGGGACTAGATTGTGATTATTTTATAGCGACTGTACAATATTGTATATTTTTATTGAAAAGAGCGCATTAAAAAAGAATGCTGGGAGAGTTTCTTGCGCCGCTTCTTCTCTCTCAGAGCGCCATTTGTTTCCGAAGCGGTAGTAGTATCTAGTAGTATAAGAAATAACATCAAAAAGAATTCTAAAGGAATCAATTTTGAGAAAATAAATGCCTTTTTATGCCTTTTAACACCAGTAATCTAATTCCAGGGTTGAATTTTTTTTTATTTGAAAGGACAGCGATACGAAGGTGAAGTCGCTACAGTACAGGAAATTTTAGATGTGAATGATGAAGAGTGTTTTAAGAATGGATAAGTATAATAAAAAGTTATTTAAAATAAAGTTTAGTAAAAAGATATTTCAAGTGTTATAAGCTATAAGAGACTAACATCATCATAATCATCAGAGAAGACGTCCACTGTTGGACTAATGCCTCCCCCAAAGATCTCCACGACGATCGGTCCTGCGCTGCCCTCATCCAACGCATCCTGCCCCCAGTCAACGATCTTGACCAGATCGTCGGTCCATCTCAAAGGCCTCCCAACACTACGTCTTCCGATACGTGGTCGCCATCCGAGGGCTTTACTGCCCCACTGGCCATCTGTCAGAAATGAGGAGATCTGTAGGAGAACTTTGGTTCTCCTACAGATCTCCTCATTTCTGATTCGATCTCGCAGGGAAACTCCAAGCATAGCTCTCTCCATTGCCCCCTGAGCGACCATGACCTTTCTCATCAGGCCCATAGTTAGCGACCACGTCTGCGTACTGTATTAATAATTTATTAACTAATAAAATAGAGACTATTGAGTTTTTTTTTATTTAATAAAAGTAACCGGCAACATACGTACTGCTACTTTTTATTGAACGCCCTTTTGTTTTGAACAACTTTTGTTTTGTTTGGACTTTTAACATTAAGAGTTCGAAAATCTTAGGATTTACCTACTTGGGGATTTAACATTAACTTATATAATATATATATTGACAACAACGATTTTAACAATTCAGTAATTAAAAATGATTGTATGGTTTTCTGACACCACGGTAAAATTGAAACTATTTTTCACATTATAGACATTTTACTAAAAAATTTTGGAATAATATTCCATTAAGGGTATAAAAATCGCTTTATAAATCTTAATTTTATACTTGGAAAATTGGAATGATAATGGGATAATAATAAAATAAAAAATAATAAAAACAAACAAAATAGCGTGCAGCACTGGCACAATTGAGTAATAGTCTATACAGTACACAGTCAGCTGCTGCGACCTATAGGCGCCGCCCGACCGTCACGCGACATGCAACACACAGCCGAAAAAGTTTGAGATGATGTAATAAAAGTTTCACTTTAATAAGCATACCTTCTAGAACATTCATGACTTGGTCTTGAAAGTTGTTAAACTCGAACGGTGTCAGGAAACCCAAAGAACCCAGATGGAACGCCATGACGGGTGGCACTGATTGCTGGAAATGGAAATAATACGATATTAATTACTAACAATATGTGTCTGCTTCAATTTATCAGTACAATAGTTACACTAAATATAAATGTGTCTTTTCAGTGCGATACGAATGGGATCGTATTATGGTACGCTACGCCCACTTTTTTTTCAAAAGGAAAAAAAACGTTTTGCGTCCGTCTGTCAAAAACTGTTATCTCGAAAACGCGTGGAGGTATCGGGTTGAAATTAAAGCGATTAAATTACTGGAGTCTACAGACTCTTGAAGCTGTGAAAAAAATGTAGAGAACCCTCCGTGAGTCTCATTCGCACTTGTTCAGTTACATTATTATTTTTCCTTAAAGGCCGGCAACGCTCCTGTGATTCCTCTGGTGTTGCAAGAGAATGTGGGCGGCGGTGATCACTTAATACCAGGTAACGTATACGCTAGTTTGTCCTCTTCTTCCATTAAAAATATATTATATTGTCACTGTTACGGACAGACGAATGCTGATTTATATCAAGAATTCCATCTGCCATGGAAAGGTGGGTACCACTTTATATATTCCAATAGGAACGCATTTTAAAAACAGGGTTTACACTCTAAAAGGTTGGCAAAGTCCATTGGATACCTCTTGTGGTGCAATGATGATCACTTATCATGATGCTCTCGTTGGCCCTCCTAATTCACCAGGAAAGACATAGCTTACCTGAAACAAGGAGCTGGCATGCAGTAGCGTTCCGTCTCCTCCCAGGCAGATGATGAAGTCGATCTTGTCTGTGAGGTCGTCTGTGCCGGCGCGGAAGGTCATGAGGCGCTCCTTCACCAGGTTGAAGTTGCCGTACTCCTGGAGCAGCCTGTCTTCCAGGACCGACGCCTCCACGAACACAACCATGCTTTTCTCCTGGAACATTAAATATTTAAATGATTATTTAATATTTTTTCTATTGTCAAAAGTCAAAGTCAAATAAACTATATTCAATTAAGCTCAAATAAAGCGCTTTTGAATCGTCATTATAAATATTACTTTTAAATTACTGAATCTACCATATTATGTTCGGAAAAAATAGAGCTCGTGAGAAAAACATACAAGAAACTCAACGGCCACTCTTTTGAAACAAAAAAGAGTATTTTACAATGGCTGTAAAATACATAACAAAATAGTTTGTAAGATTCTGCATCGAATATACGAATAGTGTTTAAATAATATCAAATATTTCTAAAAAAGTAATTAATAATAAACTGAATAAATATAAATGATCGTATATTGGATGCATCAACCTTTAGAGATTCAATTCATTGTTCGTGTAAGGTTGCTTCGTGAAAATGATGGTCGTGATTACTATCATAATTAGTAATTGCATCCAACAAATACATTGATTCATAAAATATAACAGGTCGACCTGGCACCACTAGCGGCATCCGTTCACGAGTTGACGCATGGACCAGCCATCAAATTCAAATTCAAATATTTTTATTCAAAATAGGATTTAAAATCACTTATTGAACGTCAAAAACTACCACCCATTCAAAAGAGACTGCCTCAGACCTGAGAAGAATGGGCGCAAGTAACTCAGCGGGCTGTTTTTTTAATATAAAATATGGATTACAATGTGATATCGTACAATAAACATTAATAATTAAAGAGCCTGAGGGTGTTCGCTTATAGTCATTAAGAAAATCGTTTATGCTATAATAACCTTTCCCACACAAACGTTTTTTTAACAATTCTTTTAAATTTCGTAACACATTTGTTTTGTACATTTTCTGGGATCATATTGTAGAAGCATATACATCGCCCAACAAAAGACTTACTAACTCGACCCAATCGAGTAGTATGCATAACAAGTTTATGTTTGTTACTCGTGTTAACATTATGAAAGTCACAGTTTCTAGAAAATTCCTCAATGTGCTTATGAGCATACGGAACATTATCAAAAATGTATTGAGAAGCAACAGTCTAAATGTTTATTTCTTTAAATTTTTCTCTTAAGGACCTAGGTTATAAATCGCGCGAATAGCCTCTATCTCAGCCTCTTCTGCAGCACAAAGATGGTATTAATATCGGCCGCACTGCCTCATAACAATATACCATAGGACATAATACTATGAAAATAACTAAAGTATACTAATCTCCCCGTATCTATGTCAGTTAACCGTCTACTTTTCTTAACCGCATATACTGCAGAACTAAGTCTATTCGTCAATCCTTCAATATGGGGGCCCCATTGCAATTTGGAATCAAGAGTAATGCCAAGAAATACAGCAGATACCACCTCTCCTTTCCTTCGTTACCTTTAGTATTCCTGGATAATTCAAATATTCGATAAGCGACGCCATTATCAGAGCCAATTTGAAGCGAAACGAACGAAATAAATGTCAGTGCTTGTTTGATTGTTGTCATGAAATTTGACGTCATTGTTATATTGTAATTGTATTTTTTTTAAATAATTTCAGTTACCCTTTCGGCCTATAATGTTTATCTATAAAATATAATGAAAATGGTCTTTGTTTGAGGCTCTTTCACGCCTAAACCACTGATCGTATCGACATGAAACTACCACCATTCGATGCGAAATTTATCCTAGATGGTTTATGGTTATTTTTTTTTAATTTAATTTATTTCCTTTTAAAATTCGCCCATCGAAGCGGGCGGGAACGTAAGTGTAAGCTTAGCATAATCTATGATAACGATTTTATAGTCAATAGACATCTAAAATTATACTGAGATAAGCTAAGATAGCTTAATGCAAAAAAAAAAAAAATAACTAATAAACAACCGACTTCAAAACCATTATTTCAAAACAAAAGATATAATATGCACGAAAACGTATAAAAATAATTACGTATTTTTATACAATCTAATTAATTAATCTAATTCTAGTTACGTTTTATTGTCATTTTTGGAATCCGTGTCGGAAGCTTTGAGGTAACAAACATAAAAAAAGCAACGAATTGAGAACCTCCTCCTTTTTTGAAGTCGGTTAAAAAGTCATGTTCTGGTATTAAAACACTGAGCTAAGTTTTGCGTTAGTAAAGTCTGAGCAAAGTCTAAGATCGCTCCTTAGACCTCAGGGTGAGAGTTTGCTGTTAGCCTGAAGGTTCCTTGATCGGTTTGGTAATACTGCGTCTGGAAATTGATTCAACAGAGTGGTCTCGCGAATCTCTGTGTTGTCCAGTAGAAAAACTCGCAGCTGGTATTAACACGAACAACTCCTGCAAACTGGCCGTAATATGCATGGTGATGCAGAGACAGACAACGTCTCTGTGCATCAAATTCAAACATCTTTATTTCAAATAGGATGTGTATATCACTTATTGAAAGTCGAAAACTATCAAACCAAAAAGTATGCCTCAGACCTAAGAAGAACAGGCGCAAAAACTCAGCGGTCTTCCATTTTTTTCATAGAAAATATGGTTGCAAAGTAATATCGTACAATTAAACTTATTATTTAATAGCCTGAGGGCGGTCGCTCCGTTCCCAATCTGTGGTATCATTAAGAAAATCATTAATGTCATAATAACCCTTACCACACAAACAATTTTTAACAATTCATTTGAATAACGTAATCTTATTATTGGAAATCTTCCACCGCACACAATTTTATAATTTTTTTTAAATTGATATTTTTTAAGAATCTCAATGTACTCACATGAACCAACCAATGCACGAGCTGTACAAACGGCATGATGATGGTCGCGTCGTGGATCTTCTTGATCACCAGCACCGTCAGCGGCGGCTTGTACCAGGTGAGCCGCTGGGAAGCCGGGTCCTGGATCTGCCTGCAACCACAACAATCCAGGACGCCTCAAAAGTGGGAATAGAGTGAAGAGCAGTAATAAAGGGAATCCTCTTATTCAATCAAAAAACAATCAGAATAATCTATGTTCTGATTAAGTGACAAAATTAAATTTTTTCAAAATTCCCAGGTTGTGAGTCACAACATGAAAGTTGAGCATACAAGATTTTATCAACGATAAGTCACTCGAACGGTTGGCTCAGTTAGAAAGAGCCCGCATCGTTCATAAAATTTTGTTTTCAGTTTTATTTGTGTAATTAATCGCAGAAGTGAGCGTTATCACTTTAAAAAAAATAGACAAAATTAATATTATTTTTTTTTTTAATACGTATTATTTAAAAAAATATCGACTGCAACATGCATATTTTTAAACTTTAAAACGATTTTACTTAAAAGAAACTGATACCAAATCGGTACCAGTTTCTTGTAGAGATATCAAAAAGAAACAAACAAAACAAAAAAAGCACACATACGGGCGGTTTTCTTAGTAGTGACCAAATATATTTTACAAAAATATAAATTATGAAAACGATATAATCCAATGAATCGCGTGGATTGAAAAACAAATACTTTTTGATCAAATTAAAAATATAAAAAAGTGTAATAAAAATACTGACGAAAAGATGAAATATAAATAAATTAAGGTACTATTTATTGTCAAAAGACATCTTCACAAGAAGCCTTTTTTATCATAATCTCTTGCATCATGCGAACCACATATTTTATTTTGAAATATATTATTAATAATGCGAAAGTAAACATATTATAATAATTCTTATAAAAATTATAAATGTGAATGTCAGTTTGTTTGTTACGCTATCACGTCTCATCCACAGAACCGATTCTGATGAAATTTATTACAGACATAGATAAGTTATTGGGGAAGGACATAGCCTACCTTTTATAGAATAAAAGGCTTGGCGGGGTTGAAATAGAGGGTGGGAATTTGTATGAAAGTACCTCATTATCGAAGATAGCCCCATGAAAATTTGTATTTAGGTACTCGATAAGAAATAACCTGTGTGGGGATGAATAAGGGGGATGAGAAATCTATAGTTGGTAGCTTATAAAAATGTATTCACCACAGCAGTTTGTATTATTTGCAAAGTGAATATATTAAAAAATAAAAAATGCTGCTCTAAGTAACCATGGCACGCGCGCGAAGTCGCGGGTAGAAGCTAGTAACAGTATATCGAAGCGCATTGTACACAAATAAAATGTGAAAACAAAATTTTATGAACGATGCGGGACTCGAACCCACGACCTCTAGCGTTCCTTGCGAGTGCTCTTCCAACTGATCTAATCCTTCAAGTGACGTATCGTCATAAAATCTTGAACGCTTTGTTCAACTCTCAGGTTGTGGCTTCATCTACAGGATCTACTTTACAGCTGATAACCTGCTCAACTTCAATATTTGCATATTAGGAATTTGACTTGAGATGTCGCTCTTGCAAATCTAAACAATTTGTTATGTTTTTAAAGTGATAACCCTCACTTCTGTGATTAATACACACATAAAATTTGAAAACAAAATTTTATGAATGATGCAGGACTCGAACCCACGACCTCTCGCGTTCCTTGCGAGTGCTCTTCCAACTGAGCTAACCCTACGAGTGTCGTATCGTCATAAAATATTCAGTCTATCTCCGGTTGTGGCCTACTTGAGATAAAAAATCGTAACTATCGTTGACTTTTGTGTCCCAATAAACGTATCGACGGTAACTCACCTTATCCGTACACGCTGTCTGTCAATGGGACAACGTATAGCTTAGCAACGATAGAAGTTTGTATGTAAATTGCAATTCTTATAGATTCTTATAAAGAATGACTTATCGGGTATATTGGGACAGCATCAGTTCATTGACAGCTAATTACTAACAGTAGAAGGTAGTAATTTATCTCTATCTGTAGATAGTTTATTGGGAAAGGCCGTTAGAAAACATATGTGTTAGTGAATACATAGCCTTATTACATATAGTAGTACTTACATAACCATAGCAGAGTTCTTCATGATCCTGCCGCATGGTCCAAATTGTTGTATCGGAGACGGCGCGTTCAGGGACCTCGTTCTCCTGTAACAATTGCATTTCGTTTACATTTATTATTCCACGAACAACATTAAGAAATTCTTCATCTGTAGGTACCTGACGACCTGTATAGCCGAGTGGTTAGCGATCCTACCTACTAAGCTAGAGGTCCCGGGTTCGAATCCCGGTAGGTGCAAGCATTTATATGATGAATATGGATATTTGTTTCCGAGTCATGGCTGTTTAAATGTATTAATGTATGTTTATATGAATTTATGTATGTTTAAGTAAGTATATTGTATTAAATATATCATTGTCTTGTAACCCATAACACAGGCTATATATGCTAAACTTGGGGCAAGATAATTTGTGTAAAAGTGTGTCGCTAATATTATGGTCTACAAAGCAGTGGCGTGCATTGGTTTTCTAGTGAGGTAGGGACTGTAGATCTAACTAAAAAAAAGAAAGAAAAATTTATATTTTGAAACGTTTAAGTAAGTAGTTTTGTACAAAGACATAACAATAAAAATAAATATAAACTTAAGATTGACAAACAAGCAAAAAACAAAAATACTGAAACATTTCTATTATATACGATTAAAAAAAAAATGGTCCCAACTTAGCATGTTGCTGGTTTGAAAACCAACGCTGGTCTTCTGTTGGTCTATTTTGTGACGTCACGAAAAATATTTTGATATAAAATAAAAGCAAAACTTTTTACTGGTACGAAACTAAAAGTAACGTGGTATAAAAACTAAATCTTATAAACTTACATAAGGTTACCTTATTTAAAATTTATTTCTTAAGGCGAAGAGTAAGCAGAAAACACGCAAACATGGTGTTTTTAGACAAGTTTTGTGGTGAAAGTATAGCATTTCGAGCTATGAACACTACTTAATCCTGTTACACATATCCTTAAGTCTTATTTGTAGGTTGCTAATGCTTGCTGTTGGTTATAGTTAACACTGCCGAGCCTTTTTGAACTACCACTTTTCTTTGAAGTTAAACAAGTTTTTTGGTACTTCTCTCAGAAAAGTTATTCTTAGAGCTTGTACGTTTTTGTGTAAATTCGAATTCAAATTCAAATATTTTAAAATATTTATTCAAAATAGGATGTGAAATCACTTATTGAAAGTCAAAACATCTACCGCCCATTCCAAAATGATTGCCTCAGGCCTTAGACGAATGGGCGCAACAAACTCAGCGGGCTTTTTTTTCCATCAAAAATATGTTTTACAAATAAAGTAACATTGTACAATTAAGCTTATTATTTAATAGCCTGAGGGCGGTCGCTCTATTCCCAATCTGTGGTATCATTAAGAAAGTCATTTATGTTATAGTAACCTTTACCACATAAACGTTTTTTAACAATTATTTTGAATAATTTTGTTTTGAACACTTTCTGGGATCTTGTTGTAAAAGCATATACATCGCCCCACAAAAGACTTACTTACTCGACTTAGCCGAGTAGTAGGCATCATCAGTTTATGTCCGTAGGTTCATTTATTCAGATTAGTAGTGAATAACGAGGATTGTAAACATATAAACTGTTTTCCACGCAAAAATTTTGAAAATATTGACTTTGTTACATAGATGGCGGGCCGGCAGCCGTGAACTCAAGGTCGCTGGCATTTAGTGTCGCCTTAAGTGTTTCGATCTGATTATAATTAACAATGGGCAATGAACTAGTTATAACTAGTCAGAGTAAGGAAAAAAATTATGAATAGGTGTTCAAAAGCACTGTGGTTATAAAATAACGGAACATAATTAAACTAAATTAAGTTTAACACTATATTAATTAAGGTTCATAACGAGATAGGCACTGCCTAATTGCCTATGATATGCACGCCCCTGCTAAAAAGCGTATAAAATTCCATTATAAATCTGTTGATAATCATAAAATTATAAGTACTATTTTGTTTATATTGACGATTTCTTCTCTGTGTATTTGAAATGAAATGAAAATGAATTTAATTTCGAAGAAAAAACTAACACATTCACACAGCAAAGTTATTGATAACAAAATATATGCTTAATCTTAATACTTAACTTACTTAATACTAAAGAAAAAAAAAGCAATTGGTATCAAATGTGGCACTGGTCTTCCAAAACTGGAGTCCACTCTGTTATAGTTGTGTGATGTTTGGAGCTGCACCGACATATTTAATAAATATGGTAATAAATTGAATTAAAGTAAAAAAGGATTTAAATTTAAACTGTTTATCAGGGGCGTGCATTCCATATATGCCTTAAGGCATTGCCTCTAATATGAATTTTTTAAATAAAATAAATAAATACAGTTGCTCTATATATAATAAAAATAAAATATTAAATAATAAAGTTGATTAAGTTTAATTTGCTTCCGTTATTTTATAACCAAACTTCTATTGAACACAGACTCATTCAACATTTCCTTACGCTAGATACATACTACATTCGTACGGTAGGCAGTCTCAAAAATGCCTATACGACGCAACGAGTATTTCATAGATCTTATTTAGAAAAGTATTGGTCACAGTTAAACGATATTCAGCAATGTATGGGCGGCTAGGTATAACTATTATCACATAAATAAATAAATTAACAGTAAATGACTGCAGTATGGGTGTTTACCGCTAGATGGCGTTAAAAATGAAAATATGTGTAATCTTAGAATTTTAGTAACAAATAATTTTTGTTAAATAAACACGCATGCTCATGCTATTGAGTTAAAATAAGAAAGCAGTTTAAGGTATACTTGTTCCTCGAATGACACAAACTAAAATATCAGGTTGACCATAAATGGTACGGAAACTACATGCGAAACCCAAACAACTCCAGTATGTAGACTTCAAAACCTAGTACTGTCAGTCTAGAGCGCGCTTCTACGACTAGTTAGATCTACAGTGCTTACCTTTCTAGAAAACCAATGCACGCCACTGCTATTTATAATAATTATTCTTTATAGCAACATAAATTTACATAACTAGGAATGATTTATACGTACTTGTCATCATTTTTGAAGTAAAAATCTAATAATAAATATATGAAAAGAACTTTAAATACGTCCGCCAACATCGTGTTAATGGCCGCAAAATGACCAGCGATAACATAATATCCATACGTGAATGAAGTCTTAGGCATTCAATCCGGTTGATAGCACAGAACATTCCAGTTTATAATTATGTTTTTATATTAATATGTATGTAGAGTTTGTGTTTTTTACTTCAATGCTAAAAAGAGACAAGTACAGATTCAGTATTGTGAGATACTGTATCAAATGGGGGACATAAAATAAAAAAAAAAGAAGAATCAGTCTCGTGCCAGAATTTGGCGAGGATGCCTCGTGTAAAAGCGAAGTTTCGAATTGATTAAAGACAAACCTAAGCGAAATTTACACTCAATAAAAATTACAACATTTAGATAATTATGGATTTCCGCAAAATAACGCGTAAATCAATAAATTTTCAAAAAACAATAAAAGTGCTCAACCTAAAAGCTTTCTCTTCACCGCTACCATATTTATGTTCTCCTGGTATCTATGCAGTAATTACGTCGTGCGAATGAAGTCAGAATATATTAAGTAATATATACTCGCGTCATACATAAGACAATCTCTTCTTCAACTATGATTGCCTGGTACTAAAACACTGTATAAAATTGTCTTAGGAATTTTCGATCAGGCCACGTTAATAGCCCATAAATTACTGGGCTATTAACATCTAATGTCTCATAGTGACGACCGTAACAGCGATTCCACTCAGAATTTTAGGTTCAATCAATCAATCCTGAGCGGCACTGAATTGTAAGGCTTACCAACTACCATCAGTTGAAGGTTTTGCTCGTATTGTCACATTTTCTCATTAAAAAAAACTTATGTGCGTTTAATCTTGGCTTCAAAGCAACTGGGCGTCATTAATAGAGCACGGCACGAAGCGCAGGTCCGGCCACACAAGGAGTATTGCTGTCATCTCTGTCTGGTGCACCCCAGTATCAGCTCGATCCATTTGACCGCGTGCAACGCAGAGCAGCTCGAATTGTCGGGGACCCAGTGCTCTGTGAACGGCTGGATCACTTGGCGTAGCGTAGAGACGTCGCTTCATTGTGTGTCTTCTACCGCATTTATCACGGGGAGTGTTCCGAAGAGCTGGTTAACCTGATTCCTGCCGCCGAATTCACCTTCGCACGACACGCCACAAGTTAGGATATCATCCTCACCATCTGGATGTGTGGCGGTCCTCCACAGTGCGGTTTTCAAGGAGCTTTCTTCCACGCACTACAAAGCTGTGGAATGAGCTTCATTGTGCGGTGTTTCCGGGACGATACGACATGGGTACCTTCAAAAAAAGCGCGTACACCTTCCTTAAAGGCCGGCAACGCTCCTGTGATTCCTCTGGTGTTGCAAGAGATTGTGGGCGGCGGTGATCACTTAACAACAGGTGACCCGTACGCTCGTTTGTCCTCCTATACCAGAAAAAAAATCTACGCTTTATACGGTCGGCAACGTATTTGTGATTCCGCTGGAGTTAGAATAGAGTATAGGCCTCGGTAATTACATACCATAAGCTGACGCGTATGCTCGTTTGGTCTACTCTTTCATAAAAAACACAAATTAAATATATTACTACTACTTCGAATACTACAAATAAATTAACGGTGTAAATTTCAACAAATATGTCATTATTTTTTTGAGAGCTATATTTCCCCGAGACTCCTTGATGGCGCAACCAGTCGCCTTTACCAATAGAGAGACAGACAATATCTTACTTCGAGAAGTAATTAACAGTTTGCGGTGGTTATAAATATCACTATCAAAAAGGAGACATTGCTGTGACCAAGAGGGCTTAGGTTATCACAATAATAAGTCATCGCGTGAATCTCACTCTCGCTGAAAGTGTCAGGACCTTTACACAGTCTGATTTTTACACGAACCGAATGTTCTTATAAAATGTTCAGTTATTTAAGAAAACATCATAATCTTTTTATTCATCATAATCATTATACTAACTTTTTTATGAAAATAAGGGACGAGACGAGCAGCACGTTCAGCTGATGGTAATACGCCTTGCCCATTACAATGCAGTGCCGCTCAGGATTCTTGAAAATTCCCAAATATTCTGAGCGGCACTACAGCTGCGCTCGTCACCTTGAGACATAAGATGTCAAATCTCATTTGCCCAGTAATTTCCCTAGCTACGGCGCCCTTCAGACCGAAACAAAGCAATGCTTACACATTACTGCTTCACGGCAGAAATAGGCGCCGGGTACCACACCCATAATCTAGCCGGCATCCCTAATAATAACTTGAAAAATGTCTGTTATTATTACTAAACCATTAATAATTTTCTATAAATATTTTATTATTTTCAATTCAATACAATTTAAATTGTAATTAACTTTCTTTTTTTATTGTGTAAGTGTATTAATTTGTACCGTTTGTTTTCCGAATAAAATAAAAATAATATTACTAGCTTAAATATTATACATTTTAAACTAGACTTTATATACTTCTTTATATTTAGTTAAAACTTAGATCATTTATACGTCGAGTCGAGATAGACTATGACAGCAGCTGTGAAATGTCATAAAAAAATTGACTTTAGAACTAACCTCTACTTTGAGCAACTCACGCACACTAACACAGTGACACATACAAATCGCGAGTGTAAGACGTAGCTTGTCACGCACACTAAACTAATATTCCTGGCCTGTTTTTATCTGTTGTATTATAGCAAGAGACTTACCCCCTTATTCATAATGGTCCGCTAACTTTAAACAGCCGCTAAGGAGTGTTTTTTCTCATTCTGACTTAGGTCAATAGAAGAAGACAGAGTGAGAATTAGCAATGCTTTACGTTAGCAGACTATTATGAATAAGGGGGTATATCTATACGTATAAATTATCTAAGAGTTAAAATTGCATGTCTATTCCATGTTATTATTTAAGTGATACTTCTTTTTTGTTTCCAAATAAATAAGTAAACCGTATCAAAAAAAAAATCGATGTAATAAAACTCAACACCAAATTATACCTTTTCGCGATATTTTTATCGTGTCACTACTAAATAACGTCAGGTTGAAAAACAAGTAAAATAAGAAAATTATAGCATCGAATTATTGCCATGTAAAAACAATCCGACAAAAAATACATTACTTAACAAAAAATACAGATTTTAATTAATAATTATTTCAAAGTAACAAACAATTTTAAAATAACTATTCTCTACAATATTTTGTAATAATAGCTAGTTTTTAATTAATCTTATATTCACTAGAAATAATTCATTTGGCAAAACAACGTTTGGCGGGTCAGCTAGTTCAAATACAAAAACAATGCTCGGTGAAACAGTCTCTTCGTATTTTATATGAAAATTCAAGAAAGTTTAATTGAACGTTATTTATACCGTTTTCCCTCTTGTTCCATAAAAAATTATACTTTCTGGATACACAATATATTTGATTTGTAGCTAAAAAAAATGCGTGCGTACAAAGTACACATATCAGAAGTGAAACCTGCATTGTGCATTAATTCCTATGAAGTCCTGGTACATGTTACTAGGATGACACATAATTTCAACACATTACTATCACCGTTACCATACTTATGATCGCCTGGTACCAAAACAAGTGTGTATAATGCTTCCTATCTCATTTTCTCCCACGTTAAATCGTAAATGAATTTATGTGTCCGTCTCTTTTTATTGTCTCGCATTTTCGTTTCATCAATTTTTGAATCACAACGATGCTAAAGAAGTTTCACTCCAAAATGACTACGCATTTTCTATGAGGAGATCCCTAAATTATCTACCTATTGATTCAGTAGTCAGATTTTTTTTTTACAATATGTTTATAACAGCGTAGGTTCAAAAGCCGTACACAAACTATAATTATATATTCCACGTAAGCAACAATTTTCATAAAATGAAAAGTACTGGGCCAAACCATGACAAATTTTTATGGGACCAAATGGCAAACATTCCACATGTAATTATGGATGAATCATGTAAATCGGATCATAAATCTCAGCGTGATCGGTGTACATATATAAAAAAAATACCGATCGGATTGAGAACCTCTTCCTTATCGAAGTGGGTTAAAAATACAACAATGCATTTTCTACGCCTGTATGAAGAATTCCATTAATTACTTATTGATTCAGTAATCAGATCAGAGTTTTTTTTACAGCATGTATATAACAGCGGAGGTTCAAACTTAAAAGTAACAAATACAAAACTATACGAATTGATAACCTCCTTTAAATATATTGTTATAACGATGACGCCGCAGAAAATAAAAAAGTATTAAAGATATTTAAACAAACACACGAAAACACGAAATATTCTCCAAAAGTCAATTACCTGAACGCATTGCAAAATACTTGGACACACGCTACGATGTAACACAAACGATATTAACTAAACTCATTCCATGACCGCGGCTCGAACATTGGACGACGAATACATTAAAAATAAACAGGTTGTTTTAAACGTTACGCAATTAATTATTGTTTATATTTTGTTCCACACACTTTCGCAGGAAAACACGATGGATGGTTAATAGGAAGCAGTTTAATGTGTATGTGTGTGTGTAAAGAAAAAAAATAGAGTAGGTTTTTTTTTATGAAAAAAGAGGCCAAACGAGCGTACGGGTCACCTGGTGTTAAGTGATCACTGCCGCCCACATTAGGAACGCCACACCAGAGGAATTACAGGAGCGTTGCTGGCCTTTAAGGAAGGTGTACGCGCTTTTTTCGAAGGTACCCATGTCGCATCGTCCCGGAAACACCGCACAAGGAAGTTCATTCCACAGCTTTGTAGTACGTGGAAGAAAGCATCTTGAAAACCGGTTTGCCCTGTACTTCCCCGGGTCGTACAAAAATAGGGAAGTTCCAGGCCCAAGTGTGTCGTAAGAGGCGACTCAAGGCGTTTACTAGTGGGAGGCTCCTAAACACAGAATGCCGGTTAGATTATGGGTACCACAACGACGTTATTGTGTTTAGGTCTAAAGGGCGCCGTATCTAGTGAAATTACTGGGCAAATGAGACTTAACATCTTATGTCTCAACGTGACGAGCGCAATTGTAGTACTACTCAGAATTTTTGGGTTTTTCAAGAATTATGAGCGGCACTGCATTGTAATGGGCGTATCAATTACCATCAGCTGAACGTCCTGCTCGTCTCGTCCCTTATTGTTATAAAAAAAAGAATTAGAACATCTGCGCGACAAACAGGCGACACAAATAGGTGCGGTGGGAGAGAACGTTTGCCGGCGATCACCACGTGAATGCCGGTAGTGCAGTCAGGGTTAGCTAGTTACTTTTGAGATTTTAAATCATACTAATTTAATAAGAACTAATTTTGTTTCAATATGCCTATTAATAAATTCAATAATAATAGATTTTGAAATAGGTAAGTCAAATGTCGATGTAAATAAATATTTATTAGTGACATTTTAATAAAAATGTATTAAAAAGTCACAGGAGTTTACGTGTGTTTCATAGATTTAATGTTAGCGAAGGTACAACAAATAAAAAAGTCTGCTCGTAGATTTATTCTTAAATGAGTTTCGACAACCCTACACACGTCTCGCTCTGAACCTGCGTGAATCAACGCTAGGAGGGAACATGTTCTACTTACTCTGGGCCTCGCATTCCGAGAACAGTATACACATGCATAATGGCATTTATTCTTTACCTCCTGGTATTTTTTTTTATTTCAATAAGGAATGAGACGAGAGCACGTTCATCTGATGGTATGTGATACGCCCTGCCCATTACAATGTAGTTCCACTCAGGTTTCTTGAAAATCCCAAAAAATCTGATCGGCACCACAATGGCGTTCGTTTCCTTGGGACCATAAGATGATAAGTCTCTTTTGCCCATTAATTTCAATACCTACGGCGCCCTTAAGACCGAAACACAATAATGCTTACACATAACCGCTCCATGGCAGAAATAGGCACCGTTGTGGTTCCCATAATCTAGGCGGCATCATGTGCAAATGAGCCTCCCACTGGTAAAACTAAAAACAAATGAAGACGTCAATATTGCTAAATTAATAAGATATGTTGTTGAAATTCAACTACAAAATATTGAATATTCCTAAACCAATTCGGAACAGCCGGGTAATGGTTTATATATTTAGCTTCATTAGTGCGTTATTGACAACCATTATGTTAAACATTTAGCAAACAAACGATTTTATTTGCAACTCATCTTATGTTGGCAGTCCGGTTGCAAGGTCGACTGTACAAGATAATTACAATTTTCCATACTTTATTTATACCTACGTTTGGGCGGAGCGCTAGGGTTGGTACATATAAAAAGTTTATTTTTTAATGGAAATAAGAGACGAGCACGACGTTCAGCTGATGGTTATTGATAGGCCCTGCCCATTACATTGCAGCGCCGCTCAAGATAGCGGCACTTAAGCTCGTTACCTCGAGAAAAGAGACATCAAGTCTCATTTGGCCAGTAATCTCACTAGCTACGGCGTCCTTCAGACCGAAACACAGTAATGCTTACACATTACTACCCTACTTTAACTCAGACAGCGACTAGTGTCGGCGGCGTACGGCGTGGCACTCAATAGCTTGTTTCCCCAAGATTGCTTAGAGGCCATGTATATCATGTGTATGTGTGCGTGCGTCGATTCAGGCTCTAGTATAAAGTTAAAAGTACTGTTCTATAAATTAAATTCTTTGGTCATAAATCATTTTATGTGATGGATTACAAATACTCAATATAACTATAGTTTTTATTTTTATTATATGCGAGCTGCTGCTGCGATGGCAATGATATAAAGTGGCAAAAATACTATTCATTAATATTTTAGCGTGATAATATTATGTAGCCTACATATTGTCCTTTCGTTAACTTTCATACAAAATTACAATAAAATCTATTTAGTAGTTTGCACGGACATAGAAAAAGGGCAAACGCACTAATTCTTTATACTTCTCTCTTGGCTTCGGTATTGTTTCTAGAACACACAACAAGTATTATTCTAAAAAATATTCAATGTAGAGTTTTTACTTTACTATGATTATGATAGATCTATATAAGAGATTTCCAATTATATAATGACTCATCACGATATCTCTGGAACCATAGGGCTTAAAGACTTGAAATTTGGTAGGAAAAGTCCTTTCGCCGAGTAGAGGTCAGCTAAGAACTGATTTTAAGGGCTTATGCGCATTAGGCGGTAACCGCAGCACGCGGTTTGAAAGGCGGTGTGCCGTAAAGCAAAACGCAAGTCGCGGTTGGTCAACCGCTACTTTCAAAAACTTCCATCATTAACACAACATGCGCGAACGAAGGCTAGCCGCCGACTGACAGACAACCGCAACCGCGTAGTGCGCATGAGTCTATTTGCGGCACGCCGCGCACGACTGCCGCGGCTCCCTTGCTACCGCCAAAACTGGCGGCCAACCGCCGGCCAGTGCGTTCGATCATCGCGGTTCTCAAACATATTAGCACCTTGCGGTAGGCCATGCGGCACGCCGCGCTGCGGTAACCGCGTAGTGCGTATGTGACCATAAGAGTTTTTTTTTAAATTAATAGAATAACGTCTTGCGGGTCAGCTAGTGTATAGATATATTATGTTTCTCTTCAACTATCGATTTAGTATAAATATGGAATTATATATACGCACTTTGATAGTAATTAATAATGATCGAAATCCGTCTAGTTTGTCATTGTGGCATGGCTCCTGTGCTTAAGGTTTACTCCAAACAGAGCAGGTTTTCTTGCTGAAAAGACACTGAAAATATTTTTTATAAGTGGATTTTTTGCAATATTTGAAACTTTATAGAAGCTTGTAGTGCGAACAAAAAAGGCAAGAAGGCAATTTCTGTCGCATTAAAACGTTTATAAAATTTATTATAAGCTTTTTGAGAATCCATTGTATTGAAATGAGCTGGACTCGTCAGTGTTCCTCATTAAAATAAAAACAATAAGAAATGTTGACGCTAATAAAAAAAAATTAAAATAGTAACACCCTGTACATAATCGTATGTAAATATTAGTCGGACGTCTTGCCCACATTATTAACCTTTCCGTCCATATACAAACAGCTAATTATAAAGTACAATCGAGTTGATACAGACAGAAGCAAATGCGATACACGGCTCATTCAGAAAAACCCATTCTTTATGACGATGACGTAAAAAATAACGTACATAGAGAGTGCGAGAACATTTTGAAAACAGAACAAAAGAGAAGCCATTTTGTTATATATTTTACTAACGTAATATATAAATCTTATGTTCTTTTTATACATATACAATGTGTCCCAGTATGTAGTTATCAAACTTTAGGAGTAGTAAACTAGGTATAAACTATTCGACTATAAACTTATCGACGATAATACCCCATATAAGGGGGTCAATTCCATAACCCTACCAGTCTACGGCTACTTTTATTTTTATCTTAACAAAATTCACCTTTTTATTGAAATAGGCGTTACGTTACGGAAATCCATAAGGCCTTAATTATCAAATTGAATTTTCTTTAGTGTTAATTCCGCTAATATTTGTCATTAAACAATTCGACTTTGTCTTTAAACAATTTCGCCTCTACACGAGGCATCCTCAGGACGTGTTGGCTCGGCAAAATCTGGCACGAGACGAAATTCACCATAATTTGTAAAACAACGGCGGTTTGAGGTCTACGTCTTGTAGGGGCTCAATGTTGGTCTGGTAGGGTTGTAGAATTGACCCCCTATATGGGGTATTTTCGTCGACGAAATAGGGCGACGATTCTTATATTCATATGTCACGTGATGGAAAGTTGTGGTATGGACATCCGCAGCATCAGGGATCAAGAGATGCGCTGCCGGCCTTTAAGTTGGGAGTATTGTTAAAATTCTCTTACACACAACCGTCTTTATATCGATGTCTGATGGAAAAGGAGGAAGAACAAGAATGTGGGCAAGTGCACTCATAGCTGGCGAAAAGGCCGTCTCCAGGTATAACGAACGATGGAAGAAAGCTAAGAAACGAAAGAGATTAAAGTATACTCCCAATTTAAAGGCCGGCAACGCATCTTTTGACCCCTGGTGTTGCGTATGTCCCCAAGCGGTTGTCTTTACACTTACAACCACATCAGCCTCATACCCGTTTCCCCCTCTTATATAAAAAGTTTTTTTTTATGAAAAAAAAGGGATAAGACAAGCAGGACGTTCAGCTGATGGTAATTGATATGCCCTGCCCCTAACAATGCAGTTCCGCTCAAGATGATTGAAAAAGCCGAAAATTCTGAGCGGCACTACAACTGCGCTCGTTACCTTGAGACGTAAGATGTTAAGCCTCATTTGCCCAGTAATTTCACTAGCTACGGCGCCATTCAGACCGAAACACAGTAAAGCTTACACATTACTGCTTCACGGCAGAAATAGGCGCCGTTGTGGTACAAAAGTAACTGTGGAGAGGCAAGTGAACAGGAATGGAATACTTTTGACTATGCTATCAATACTATTTAGGTGCTTAACAACTTGCTTTCATCCTCCAATATCTGTAATAATATATGTTCGGAAATATCGGGCGGCGTTGTTTTTTTTGGAAGAGGAGCCAACCGCCGACCACATTCTCTTGCAACACCAAATTAATCACAGGAGCGTTACCGGCCTTTTAGGAAGGTGTTCGCGCTTTTTTTGAAGGTACCCATGTCGTTTCGTTCTGGAAATATAGCACAAGGAAACTCATTGCACAGCATGGTTGCATGTGGTAGGTAGTTCATTAAAAACAGCACTGTGGAGTCACAACACACATCAAGATGGTGGGGATAAAATCCTAATTTGTGGCGTGTCGGACGAATCTGGAATTCGGCGGCAGGATTCAGGTGAAACAGTTCTTAGGAACACTCTCCGTGATAAATAATAATATTCTTTTATTTCAGGCCAATTACGTCCCTTAATTAACATTAATCCCTTATTCTAATTAAAAGTAAACTTAAAAAATACTAGAAATCCATCACTGTATAGGGGTGTGGTGTCCAAAATATAAAAATTCATTACAAGTCCAATTTATTTTTTGTTGTTCTCCATGTGAACAGTAACAGTAACACACGCAAATATTATCATGGACGACTAAGAGGAATTGATTACTATTGAACTTTTACTGGCGCTAAACAAGGAGAAGAAGAATCGTCGTTACTGGGTACACCCGTTGAATACTCGGAGATTAACAGATACTCAATTTTATCTCAAAAGAGCAAGATTACGAGAACACCCAGATGAATTCTTCAAATATTACAGGATGTCAGTGAAATCATTTGATGAGCTTTATAATGGCATACGAGAGAAAATTAAATTTGTTACCTACGACGAGTCTACAGACGTCCACTCGCTACAAAGCTCGCGCGAATCTGAATTTAAATTTCCGTGCGTGTGCGGCGGCTGAGCCGAAATGTACGCGAGAGCTGCGTTCGGGATGACGTCATTGAGTTTTTTCCGTTCTTACGAACCGAACGTTAGGTTTTTTTTCCGTTCGGAAACAATAAGAATAATGTGCGCCTTGTTCAATATTTTTTATGTAATTAGAGCATTCAGGTTTCCGAATCTGGATTTCTGATCAGGAAACCTAATCCGGTTTCCGCCCAGCCTAACGGCTAGCGACTCAGCGCTGCAAACAGGTTCAATCAGCAAAACCTTTATGATGACCTTAAAAACCAGAAACCGTAAAATTTTGGCTAAAGGTAGAACAAACCGCATAAAAAATTACCTCTGTAATTAAAGAAAAACCGATTACACCTTTGTGTGGGAATTAGTCACTTTAATTTTCAGTAATCTAAGCCAATGATTAACTCTACACTTTTATTACAATATACTCTTCCTGTTAAGTCGACACTAAATGCCGGCGACCTTGAGCGATATGAGTTCACGGCTCCTATGTAACAAAGCCAATATTTTCAAAATTCTTGGGTTGAAAATGTAACATTTTAACAGGCGCAGACTGCTTAATTTTAGAATTAAAACAGCATCAAATAAAGGCTTGTGCTTTTCAGATACCATGTGTACGTGGATACATTTCATTATCGGATAACATATTTTAATTTTGATATATTATACAGTATTTTATTAATCCTAACTCTTATTTAGCCCTTCTGAAATGAGACAGACTTTTTCTTCCAGAAATAGCTGGAAATACAGAATCATTAGAAAGAATTTGTAAGAAATAGGAAGCTAACAATAATAAATAACAATATAATGCTTAATTATTAAAACAATGATAATAACACTTAAATATCAAACAAATGAAAAGTGCTAGACAAAACAAAACAGCCCTCTTGGTTATGTAAACAATAATATGAGGCCAGATAGTACCAATTTTATCAACAGAAGCGAATAAGCAACATGTTCGTAACTGATAAAGGTTCACCTAATTTTCAAAGATATCGGAAGTGTATGTCTGGATCTGACGTCACTGAGAAAATTAAAAAAAAACAAAAACAAAATGTTAACCGTTCGGCGATGTTGGATATGAAAAAGCCATTCGATCATACCGACCTCCTCGACGACCTCGTGACCCTCGAGGTGATTTTGGCCTCGTTTTTAATCATTTATAAATCCAATATCCTGATGTGTCTCTCAGTGAACTCCCTAAGCTAATGAACGGTCTTTAATGGGGATGACTTCATGTAGTGCAAATTAGTCCAACTTGAGAGATAGGATAGTTTTTATTTCGATTTAGAACCCATAATTATTTTATTTCCAATATATGTTTTGTATGGACATACTTTCTATGAGAGAATTTATTGTCGCACGGTTTGATAGTTCTGTTGTAACACAATTTCATTATAAAAACAGGGAGCATATTTTACGAAATAATTCTTAATATTATGAAATATTATTGACAAATTCATTAAAACAGTATTTTATTTATATAGACGACCTGTATAGCCGAGTGGTTAGCGATCCTACCTACTAGACGTCCTGGGTTCTAATCCCGGTAGGTGCAAGCATTTATGTGATGAATATGGATGTTTGTTTTCGAGTCCGAGTATATTGTATTAAATATATCGTTGTCTTGCAACCCATAACACAGTCTATTTATGCCTAATTTGGGGCAAGATAATTTGTGCAAAAAGTGTGACAATATTATTATTATTATTTATCATAAACACAACAACGTCGGCTAGTAAAAATATAAATATCACTGTTTATATTACAGTTACGGATGACGATAATATCAATACTACAGTAGTTAATGCTAATATAGATAAAGACTATCACGTCGATAGTAAATCTGATATCAAATATGTAGTATCTGTTAACTTACACGTTAAAAAGACTGATAATATTTTGATACTTTGCCTTAATTACTTTTTAAGTAATCTTGATTTTTCTATGAAAGTGGAGGACAAAGAAAAGTGTTACCTCATTCCATAGTTTTGAACGTGGAAGTTCCACGTAAACCGCACTGTAGAGAAATGCTAGATATACACATGGTGGGGATGATATAGTAATTTGAAAATATAATATAAATAGTACAATTATGTGCCCCGTAGTAATATTATACGTAGATGATACGAGAAGGTTCATATATATATTTTAATTATATGTTCTGTCATAAAATCCCTATTGTTGCGGGCATTTCTAAGTTACGTATCACTAACGATGACGGTATGAGGATTATTAGCAGTTTTTCCGACTGAGAGGTGTAGCCTAATGCTAGATAGCATATACTACTTACATTCCTTTTCAACAAAAAGGCTGGGCATGAGGCAGTAGGGCTAAGAAGGAAAAACTTATGCATTCTAACCAGGACACTAACGGGGCACTGCAGATTACGACCACCTGCCAATCCTCGGCCTCTCAGACTGTAACTCGTGTAGATCCTCTCTTAATGTGACCCTTTAATGCCTTAACGTCTTTAATGGGTAAACATAGCAACTCTTAGGGAAGACCAATTCTTAATTAGTTAAGATACGTCAGCTCACTGCAAAAGATGTAATAAGATTCATGAAAAGAATCAATCTTAGCAGTGAGCTTTAGTTAACAGTGGCTGTCACAATAGATCACATTGGTTGTAGTGAAACGGCTGCCATGAACGGAACTAAAGCCGTATTACCAACCTAACCAAAAATTCGTAATGACTCTATATATTATCATATGCAAAAAGAATTATTGAAATCCCAAAACACATAGAGGTTTTCGCATTCAAACAAAAAACTCCTTACCTTTACAATATTATTTCTTTATAAATCATATTCACGAAGCATCTTTACACAAACAATGAATTCAAGCTCTAAAGGTTGATGCATTCAGTATACGATAATTTATATACAATTATTTTTAGTACATAGATATAACTTTGAACACGATTAAATAGAACCTTACAAAGTTATTTGTTATGTATATTACAGCCATTGTAAAATACTCTATTTGATAAAATTTATTGAATTAGGCGTTACTTTGCGGAGATCCATAATTATACAAATGATTTAAGTATTCTCCAGTGTTAATTCCGCCAATATTTGTGAGAGACTCATGAGTCGTAAGTCTCGTGCCAGATTTTGGCGAGACGGCGCGTCCTGAGGATGCCTCGTGTAGAGGCGAAGCACGTGTCGAATTGTTTTAAAGACAAATATTGGCGGAATTAACACTGGAGAATACTTAAATCATTTGTACTATATTTGATTTAAAAGAGAAGGCGTTGAGTTTCTTGTATATTCTTCTCATGAGCTCAACTCTTTACGAACATATGGTAGATTCAGTAATTTAATAGCAATATTTATAGTGACGATTCAAAAACGCTTAGTTTAAACCTAATTGAATAAAATTTATTTGATTTTGACTTTTTTGACTATTATTGTATATAATATTACCTACCAGTGGGAGGCTCATTTGCACAGGAAGCCGGCTAGATTATGGGTACCACAACGGCGCCTATTTCTGCCGTGAAGCAGTAATGTGTAAACATTATTATGTTTCGGACTGAAGAGCGCCGCAGCTAGTGAAATTAGTGGGCAAATGAGACATCTTATGTCTCAAAAATCCACGATGATTGGCGGCTTCAACACCTGACAGGTATTTTTTACGGCTCTGGGTGTAACACGTTTTGAGTCTGTATTTAAGGGGCCCAAGATGGCCCCTTGTGAATTGGTTAACTTCACAAACAAAATTGATAATTTCTTTGCTCATGATGTTTTCCTTCAACATATACAGGATGTAATCATTATGATAATAATAATCTTTATTTGAATATCAATAAGGTCAGTATTACCGCCTTTCGCACCAACGTGTCTATTCTAAGAGCACTTAACGTCAAAACTAGACTTTCCACAATATCCCTTCGTAGGAGGCTGGAATTCTTCGGACATATTGCTCGTAAAGAGGGTCATAATCTTTAGCAGCTGATGGTGACAGGCAAGGTAGATGGCAGGCGTCCCAGAGGACGCAGTCCCACGAGATGGTCGGACCAAATACGATCTACTCTGAACATCGACTTCCATGATGCCCTTCATAAGGCTAAGGATCGCAGCAGATGGAGGGGACTCGTACGGGAGAATCTGATGCAGCGGGGGAGTCACGACCCTGAGTAATGAGGAAAACGACGCAAGGAGGAGGAAGGTCAGTTTTTCAGTCGGTCTTATTTTATTCAGATGTCGTTTTTCATATTTTACCTACAAGGCATGCAAATATATGTAGTATCAAATTTTAATCTTCTAATATATAAAATTCTCGTGTCATGGTGTTAAACATTGAACTCCTCCGAAACGGCTTGACCGATTCTCATGAAATTTTGAGTGCATATTGGGTAGGTCTGAGAATCGGACAACATCTATTTTTCATCCCCCTAAATGTTAAGGGTGGTCCAAACAATTTTTTTTGAGATTTTTTTTTAAATTTGTTTGATTATTAGTCAGCATTAAAAAATACATACAACTTCAAATTTTCACCCATATCTACGATTAACAGTTACTTTTGTATCGCGATTTTAATATCGGCAATACGTTTGCTGGGTCAGCTAGTTTTATATAAAATTGAACCTAAGCATTAAGTGTTATAAACTAAGCAATACAATTATAATTCTAATAAAACAGTAATATTCATGTCAAATTTATATGTCAATTTTCCTTAAATTTAAATAGTCATTTATTGAAAAAAAAAACAATTTTTTATTAGCCATGATGATAATCTATTCTTAAGATGATTACATGTCATGTCTTTTAAATGAACGGGTAACTTATTATATATTTTTATCGCCATGTAATGAACATTTTTGTGGCAGAGTGTCAATTGACATTTGGGTACCGAGTTTTCCTAGAAGAGTGATCTTTCATTTTGGTGAAATATTCCGGGTGTTAATGTACAAAAATACACACATATCCCGAGTGTGCAAGAGGCAGTTAATATTTTCTTTTTGATTAAAACTGGCTTGCAGCTGTCCATCCAGTGTGCATTGCATATTGCACGGATACATTTTTTTAACTCTGAAAGCGCGAATTGCGTTCGAAGATTTACTCAAAAGAGTCCATAGCACAGTACTGAGGACACATATCCGTGGTATGCTTACCATGCGGCTTGTTCTGATACCGTCTTATTCACCTAATGGCAAAAATAAACCTATCCAATTTATTACAAATGTCTTCAATATGTTCTTTACATTTAAGAATTTTATCAATTATTATGCCAAGAAATTAAATATTATTTATGTGTTCAATCATTGTACCATTATATTTTAAAGTGAAACTTTTATTACTTACACCGTCTCAAACTTTTTCGTCTGTGTGTTGCATGTCGCGTGTCGGACGTCGGTCGGGCGGCGCCTATAGTTCGCAGCAACTGACCGTGTACTGTATAGACTATTACTCATTTGTGCCAGTGCTGCACGCTATTTTGTTTGTGTCAGTATTTAATGTAAATGTTGTTACTTTTATTATCTCCCATTATCATTCCAAGTATAAAATTAAGATTCATAAAGCGATTTTTATACCCTTAATGGAATATTATTCCAAAAATTTTTAGTAAATGCCTATAATGTGAAAAAAAGTTTCACTTTTACCGTGGTTTCATAAAACCACACGATCCTTTTTATGTTCATATTATTTTTTTAATTACTTTTAGTATCTAAATGGATAATCTTAGTTTATAATATGTTTAAATTTAAGTTATTATTATTTAGCCATTAAGTGAATTAACAATTGTAAATGTTTGTGTAATTGTGTCTTTTTCTTTAATAATTAATGTAGTATCATGGGCAAATAGCAAATATCTATTAATAATTGTAAAGTGTGGGAGGTCATTGATATATGATAGAAATAGCAAAGGGCCGATAATGCTTCCTTGTGGAATGGCGCAACTCTGTGTCATTAACGGCCGTTCCCTATATTCAGTCTATCTCTTACTTGAGATAAAATTTTTTATTTTTTTTAATTTATTTTATTAAGAAAACCAACAGCATATTACAGATTACATAAATAACTAATAATATTTTACAATAATAATGCCAATAACAGGTTTCCCTTATATTATATTATATTAAATTACGGTTTCTGAAAAATTTCACCATGGTGCGATACTTACTAAACAAAAATGAGATTTATTTTGAGATTATATAGGTCGTTTCATTACATAAAAGAAAACTGTTACTAAATATATACATAAAAGGTAATACATAAATATGTATACTATATGTGGTAAAATAAATAAACATATTAATATATTATGTTAGTGCATCAGTTACTTAGATGTATCATTGAAAGTAGCTATGAGTTCTGATTTGAATTTAGATTTATTTATGCTGAAAAGATCTACGTGACTGAAGGTTGTGTTGTATGTATTGCCCGTGATATGAAAGTGTTTTTGGAATAGTTTGTATAGTGTAGTGGTTCATATAGTAGATTCGTGTGCCTCGTGCGGGTTGACGGTGTACAGTATGATATTTTAGAGGTCAATTTATCACAGTCAACAAAGCTGTTCACAATATCAAATAGTAGGCTCATATCAAGTAAAATGCGTCTCTGCTCGAACGTTAATAGCTTGTGCGCCTTACAACTGTCATAATAAGAGTCGGTGTGTAATTTTTTACGGTAGATTAGGTGGTTTAAGAATTTTTTCTGTATACGTTCCAAGCGTTCATTGTAAATTATATATTGTGGAGACCATATTGGACAAGCATATTCCAGAATACTCCTGAAAAATCGTAACTATCGTTGACTTTTCTGTCCCAATAAACTTATCGACGGTAACTCACCTTATCCGTACACGCTGTCTGTCAATGGGATGACGTATTAGTGTTTAATATCAACATTTTGAATACTTCCCGTTTGATTATTAAAAAGTTATCAATGACATTTTACTGATTAGGTAACCTAGTTTCAGTATCAGTTTAAAGATCTACGATATCTGTGGTAGTTAGTGAATCACACTTAACGATTACATCCTGTATAGAGAGAAGGGTTGCCCTCAAGGAGATTTTTTTTTATTAAGTTGGATGAGGGCAGCTCAGGACCGATCGTCGCGGAGATCTTTGGGGGAAGCCGTTGTCCAGCAGTAGACAACTTCCAGGTGATGATGATGATATTTACAGGAGTGCAGACGAGTTTGGCATTCACCGGAACGTAAGTGAACACTTTTCTATTAAAATATAGGTTGTCAGCTGTTTTCAAACTCAGCGTCTTTTCCGCGTGAAATGATTATTTCAATGAAGATGAAGAAAATGATTAATTCAATCAAGCCAAAATGGGAGTCGAGAGGATTCTCTTGACTCCCATTTTGGCTTGCTGTAATTGGTCGAGTTCACATGCAACCTTTGAACTTCCTTGCAGATGAGTTTAAGTTCCAGAAAATAAAGTATTTAAACAATTCGAAAACGGTATTTGGTATCTGGCGATGCTCAAACATGCACCCTCATGAGAGGCAACTTTCCTAATCACTGCGCCACTGACGCTGCTTTAGCTCTGAGAGTACCCCTATAGCATGCCTCTATTGGGCAAAATTGTAAAATAATCGACATACAAGCCTCTATTGGGGAATGTATTAGTACTAATGTACAAAAATATAACAATGAAGATTTTTCTTCAATTAATTTAAATTAAGTTATTTGACAAGGGAGGACAACTCTTGCAATATCATACAAAATAGGCAACATTCACCAAATATAAATGTTACTGCTATAGATAATCATAATATAAAGCTCATAAATATTGTTCACCAGAATATACAAGGTATCTCAAGTAAGGAATTAGAAATTGAACTGTTTTTGAGCTGCTGTAATATAGATATATTATGTATTACAGAACATTGGCGTAAGAGTCATCAGCTCCAGTTTAGTTTTAGAGAACATAAAGTAGTCAGTTCGTTTTGTAGAAGAAGGGCAATACATGGAGGTTCCCTAATTATTATTAATAATAGATTAAAATGTAAAAATAGAAGAGATATTGTTAATCTCTCTATAGAACAACTAATTGAGATAGCTTGTATAGAACTAGAGCAATTTATTATTGTAAGTGTATACCGCCCCCCCACTGCATCATTCAAATGCATATACTCTTATTTAAAATAAGATATGAAATCTCAATTTGGACTCTTATTAAACGTTCAAAACTACCACCCATTCGAAAAATGTATGCCACAAATCTGATATGAACGGGCGCAACAAACTCAGCGAGCTTCTTCTATTCTTTGCATGAAATTTAATTACAGTCGAATTAATAATTTAAATTGAAAAACAGGTGGTCGCTCCATTGCCCAATCTGGGGTATCATTGAGGAATCAGTTATGTTTTAGTATGGGTCACCACATGAACACTTTTTAACAATCCTTTTTATTTCGTAACACATTTGTTTTGATCATTTTCGTGGATCATGTTGTAAAATCATATCGCCCCAACAGAGATTCATACGACTCGACTTATCCGAGTAGAGTAGAATTCCCTTATACATTTTGTGTGCGTGAGAGAACTTTTTAAGACAAATTTAATTTAGATTTACAAAACCATATATAAATCGATATAAAGGTGCAATAAAAAATATTTACCTCCTAAAATACTCCTGTTTACTATTTTCTACAACAGATTTGCCGGACTCGTGAGAAAATTGTCTCCGCAACATTTTATTTAGCACACACGAAACAACGACTCGCTAATACACATAAGACTTTGCACCGAGCAGACATTTCCGCAATCTGCCATTCTTTTATTATTACGATTTTAATTTATAATATTTTATTTGCGCCAACATAATAACAGCGTTTGATCGGACGAGCCGTCTCGCGGACTGCCTGATGTGGGATCGCATGAAGCCTACTGCTGTATGCGACCTTGGTTTTTACGATTATAGAGATTGTACCTGTGATCTTATCATCCAAACTTCTCAGGACTGCTCGGGTGAATAAACTGTATGCTAACTTTGTATTAAACACAAATGAGAGAACGCTCCTTGAGAGGCACCTTTGCACAGGATGCCGGCTTGCTTTTGGATACCACAACGGTGCCT
>CATIXQ010000014.1:7704454-7727246 GCA_949711755.1 Leptidea juvernica
GTGGTAGGCTCCTTTGCACAGGATGCCGGCTTGCTTTTGGATACCACGACGGTGCCTATTTCTGCCGTGAAGCAGAAAAATACAGAAAGAAAAAAGTTTGTATGGTAAAATTGCTACCAAATATTCGATCGCTGTTCGATAGTTTATTTCTTAGATCATTTAAACGTCTAGTCGCTCTACCTCTTGCTGTTAGGCATGAGAACCAGTGGGAGGCTCTTTTTCACAGGTTGACGGCTATATTATGGGTACCACAACGGCGCCTATTTCTGTCGTGAAGCAGTAATGTGTGAACATTATTGTTTTGAGGCTAGTGAAATTACTGGGCAAACGAGACTTAGCATCTTATGTCTCAAGGTGACGAGCGCAGTTGTAGTGCCGCTCAGAGATATGTGTTTTTTTAAGAATTCTGAGCGACACTGCATTGGAATGGGCAGGGCGTATCAATTACCATCAACTGAACGTCTTGCTCGACTCGTCTCTAATATTCATTAAAAAAAATGCGTAAAAACCTAAACACATGGTCGGATTTAGTACGGCCGGACTATCAGATGGTCCAGTGGGCGCCTCGCACCAATTGCTCCGGTCCATACTCGGTACGTCATAATAATAATTTTGTGCGATGGACAATGTGACAAAGAGCGTGGTTCCAGACCGCGTTTGATGTTTTTTTTTTATATGAGAGGGGGCAAACGGGCAAGAGGCTCACGGGATGGGGAGAGGTGAGGCAACCGCCCATGGACATCCGCAACAACAGGTGTGTCAAGAAATGCGTTGCCAACCTTTAAGGTGGGAGTATGCTTTTTTCTTGAAGGTCCCTAAGTCGTATCTGTTCGGGAACACCGCTGCCGGTAGTTGATTCCACAAAGTGGCTGTTTGTTGATGTTTCAACCGTAACAAATCCGATCATGTGTTTAGGGTATAAGCTTTATCAAGGCTAGTTTAATATAATAATACGAAATACAGCTAGTTTTTGTTCTACATTCATAAAGTGATAATATTTACAATCTTAGATAGTTTATACGTCTAGAATCTAGATAGAGTAAGTATTGTTAGGCAACGCACGAGAACAGGCCAGGTTTACTTTTACTATACTTTTGTGTGCATGATAGTAACGTCTTACACTCGCGATAGGTTAGTGGCTTTGTTTTTGGGGGCATTGGGCTTTGCTTAAAATAGAGGCTAACAGTTACCACTATTTTTTCCGATGTGTTTATGTTAGTTCTGCTTAGTCTGTTTACACATATAAATTATCTAAGTATACAATATACATATATAATTATTATAAATGCACATAATAACTCTGGTAAAATATGCTCTGATCGATCACGCCCCCTTACCCGACTCGAGCCATTCAAGTATATTTTTAGTGACTCTCCCCCTTATTCATAATGGTCCGCTAACTTTAAACAGCCGCTTAGGAGTGTTTTTTCTCATTCTGACTTAGGTCAATGGAAGAAGACAGTGTGAATTAGCAATGCTTTAAGTTAGCAGACTATTATGAATAAGAGGGTTTAAGTCTATTTAAGTTTAAATACGACGTGTATATTATGTGCCTCATTAAACTACATACAACGTATGTGTGTGTTATGTCTATACGATTTCCAACATTAATTACATTATAACAATTATATTATGTTTTTATTATTCTCCACTCCACCTTTGGCCTTCACTTTACATTTCATTGCTACAGCAAGAACATCTCAATTACTATTCAAAGTCAAAGTCAAATATTTTTTCTATAATTAGCTAAAACTAAACGTTTTCGAATCGTCAGTATACATGTTTTTGTGATTCCTCTGAGGTATGGTGTTGCAAAAGTCTAGGCTGAGGTGATCACTTAATATCAGATCACCCGTTCTCGCATTTGCCGTGCTCTTCAGTAAAAAAAAAAGCGGCCAAGTGCGAGCCGGACTCGCACATGAAGGGTTCCGTAGCAGCAAGTAACATAATTGTGTTCTGATGAGCTGTTTAACCTGATTCCTGACGCCGAATTCCACCTTCGCACGACACGCCACAAGTTAGGATATCATCCCCACCATCTGGATGTGTGGCGGTCCTCCACAGTGCGGTTTTCAATGAGCTTTCTTCCTTACGTACCTTCCTTCGTACCTTCAAAAAAAAGCGCGTACACCTTCCTTGAGGGCCGGCAACGCTTTTGTGATTCCTCTGTTGCTATAGAATGTGGGCGGCGGTGATCACTTAACACCAGGTGACCCGTACGCTCGCTTGTCCTCCTATTCCATAAAAAAAATATAATAGTTATATAGAAAGGAAAATTATATTAAATTATTTAAATGGAAAAGGCAACAAATCTCTGCTCAAAATCATACAGTGCAAATGAGCTCTCATCATTTATAGATACGTATAAAAAAAAACAACCAATTTTTGGTGGAAGATTGCATGCTAATGTACATCATATATTTTTTTTAGCTTAATCATTCGCTTATTTTAGAAGTTACCAAAGGGGGGGGGGGACTCACACTTAACCACTTTGGAAGTGTCTCTTCTGAAGAAAAATGGTATTAGAAACCTCAATATCGTTTCTGAAGACCTATCCATAGATCCCCACGTATGAGTTTAATGATTTTTGAATAATTTTGAGTTTCGGTTCTAAGTATGGGGAACGCACAAAATTTATTGTTGTTTTTTTTCTATTTTTTTGTGAAAATATTAATGCGAGTTACAGAATACACCTACTGACCAAGTTTCGACAGTGTAGTTCTTATAGTTTTAGAAAAAAAATAGCTGTGACATACACGGAGACAGACAGACACACAGACATGACGAATCTATGAAGGTTCCATTTTTTGCCATTATATATATCTATATTTCTTATAGATAGATAGCTTGTATACACTTTTATAATAAAGTCGCAGCCACTGTTTAAGCATTATCTATAAATAAATTTAAATGTTTTATAAAAAAATGGCTCTGTCGTAAGTCCTATTACTCCACAGCTGAATATCTAAGTGATCGGACAGCCTGGGACTAGATTATGATTATTTTAATGTAATGACTATACAATATTGTATATTTTTATTACAAAGAGCCCAAAAAAAAGATTGCGGGGAGATTTATTGCGCCGCCTCTTCTCTCTCAGAGCGCCATTTGTTTCCGAAGCGGTAGTAGTGTCTAGTATATTAGAAATGATATCAAAAGGAATTCTAATGGAATCAATTTTGAGAAAATAAATGCCTTTTATGCCATTTGACTACGGAACCCTAAAAAACAGTTTTGACGTCATATTATCACTATTTAATCCGTCGATATTGAAAAAAAAAAAAACGTTAACAGTGAAACAGCCTGTTTCAAGCACATTTGAACGCATAACATAACAATTACGTAAGTATATAGCGACCTTGTCAATGTTTAACAATAATGTTCACATGTGTACCTACTGTGCAGATTGCCAGCTGACGTTACTTCCTTGTGTCTTCAATATAATACGACAGCCTAGATACCGAGGCTTGGAACCAGTTTCAAATTTAACGGTCATTAACAATTTGTTATGTTTTTAAAGTGATAACCCTCACTTCTAGGATTAATATACAAATATTTTTTTTAGAACAAAATTTTATGAACGATGCGGGACTCAAACCCACGACCTCTCGCGTTCCTTGCGAGTGCTCTTCCAACTGATCTAACCGAGTGACGTATCGTCATAAAATCTTGTATGCTTTGTTCAACTCTCAGGTTATGGCTTCATCTACAGGATCCAGGATACCAGTGGGAGGTTCCTTCGCACCAGTGGGAGGCTGCTTTGCACAGGATGCCGGCTAGATTATGGGTACCACAACGGCGCCTATGTCTGCCGTGAAGCAGTAATGTGTAAGCATTACTGTGTTTCGGTCTGAAGGGCGCCGTAGCTAGTGAAATTACTGGGCAAATGAGACTTAACATCTTATGTCTCAAGGTGACGAGCGCAATTGTAGTGCCGCTCAGAATTTTTGAGTTTTTCAAGAATCCTGAGCGGCACTGCATTGTAATGGGCAGGGCGTATCAATTACCATCAGCTGAACGTCCTGCTCGTCTCGTCCCTTATTATCATAAAAAAAATCTACTTTACAGTTGATAACCTGCTCAACCCCAATATTTACATATTAGGAAACGGTTTTAATTAACGGTCATTAATACTTAGAACCGGTTTTTATCCATTATTATTAATAAGACCTCATTTACCGGCTGATTCCGCGAGTGTCGACCGATTCGTCTCGTGCGGTCAGGTCAACTATGTCACAATGTCACAGGGCGATGAAGAGAGTTCGAATAAACCGTTCTTAACCGGTTTTTTCAACGAAACCTTCATATACAACTTAAATAACCAAAATATTAAAAAATATCTTTAAAGGTAGAGCAAAGCCGAATATAAAGTTATCTATGTACCAAAACATTAACTGGTTCGATTTTTTTCGGCTACCGACAAATGTTAGGCTATTGCATTTTAGTAGATTTTTAACCAATTTTAGGAAACGGTTATCAAGTCGTGTAGTTTAAGGACCGATTTGATTTGCTATACATTTAAAAGAGTATTGCTAAGTACATCCAGAAATTTGGAAATTGTTCGGACAAATTATTTTTCATGACCGATTTGAAGCGAATATCTAGTGGGATATCTCATGATATAAGCAGTTAATTAACTTTTATCTTTGAAAATGAACAACCGCTTCATCCAAAAAATAAAATCAAAGATATTATACATAATACTAGCTGACCCGACAGACGTTGTTCTGTAGATAATAAAAAAAAATACTGTATTATAGGAATTTTCCAATAATATTTCAGAACATCAAGAATTATTTATAAAAAATGCTCCCTGTTGTTTTAATGAAACTGTTTCACAGCGGAACTGTCAAACCGTGCGTCACTGAATTCTCTCAAAGAAAATATGTTCATACAAAAGAAATATTGAAAATAAAAATAATTATGGGTCCCAAATCGAAATAAAAACTATCGTATCTCTCAAGTTGGGAAAAACTGCACTCCATGAAGTAATCCCCTTTAAAATCCGTTCATTAGTTTAGGAGTTCATCGCGGACAAACAACGTGTCACGTAATATATATATGTTAAGATATAATTCTCAAATAAAACTCGTAAGACAAATTTGCGGTGTCGAAGTACTTCACATAGAACTAATGTATTTTGCCACCACAAAACCGCTAATTATGTCGTGTCCGCGTCGGATCGATACGGTGTCACGTGACGACGTAGCATTGACCGATATAGGCTGACGGTTACAACACTAGACACCTCATGGTGCGGTGGACATACTAACGATCAACATATATTGTCTGTTTGAGAGTGGAACAAGACATAGCAAGATTTACGGTCGATGCGTCACTCGGACGGAGACCGAGTGGCTTGGGTCCGAGTCCCGCATCATCCACGAATTTTGGTACAAAATAAATTTAGTACGATTCATACCAGTGGGAGGCTCCTTTGCACAGGATGCCGGCTAGATTATAGGTACCACAACAGCTCCTATTTCTGCCGTGATGCAATAATGTGTAAGTAAACATTAGTGTGTTTCAAGCGCCGTAGCTAGTGAAATTACTGGGCAAATAGGACTTAACATCTTATAACTCAAGGTGACGCTCAGAAATTTTTGGGTTTTTTAATAATCCTGAGCGGCACTGCATTGTAATGGGCAGGGCGTATCAATTACCATCAGCTGAACTCCTTGCTCGCCTCGTACCTTAATTTCATAAAAAAAAGTCAATTCAAAGTTATTTTAGGAATTCCTTTCAGCTGCTTCAAAAGTTGGACACTTTCGTATCCGATTGATGGAACAACTGGGAAGAAAAAGTGTAATTCTTTTACCAGTTTTACGAACAAATAGTTGTATTAAAATTCTGAATATTATTACCGATACCATCAGTGGCCACTTACAATAATGTATAAACAAACATGTTAAAATTAGATTTTTTATTATATTTTTATCAATATTTGTTAATAACACTTGTATAAAATCAATGTTCTAATAAGCATTAATGTATTACAAGAGACTTGATCCTGCAGACAAACTGTCCAAACAGTTTTGCGGGACTATGTTAGCTTTTAAGATTCTTTTTGTAAATGATTAATAAAACAATTAATGGTGAGCCTCAAGAACAGCGATAGTATTGATGTGAAAACTGAGACGAAATTACGTTAATTAATTTGTTCGTGGTTCAGCGGACGAGAAAACTGTATGAAGATCCATTTCTAATGCGTTTATCATTTGATTATATATTTGCCTATTGTATATTCCGATAGCGTCACTGGCTACTTACAATAACTTATAAAAAAAATATCCTACACCTCAGAAGTAGCGTTATGTGACAACTGGTTGGAAAGTGAATCGTCGTGGCATAAAATGGAACTAACACTATGATTTTAATATGGCTACCCAACCGAGAAATCTGTCAAATTATTATTAAGACGGAATCTGAACACATTATTTTCTAACATAGTTTCAAAGTATCAACATGTTACAGTCGCACTATAGTGTTGTCAACATAACAAATACGGTAGTCAAACAAAGCTGCGCCCTCAAGTTATAAGCAAACATGTGACAGCTCTTTAAAAAAATTATGCTACACCTTTTCAAAAACAGCGTCAGTATTGTAATTATTATGACGGGTACTCACGATATAAATTTTGTTAATTTGTTGCCGATAATTAGATCGAATTGCATGAATCGTGGTCATGACGGAACTGCGGAGGCGGCGAGAAACACTTGACACTAATAGTACATCAATCCGTCCACTTGGCGCCTAGTTCGTTTTGGTCTTTGATTCCCTATTTCACGACACAGCGTTAGTATTGAGGTGGCAACTAGGCTGAAAGTGAAATCACGTCATGTTTTAGAGTCTGTGCGGAAAGTGAACCGACGTGGGTAACATAACGATTTTAATATGGCTACCCAACCGAGCAATCTGTCAAATTATTATTAAGACGGAATCTGACAACATTATATTCTAACATAGTTTCAAAGTACCAACATGTAACAGTCGCAATATAGTGTTGTCAACATAACAAATACGGTAGTCAAACAAAGCTACGGCCTCAAATATTATGACGGTTTGCTTTCCGTACTGACTGTTCGTACACATAATACACGAATGGGAAACTTGTATGAAAATGGATTTCTGCGGTGTTCTTCGACCTTCTTTTATTATAAAAGAATTTTAAAATGTGTCCATAGATTGAATAGTTGTATGGACGTTGGCTTCCTAATAAATAAATAAAAAAAAATACTTAACTATACGGGACAATCACGGCATCCGATATCAAAAGGCATAAAAAAGCATAAAAGGCATTTATTTTCTCAAAATTGATTCCTTAAGAATTCTTTTTGATGTCATTTCTTATACTACTAGATACTACTACCGCTTAGGAAGCAAATGGCGCTCTGAGAGAGAAGAAGCGGCGCAAGAAACTCTCCAAGCATTCTTTTTTTTTGCGCTCTTTTCAATAAAAATATACAATATTGTACAGTCGCTATAAAATAATCACAATCTAGTCCCAGGCTGTCCGATCATTTAGATATTCAGCAGTGGAGTAATAGGATTTACGACAGAGCCATTTTTTTATAAAACATTTAATTTATTTATAGATAATGCCTGAACAGTGGCTGGGACTTTATTGTAGAAGTGTATACATTTACCCTTAAAGCTATTATGTATCTTATGAAGCCTACTAGAATTAGTTACAAGCAATCCGTTATTTCTAGTGTTATAATAATGAAAATCACTATTAAGAGCAAAAAGGTGACGATTTTTGTGAACATATATTAAATTTTCATAAATGTACTGACAATAAACAGTCATAATATTTATTTCTTTAAATTTTTCTTTGAGAGACTGTCTATAACCAAGCTGATATATAGCACGAACAGCTCTCTTAAATAAAATCAAATCAAAATCACTTTACTCATGTAGGTCATGCACACTTATGAATCTCCTCATATTTTTTTTTAAATTAAAATAAACATAATCTAGTACCAGGCTGTCGGATCACTTAGATCTAAGTGATCCGACATATTCAGCTGTGCAGTAGTAGGATTTACGACAAAGCCATTTTTTAATAAAATTGTTATAAAAGTGTATAATATACATATATAACTAGTAGCAGTATGGATCTGAAAGTTTACTGTAATGAGATTAAGTGAAAACACGGTCAGGAGCGATAAAATTTTTTGAAGGCAAAATTGAATAAAAACAGTATCGAGGTCAATGTAGGTGACGCATGAGAAACAGTGCGTATCGAATTTTGTAAGGCACGTACAGCATAAGATTTATAGTAGTAGTGTGACCCCGGTATAAATCTTGAGAGGTGCCAGTGAAACCGAAAGGCACAGGGCCTGGACACCCAACATCCGGTGTGTACCTTACTCTTACCATAAATACTGAAAGAAAGAAAAAAAAACTATTTGCAAACAACATTTATTACATTTACAGTGTTCCAGTGTAATAAATAAATATAAAACAACTAGCTGACCCGACAGACGTTCTGTATATAATAAATAAAATAATGTTTTTATATGAATTTGTCAATAATATATGATATCATCAAAAATTACTTCGAAAAATATGCACCCTGCTGTCGTAATGAAATTGTTTCACAGCAGAACTGTCAAACCGTGCGTCAATAAATTCTCTCATAGAAATTGTGTATGGACACATCAAAGGAAAAACAAATTTGTTGTTTTTATTTAATTTAGCAGCATTTTCACCTTTTAAGCCTTCTTCCAAAATTAGCCAAATCGGTCCAGCCGTTCTCGAGTTTTAGCGAGACTAACGAACAGCAATTCATTTTTATTTATAAAACAATTTAAAATATAAAAAGCATATTCGAGGTGTTCTCCATTGGCTTCAATAACTGTATTATTAAAGGACTGCCTTTAAACGTTGAGACCAGTTATCAATAGAAGCACGCACAATTTCCATGGGAAAATTATTCGCTGCCAATCGGACGGATTGTTTTAGGGACTCTAAATTATCATGGCGTTTAGAGAAAGCCGTACTCTGAAAAACTGACCATAGATCACAATCCAGCGGATTAAAATCGGGACTAGACGACGGCCAGTCTTCAGCTCTGATGAAGTCCGACACGTTCGTTTCCAACCAAGACTGCGTAGACCGAGCTTTTTGACCCGGCGCCGAGTATGCTGGCAGTACCATTCTTGGTTATTGAACATGGTGTTGTTAAGGGGCTTCACTACCTACTCAAGAATGGTATCTTGATACACTTGTGCCGATGTTTTGATACCTATTTCACAAAAATATGGCTCAGTCACTCCATCATAGCTAATACCCCACCAAACCATCATTGAAGTCGGATAGAGCCCACGTTGCACTCTGTAGACTAATTGGGAAGCCTCCTTAGAGCTTTGAGTATAAATACGGTCATTTTGTTTGTTAAAATGTAGCACACAACGATTCGGTTCTCTTTATCACCCCACTCCATTTTAGTATCGCAAAATATTGTACACTGTATTAGCGCCAAAATGAGAACTCAATGAACAATCATATAAAAATGACAGATTCGAAATTCAAATGTAATATTTTGTTTATTTTTAATTGGAAAAGTATTTATGGTCAGACTAAGTATATATAACTTACAATATTGTAGAGTAATATATATTGCAATTTTAATGTCAACAATTTTTCTACATTATTCTGTATGGTATCTGGTATCTTTAACCTGTTACGCATTATAATCATGGTGCTAAAGATTATGTTTGACGTTACATAATTTAATATTACTGATAATGAGATACAATACAATTAAAAAGAACTCGATATATGATAAACCATGGGTGAAACAGAAACCATAAACAAACTGATTGACAAATGACACATAAATGTAATAAACCTGGCCTGTTGTCAACTTTTTTTTATGACAGTAAGGGACGAGACGAGCAGGACGTCCAGTTGATGGTAATTGATACGCCATGCCCATTACAATGCTGTGCCGCTCAGGATTCTTGAAAAATCCAAACATTCTGAGCGGCACTACTCTTGCGCTCGTCACCTTGAGACATAATATGTTAAGTCTCATTTCCCAAGTAATAACACTAACTACTACGGCGCCCCTCAGACCGAAACACAATAATGCCCACGCATTATTGCTTCACGGCAGAAATAGGCGCCGTTGTGGTACCCATAATCTAGCCGGCATCCTGTGCAAAGGAGCCTCCCATTGGTTGTGCCCATGCCTAACAGCAAGAGGCTCTATCTAGGCGTATAAATGATCTAAGAATTAAACTATCTGTTAAGTTGCTATCCATTTTTCCATACAAACCTTCCCCACATTTTTTACTGTTTTTGTTTTACTCTAGATCAAAATTATTTTCAATTAACATCAATACCATCATTATCTGTGTCTCTCTGTTTTGCTTTTTTGATATAGTAATTGTTTTTGTTAGTGTTTATCATACAGGCCGCAGACAAAGGTGTTAGTTTACAAATCTGACAACAATTACGACAATAACAAAAATTAAATCCGATACAGAATATTACGATTCGTAATTTTTTGGAGGAAAAAATTGCCGAAAACGAAATCTTGATTTTTCAACGAAATCGGTAAGCCGTGATGTCTGTGAAAAAAAGGTGGCCTCACGTATAATAAAATTTATTGAAGTAACGCCTTTGCGTAAATCCATAAACATCCAAATGATTTTAGTTTTCTTTAGTGTTAATTCCGCCAATATTTATCTATAAACAATTCGACTCGTGTTTCGCCTCTACACGAGGCATACTCAGGACGTGACTCGCTTAGACTCAGCTTAGATTGAGTTGTCAGTCTCGTGCCACATTTTGGTGAGTCGTGCGAAATATGTGTCGAATTGTTTAAAGACAGATATTAACGGAATTAACACTAAAGAAAACTTAAATCATTTGGATACTCACGTATAACGTTATCGTCAATATTTTAGCACTCTAGAAACAACAATTAAACCTTACAATCAATAAAGTTCACAAGTTATCACTCCTCAACTTTTAGTTGTTTTTACAATGATAAAATAAGTCTAATTACTATTGCAACACAAGTTAAATTGGTTGACTAAGTAGCTATATAACCCGACACATGTAAAACTTTCACGACACCGCCGCATGTTCTCGTGTTATGAAAAATAAAAGTGTGAGAAATGAAGCGACTCCGTTATCATAAATATTATCAAAGTGATTATAATCCGACAACTATAATACTATAAATAGTAGTTAAAAAAACTAAAAAGCACACTTTTTATAGAAAATAGAACTACAAAATAGAAAAGAAATTAAAAATTAATGAAAATTTATTGAATTAGGCGCTACTTTGCGGAAATCCATAATTATACAAATGATTTAAGTTTTCTTTAGTGTTAATTCCGCCAATATTGGCGGAATTAACACTAAAGCAAACTTAAATCATTTGTATTTTTTAAAATTAACGTCAATTCCTGCCTTATAGATGATAGATGAAAATTATATTAGTTAGCAAAAATCTTATTTTGCTAATTGAAAAAATGTAATAATTTTATCAAATTAATGTATTGTCATCGGTCTTCGATAAATCTACGAAGTTTGAACGAAATCTGGCGCTGAAAAGTGGGTCAAAATCGCGCCTAAATGAGAATCGGTTACAAACAAACATACATACAAGTGAAGCTAATAAAAAGTGTGTAATAAATAATATATGTACTAGATGACGGCTATAGTCCGATAACTTGGTGCGCGACAGTCCCATACGCGACATACGTTTTACGGCAGTCTCACCCTTCCCCGCAATACCACCCGCTACCCGCTTACATCCTCAGTACCCCGTCCCCCACTACCGTCTCTCATCCCGTGGGACGGTCGCGCACGAAGTTTTCTACTATAACAAAGAGTGACGCTTGTGTCCATCAATTAATTATATTTATATCAAAATTAGCTGACCCGACAGGCGTTGTTCTGTACATAATAAATAAAATACTGTTTTTTTTATGAATTTGTCAATAACATTAATATTTATTTCGTAAAATATGCCCCCTGTTAGTATAATGAAATTGTTTCACAGCAGAACTGTCAAACCGTGCGTCAATAAATTATTATCTCATAGAAAATCGGTCCATACAAAACAAATATTGGAAATAAAAATAATTATGGGTATAAAAAATAACCTATCTCTCAAGTTGCACAAAACTGCACTCCATGAAGTAATCCCCATTAAAATCCGTTCATTAGTTTAGGAGTCCATCGCGGACAAACAACATCACGTAATTTATATATATTAAGATTAAGAGGCTTTTATTTTCTCAAAATTGATTCCTTTAAAATTCTTTTTGATGTCATTTCTAATATACTAGATACTTCTACCGCTTCGGAAACAAATGGCACTCTGAGAGAGAAGAAGCTCCGCAAGAAACTCTCCCAGCATTATTTTTTGCACTCTTTTCAATAAAAATATACAATATTGTACAGTCATTTCTATCGCTATAAAATAATCACAATCTAGTCCCAGGCTGTCGGATCATTTAGATATTCAGCTGTGGAGTAATAGAATTTACGACAGAGCCATTTTTTATAGAACATTTAAATTTATTTATAGATAATGCCTGAATAAAGTCCCAGCCACTGGGCTGGGACTTTATTATAGAAGTGTATACATTTACCCTTAAAGCTATTATGTATCTTATGAAGCCTACTAGAATTAGTTACAAGCAATCCCTTATTTCTAGTGTTATAATAAACTTAAGAAGATTAACATTGTAAGCAATAATTAATTGTTAAATGAACTTAATAATGATAGAATTTTCCTTAGAATATTATTATAAGCGGTTTAATATCGCACAGTCACGTGTACCTGCCGTGTGACTTTGTATCAAAATTCAAATCTTAACGCAATAATTGCTTTATTATTATATTTTAAACGTAAACAAGCGGAGTTTTTTACACCTGTTTTGTTTTTTATTTAAAAAAAAAAAACGGTTTTAAATCTACTTGATTAATCTACAGACATTGAATGCGGGTGTACAAAAATCAAGGTAGAGAGTAGGACGTACGTCATACTATTATTGTCACTGTTTTGATCAGGTGATGCCGCTAAGGCGAAGAGTAAGCAGAAAACATTTTTGTGGTGAAAATAGCATTTCGAGCTATGAACACTCCTTAATCCTGTTACACATATCCTTAAGTCTTATTTGTAGGTTGCTAATGCTTGCTGTTGGTTATAGTTAACACTGCCGAGGCTTTTTGAACTACCACATTTCTTTGAATTAAACAAGTTTTTTGGCATGGCGTGACGCATTTTTTTGGTACTTCTCTCAGAAAAGTTATTCTTATAGCCTGTACTTTTTTGTGTAGGTTCATTTATTCAGATAAGTAGTGAATAACGAGGATTGTAAGCATATAAACTGATTTCCACCCAAGAATTTTGAAAATATTGGCTTTGTTACATAGATGGCGGGCCGGCAGCCGTGAACTCATATCGCTCAAGGTCGCTGGCATTTAGTGTCGCCTTAACACCAGGTGGACAATCAGCTCGTCACGTCACTTACTCCATTACGACAAGTTAATACCTAATACGAAATTATTTTTTGGTTTGGCCTGTGCTCATAAAGTATAACTATTTCCAATATATAATAATTGTGAATAAATAACTGTGGTAAATTTTGATCTGTGGAGAGATACTTTATCATATACCATCATAAAAAATTTATTTTCTATAATATTATTTCGAAACGTATTTTCGTTAGTCGCGCGCAAGCGTAGTAACTCACACCTACGTCATGCCTACTTCACGACTTGCGAACACGTAAGGGTGTTAAAATTTGATTCTTAAATATATTTACAATTCTAGCGAAACTCTATAAGAAAACAGCGATTAACTCGATTGTATGAAACGTGCAGTCATTGATAGATTGACAGATGACGGATATAATCTTGTCTGCAGTCTTCAAAGCTAGCCGAAATCGACTACTTTTTAAGCAACTGTTCGCTTTCAAACTTAGCCGTACTGTAATTACTATTTCAAACTTATGTCAAATCACTGCACGTTTCATACTTAACTAAATTTAAATTTTTACTTAGGCAGTCCCGTCCTTTATTACGTAGTATTTACATCCTTTTTGTTGTCGGCTACTAAAATATTTCGTTAAAGTCTATCCCTAACTTGTGGTACATTATATTTGTTGATAAGTGCAATCGAGTTCCTAAAGTATTGGAGAGAATTCTGAATTTGTATCTTAGTAATAACTTAGTAGGTTCTCGAACCCAAAAATACGTGTCGATGTACGATGTGAACTAAAGAAACACATCCCATTATAACAAAAAAGAGATATGGAAATAGAACGATCAAAATTCACGACTAATTGAATGACAAAGATATATTTTGAGACGAACAAGATATAATCAATACACACACAAAGAGCTTACTTCGACGTACGTTTAGTTAATCTCAGTCTTACACAAAATAGTATATTTCATTACGAGTGCGGAAAGCCTGTCATTGCAAAGAGTTCCGACTAAGAAAGGAAAGAGAACGCACGAGTTCGGAAAAGGTAAAGAAAAAGCTCGAGTATGTAATAGCCCACATCCCGAACGCTATACGTTACTGCAATACGCCACTTTTTGAGCAACTGTATTAAAAAATATTTTTAGAACTTAGATTATCACTTGTATTCGACATTATTCTGCGTGAGCGGAAAGCATATTTTCTGCTTAACTTCGAAGGAATAGATAATTAGCAGCACAGATAGACGGCCTCCAAGGGCAGGGGCCCGATTTCGCTGTAAAAGCTAAAAAGCCCTAAAGAGAACTATCACCGCAGAGGAGGTTTTTAGTCGGTAAGGAGTGTTTACACCCGAGCCCGACATAATATGGGCCTTGCCTCGGGGTGGATAGTCGAACAACGTGCGAACGCTTCTTTCAATATATGGTAAAAAAATTATATCACATTTATATGAAACAAAAAGGTCGGAAGTTTTAATATAATCTTTCGTTTTAATATGTTCATAGGCACATAAGTGAATTTGCTAGAAACTGTCATAACCATAATGTTAACACCAGGAACAGACAAACTTATAATGCCTACTACTCGGCTAAGTCGAGTTAGTAAGTCTTTTGTGGGCGATGTATATGCTTTTACAACAAGATCCCAGAAAATGTTCAAAACAAAAGTATTACGTTATACAAAAGAATTGTTAAAAAACATTTGTGTGGTAAAGGTTACTATAACATAAATTACTTTCTTAATGATTCCACAGATTGGAAAAGGAACGGCCGCCCTCAGACTATTAAATAATAACCCCCTTATTCATAATAGTCTGTTAACTTAAAGCATTGCTAATTCTCACTCTGTCTTCTTCTATTGACCTAAGTCAGAATGAGAAAAACACTCCTTAGCGGCTGTTTTAAGTAAGCGGACCATTATGAATAAGGGGGTAAGTTTAATCGTAAACACATTTATGATGGAAAAAAACGCCCGCTGAGTTTGTTGCGCCCATTCTTCTCAGGTCTGAGGCATTCATTTTGGTAATGGTGGTAGTTTTTGACTTTCAATAAGTGATGTCACATCCTATTTTGAATAAAAATATTTGAATTTGAATTTAATCAACAAATATAATGGTGGATTTTTCGAATTTAGAACAAATTCTTTCTCAGAGAGTCATAAAGATATTGTAAGCATCTATCACACTAGATATAACACTAGAAATAAGGGATTGCTTGTAACTAATTCTAGTAGGCTTCATAAGATACATAATAGCTTTAAGGGTAAATGTATACACTTCTACAATAAAGTCCCAGCCACTGTTCAGGCATTATCTATAAATAAATTTAAATGTTTTATAAAAAAAATGGCTCTGTCGTAAATCCTATTACTCCACTGTTGAATATCTAAATGATCGGACAGCCTGGGACTAGATTGTGATTATTTTATAGCGACTGTACAATATTGTATATTTTTATTGAAAAGAGCGCAAAAAAAGAATGCTGGGAGAGTTTCTTGCGCCGCTTCTTCTCCCTCAGAGCGCCATTTGTTTCCGAAGCGGTAGTAGTATCTAGTAGTATAAGAAATGACATCAAAAAGAATTCTAAAGTAATCAATTTTGAGAAAATAAATGCCTTTTATGCCTTTATCATGGAGGTGTTATGTTATGCTCGATGGGTTGGTTCAGACCGGCCGCGGCGCAGGCGCAGTATTGCGCGACATTCTATTCGTTAACTCCCATAAAAATTACATAATACAGAGTACCTACACGTTAGGTAACTTAATGACTCGTTTAAGTGATTTGGTTTCACGACATTTCTTTGAGAACCTGCCGCTTATACAGAACAAGCTCCTGCCGACGACTTCATCCGCATTTTTTTGTATCGTATACCACCGCGCGGTTTTTCCCACATAAAACTGATTCGCCAGCTGTTTGAGTCGCTGTTAGTTGTATAATATTCTTTTTTTTATGGAATAGGAGGACAAACGAGCGTATGGGTCATCTGGTGTTAAGTGATCACCGCCGCCCACAATCTCTTGCAACACCAGAGGAATCACTTTAAGGAAGGTGTACGCGCTTTTTTTTAAAGGTACCCATGTCGTATCGTCCCGGAAACACCGCACAAGGAAGCACATTCCACAGCTTTGTAGTACGTGGAAGGAAGCTCCTTGAAAACCGCACTGTGGAGGACCGCCACACATCCAGATGGTGGGGATGATATACTAACTTGTGGCGTGTCGTGCGAAGGTGGAATTCGGCGTATTCAGGGGCGTGCATTGGTTTACTAGCAAAGTAGGCACAGTTGATCTAACTTGTAGTCGTAGTTGAGCTTTTCAATAAGCAAAGATCGCTTACCGTAGGTATTTAGTATCTAGCGTAAGGAAAAATTTTATAAGTGGGTGTTCAATAGAAGTTTGGTTATAAAAAAAAGAACCAAATTAACTTTAACACTAGTGCTATATTTATTTAGGTTCATAACGAGGTAGGCACTGCTTAATTGCATATATGATATGTACGCCCCTGATAATATTGAAACCGTTCTTATATTTTACTTGATTGGTCAAAAATATTGATTAATTACAGAAATATTGTTTTTATTTCTTACAAAAAAGTAAAAAGAGTTTTATATCTCTTTCTTAGTAAATGTTTGATTCCACATACAAACCTTTACCCATTTTTCGTTTTCTTTTTGAATGGGTATTGAAAATTTTAACTACTCGGTTAAGTCGAGTTAGTAAGTCTTTTATTGGGCTATGTATATAATATGCTGTTACAACATGATCCCAAAATGTACAAAACAAATGTGTAACAAAATTTAAATGTATTGTTAAAAAACGTTTGTGTGGGAAAGGTTATTATAACATAAATTATTTTCTTAATGATACCACATACTGAGAATGGAGCGAACACACTTAGACTATAGAATTATAAATGGCTTATTATACGATATAACATTGTACCCGTAGTTTTATGAAAAAAAAAAGCCCGCCGAGTTACTTGCGCCCGTTCTTCTCAGGTCTGAGGCACACTATTTCGAATGGGTGGTAGTTTTTGACTTTTTGACGTTAAATATGTGATTTTAAATCCTATTTCGAATTAAAATATATGAATTTGAAAGCAAAATTCTATAAAGTACTCTTCTGTTTTGGTATTTTTTGTAAAACACACATCAAGTATTCGATTAAAAAAAATATTCAATTGGATGCTGAGGATTGCAACAAAGTAACATATTATAGTTGTTACTTTGTTGCAATCCTAATGTGTATGTACATTATAATTAAGATACTTAATAAATATTTCCAGTAAATAGTTAAAAGCGTCATCAATTAAATATGCCAATGGAAACAAGGATAATTGCCGGCAAAACGGATTGCAAATATTCACAATACTATACTAATCGCAGGACGCACTACAATAATTCTTCTATTAAAACTTCTTACATCTTAATATATATAAATTACGTGACACGTTGTTTGTCCGCGATGGACTCCTAAGCTAATGAACGGCTTTTAATGGGGATTACTTCATGGAGTGCAGTTTGGTCCAACTTGAGAGATAGGATAGTTTTTATTTCGATTTGGGACCCATAATTATTTTTATTTCCAATATTTGTTTTGTATGGACATATTTTCTATGAGAGAATTTAGTGACGTACGGTCTGACAGTTGTGCTGTGAAAAAATTTCTTTATAACAACAAGGAGTATATGTTACGTAATAATTCTAGATGTTTTGAAATATTATTGGCAATTTTATTTTATTATTATCTACAGAACAACGTCTGTCAGGTCAGCTAGTACATATACAGGTTGTCCCAAAGTTATGGGACATGAAGGGAAAGTACCTTAAATATCGAAGATAGGCTATTTTACTGAAAGAAGACTTTATGTTATTTTTAAAAGTTAGTAATTCTGCATTCAAATATTTTCTAAAAATTACTTGCCTCGTTTGGGAATCGAACCAACTTAAATGTAAAAAAAAAACACCCCTACTCTTATGATGCCAATCGAAAGAATGGCCAAAAACTAATAACTCTTCTTAAGTAACATAGTATTTTAAAAGAAAGGAACAACCTAAAATGATTGTTTTCCTACTTGGATTGGTACGAATGGACCATTAGATGGCCGGCCAGATCCCCGGACCTTACACCATTAGATTTCTTCTATCGATTTAAGCTAATGTAAAAAACATTTAAGTCGGTTCGATTCCCAGACGAGGCAAGTAATTTTTAGAAAATCTTTGAATGCAGAATTACTAACTTTTAAAAATAACATAAAGACTTCTTTCAGTAAAATAGCCTATCTTCGATATTTAAGGTACTTTCCCTTCATGTCCCATAACTTTGGGACACCCTGTATATACAGCAAGGTAACTTAAAATGTTCTATTAAAAATTCCTCTGTCCATCAGGTCAAATTTAAAATATAGAGACGGTTGTACACACTCACTTATGTAGACATGGAAGCTATTCTTAAAGTGATAGGTTAGAATTCATATTATAATGTTAATACATTGTAACTTGGTTAATCAGATATGTGCACTTTTGACCTTTCGGTTCATATTGGTAACCATAGAGGCATAGAATGTAAATTGGTTGCCTATAGGACAGGCTATGTCTAGTGTAGGGACCAAATACTATGTATGTGTAATATTTTGCGATAAAGTTTCTAAAGTTTTTAAAACTCGAGAACGGCTGGACCGATTTGGTCTTGAATTATCTGTGGAAGTCCAGAGAAGGTTTAAAAGGTGAATAAATATGAAAATGTTCGGAATTAAAAAAAACACACACACATTTTGTTTTTCCTTTGATGTGTCCCCCGTCATTCAGAAATCAAATTGAAAGAATAGTTTAAAATGAATAACTAATTAGAATCATTGTATCTGTCTAAATTTCTCAGGAGGTAAAAAACAAACTTAATTTTAGCTACCTATACTTGGTAGACTAACTTCAGTTGTTAACTATGATGGCAATACAACGTTTGCTTTGTCAGCTAGTAATAAATAAATAAAAAATTAAAAACCATAAAAAAATTAAATGCCTACTCATTTAATTTTAATTGTAGATAATTTATAATTATTATCAGTTAAACAAAGCAAAAATATTTTTAATGTTTACATTGACAAGAAGTGGAATATAATATTATGCTGTGATATTTTTAATATGCGTGTTCAATAAACTCAAGCTTGCCGAATAATGCCGGAAAATGTCAGAATTGGAACGTTATATCATCGACTGATATACGCGATCGTTGACAGTTTCTACTGACAGGGCTGTATGGACTACTTGCCTTTGCACTTTCGCCCGTTTTCGTTTATATATAATAATCTAATATCAGAAATGTTGTTACGATATTTAAGGCGACACTAAATGCCAGCGACCTTGAACGATATGAGTTCACGGCTGCCGGCCCGTCATCTATGTAACAAAGTCAATATTTTCAAAATTCTTGCGTGGAAAACAGTTTATATGCTTACAATCCTCGTTATTCACTACTAATCTGAAGAAATGAACCTACACAAAAAAGTACAAGCTATAAGAATAACTTTTCTGAGAGAAGTACCAAAAAAATGCGTCACGCCATGCCAAAAACTTGTTTAACTTCAAAGAAAAGTGGTAGTTCAAAAAGGTGTTAACTATAACCAATAGCAAGCATTAGCAACCTACAAATAAGACTTAAGGATATGTGTCACAGGATTAAGTAGTGTTCATGGCTCGAAATGCTATACTTTCACCACACAACTTGTCTAAAAACACCATGTTTGCGTGTTTTCTGCTTACTCTTCGCCTTAAACATTTTCACATTTATAAATAATTTTGAAAAAAATATTTCACGGCAATGTAAAAAAATATGCTGCCGCCTTAACTCATCCGAACATGGTCGCATACATTACTGGGTAATGGACATAATATTACCAGAAATTTTTGAATTTACGCAAATAAAAATAAGTCGCGGGTGGAACCTAGTCTGTAATCATAATTCACTGCCTCGATTGTTTGAACAGGCGTTTGATTTCCCACTATCGGCGCATTATTTGTTCGCTCTGACGCGCAAAAAAAAATTACATCCCGTATTATTGGACCAATGGACTCTGTTGCTGATACGGATCCATCTTTGCAAAGATAATGTATTACTAACAAATAAGAGGAACTCCTTTCACGACTTTCCTCAAGTCTCGTAGTTTCCGACTTGGCCATCAAAGCTCTTCTCAAAAAACTACCCTGTATATCATATATAATACTAGTGGACCCAACAGACGTTGTCCTGTACACATGTTTTAAATTTGAAAAATCGGTCCAGCCGTTAGGAGCAGTTCAATAACATACACATGAGCAGGAGAATTATATTATATGGGCGGAATTGAGAATCTAAACCAATCTCAAATTCACTGAAACAAACAAAAAAGTCATCAAAATCAGTCCAGCCGTTTAGGAGGTAGGTTAATTGTGAATCTAAACCATTTTCGAATCCACCTGAAGACACACACCAATCTCAAATTCACTGGAACACACAAAAATATCATCAAAATCGGTCCAGCCGTTTAGGAGGTAGTTCAATTGTGAATCTAAACCATTCTCGAATCCACCTGAATACACACAGAAAGTTTCATTAGAATCGATCCAGCCGTCTACGAGGAGTTCAGTGACATACACACGCACACAAGAATTATATATATAAAGATAATTATATCATTGAAATATTCTTCTACAGTGGTAATATAAAATACTATATAATTTTAAAGTAGTAATTAATGGTTATGTGTACGCTGACGTATAAGTCTAGAATAGTCTAGAATTTTCGTTTGTTCGTGGACGTGGTTTTTGCTAGATCTAGAACTTTATAGAACAGTTGCAGTGCAGCGTTGTGATCATACGAGACACCATAGTTTAAATATAATCCCATAATCAAAGTTTATTTCAACAAACATTGAGTGTGTGATGGGTATAATGTTATGCCTACTACTCGGTTGGGTCGAGTTAGTAAGTCTTTTGTTGGGCGATGTATATGCTTCTACAATATGATCCCAAAAAATGTACAAAACAAATGTGTTACGAAATTAAAAAGAATTGTTAAAAAACGTTTGTGTGGGAAAGGTTATTATAGCATAAACGATTTTCCTAATGACACAACGGACTGGGAATAAACCGAACACCCTCAGGCTCTTTAATTATAAATGTTTATTGTACGATATCTCATTGTAATCCATATTTTATATAAAAAATAAAAGCCCGCTAAGTTTCTTGCGCCCATTCTTCTCAGGTCTGAGGCAGTCTCTTTTGAATGGGTGGTAGTTTTTGACGTTCAATAAGTGATTTTAAATCCTATCTATATATATAAAAATGAATTGCTGTTCGTTAGTCTCGCTAAAACTCGAGAACGGCTGCACCGATTTGGTTTGGTATCTTAGCGGTGCACACCAGCGCGTGAAAGCACTAAAATATGTGTTTCGCTGCGAAGTTTGCCTTAGCCAGTGAAACTAATGAGACAAACCAGTCAGCCTACTGGTAGGTTAACGGCCGTTCCCAATATACTATCTATACAGATAGAGATAAATTACTACCTTCTACTGTCAGTAATTAGCTGTCAATAATCTGAAGCTGTCCCAATATACCCGATAAGTCATTCTTATCGCTTTACATTGGGACGCGTGAATTGCAATTTCCATACAAACTTCTATCGCTGGTAAGCTATACGACGTCCCATTGACAGACAGTGTGTACGGTTAAGGTGAGTTACCGTCGATAAGTTTATTGAGACAGAAACACAGATTTTAATCTCAAGTAGGCCACAACCGGAGATAGAGAGACTGAATATTGGGAACGGCCGTGAATGTGTTTCGTTTCGAAGTTTGCCGTAGCCGGTGAAATTAATCGGCTAATGAGACAAACCAGTCAGCCCACTGTTAAGCCGAGACTTGCATATTCTAATGTGATTTATCACAATGTTAATGAGACCTAATTGCAGTTGGCCGACTTCTTGCTAAGACCCACTATTAGGGTCAATAGCCTCCTGTCCCAGTATCGGTTTGTTTAATATGTCTGCTCCACTTTTAGCAGTTCAATGGAGTGTTTTCGGCAATTATTCATTTCAGGCTCGTTCAGAATGTGCCGATTCAAATGAGAGCATTGAACACACAAATTTATCGTGAATTACAATTAGTACTGCAAATTAGATCGTATATATGCGATTTATATGCTCGTTTAGATGGAAATGAGAGTGATATTGAAAGAAGAGTGAATGCTGGAAACATGGTGAATGGAGCTTTATGAACAGGCAGAAGGTGTCTAATAAGGCTCGTTTGGCTGTGCATGAGGGGGTGTTGGTTCCAACACTCATGTACGGAAGTGAAAGTTGGGT
>CATIXQ010000014.1:7727256-7775073 GCA_949711755.1 Leptidea juvernica
GGTGGATAAGAAATAGTGAGATAAGTTGTGGTCTGAAAGAAGATGTTGTGACAAAAATTGAGAAAGGTATGCTGAGATGGTTTGGACATGTCGAGAGAATGAATGAAGGACGATTGACGAAGAAAGTGTATAAGGCCAGTGTGAATGAAAGCGTTGGAAGGGGTAGACCTAGGCGGACGTTTCAAGATCAAATCAGGGACGTCTTGAAAAAAGGCCAGGGCAAGAGTATCCTAAACCGAAGAGCATGTACGAAAGGAATAATGAAAGTGGACGAAGCGAAACAAAAAAGTATGTAAGGATCGTAGCAAGTGGAAAAAAGTGGTCTCTGCCTACCCCTACGGGAAAGAGGCGTGATTATATATATGTATGTATATATTTTTATTGATATTTATACATATGCCTTACAAATATACTCAATATTTACAAATACACATTTTGCTTACGATTGGTTTGTTCGGACGTATAACGTTTCCCGAGTTTATTTGCAAGGCTGCCTCACATTCGAATAACTTCAGAATTATCATTGTATTGACAGTGTTGTCAACGATATAGTCAACATTTTTAACCTGTCTACTAAGCTAGAATGTAAAATTTTACTTAATTACAAACATTACACTAATGCATTCGTGCATTACGAATATTATTCTTAAAGACGCATTAATTTAATTACTTTAATGTCACGGTATGCTCGTGGCAGTAAGCTATGTTCTCAATAACATTCAATTAAGCATCAATTAGGTCGATCCTGTGGTCGATCCCGTGTAGACAATTGTTTTGTGTTCACTTTACAGCTTTCCAGTCGAAATTACATCACTATACGTCTAGATAGACTGGGACAGCTGTGAACACGTCAAAAAAATAGCGGCGAACTGTTAACCTCTAAAATAAAGTGACTAGCAAATCGCGAGTTTTAGGCGCATCTTGTCATGCACACGAAAGTAATAAATCTACCCTGTTGTTATGCGTTGTCTAACAGCAAGAGACTATATGAAAGACTCACTTTGGAGGAATATGATTAAGTCGTTTTAAGCACGACATAAATATATATCCCTACTAATATTGTAAATGTAATGTAAGTTTGTTTTTTATTTAGCTTTCACTCCGGAGCTACTGAACAGAATTTGATGAAATTTGGTACAGCGATTTGGAAAAGGACATAGGCTTTTACGCTTAAACAAAGACATTTTATTCCGGAAAAATCCATGGTTCCCGCGGGATTTGTGAAAAACTAAATTCACTTCGATGAGCTATAAATATACCAATGGTAGGTTTAGTGTGCCATAGCAATCTTCCTCGAAATAAGATTCATATAATATGTTGGGAACGGGAATGAAAACGGAAACCGGAATTGGAAATACGATAATCTACAATTCCAAACTAGCTTATGATTTTTTAAACCCTTTAAGTACGTATAAGCTACTAATATAAATATATATATACACACCCATTCTAAGAAGTCATTCTTTTATTTTTATTTCACTTTTGTATTTAGAGAGTATTTTTATTTTATTTTATATCATTTTAATAATTTGTTATGACTGTGTAATTACGTCTGGTATCGAGAAGTGACTAACAGATGAAACAAAGTAATTCATACTAGTTTAGCTGTCTTTGCGACCTGTATGTAGATAATGTAATTTTAAAACTTGAAATAAACATTAATTATTATTATTATTGAAACACATTTAGACAAATTGTCTTATCCCAAATTACGCATAGTATGTGCTATGTGTTGCAAGACAACGGTATAGATACTAACTTAAACATACATAAATATATATATAAAAATCCATATTCATCATATAATTGTTTGCACCTACCGGGATTCGAAACCGGGGCCTCTAGCTCATTTCGCAGCTCACTAATCACTCGACTATATCGTCGTCGTCATTATTAAAATCAAGGAGAAAGCAGTCTGATGTTTGTATGGAAAAAATTGATGCCAATGATTCCTCGTAAGACAATAATATGCTAATTATGAGAAATGAGGTGTTTGTTTACTTACGGCCATGTGCCAGATCGACGTTGGCGCTGAGGGCGTGATGCAGTCTCCGGTTGAAGGTGCAACAGCGCCTGAGGGATCAGACTCTTGGTGGGTTTACGTTTGAACCTCAACTCTCTCTCCGCGTTCTTGCACATCCTCAGCGAGGACAGCTCCGACTCGGAGCTACACCAGAGCGACTCCATTGACAACATTGTAGACACTATCAGTCCATTACAGCGCGGATTGCTCAATAGCAACCTTCTAGTGTTGCAAAATTTAGCGCGGCCACAGCCCGTTGGACGGGATCGTTTGACCGCAAGGCTGGGTTACGAGTTATCAATAAGTGGAACACTTGCAGCACACGCGTAAACGTCTCTTGTCGACAGCTAACTGAGTACTGACGCCTCGGTTCGTCGTTGTCACTCCACACGCGATAATGTAGACCACAGTTCGACTGATAGTAGCTCCTACTGTACTGTGTATTTAGGGTTGTCAACTTTGATAAACTATTGTAACGAGTCAACTGAAGTGAGCAGCGGGTGTCTGAGAGGTGACGCTAGTGTAGCGGTGTGAAGTTGAGGCGAGTAGAGGAGGGGTGAGGAGTGGTGAGGAGTGGTGAGGCGAGGTGAGGCGAGGTGAGGTGAGGGAGTAAGGAGAGGAGAGGGGTGGCGAAGGGTATATAATGCCTTGCTCGGGATTAAATTGATTATCGATAGCAAATAGCCAGGTTTTCCCAGTTTCCTGGATTTTCCCCCACAAACCTTATGTATTAGTTTTTAAGCATAATAAAGTTTTATCGCGATCGGGATCTATCTAGATCGGGTTGTAGAAATCAGTTTTTCTGATACATATATAGGGCTTAATTGTAAATTGCTTTAATAAGTAGATAAGTAATTTTGTATAAATTGATTACTCTGTAGTGTTAGTGTTAAATAATTCCTAGAGTTTATATTTGAAAGTTAAGTTATAATTGTAAAATCTGTACATAATACAGTGATTTGTGTTGGAATTCTGTTTTAATTTTCTCCTGACTGCTTTACACTATATTGAATTCAGTCAGTTGAAAAAAACTGGATAAGTGCGAGTCGGACCAGCCCACCGATGGTTCCGTACAAATTATTTTGAACTTACCCATACTTATAATAAAGAATAAATGTTTTTTTTTTTTCAATCTTCGCCATATATCAGCATTTATACGAAAAGAAAGAGTGCCTTAAGCATTTCTTTTTTCAAGATTTAAAAGCATATTTAAGATTCTCGTGCTTTTAAATAAAAACAGTATTTTTAGTAAGTACTTTCTTTTATTTAAACGAATACTGTTCAAATTTAAATATTTTTATTCAAAATAGGATGTGACATCACTTATTGAAAGTCAAAAAAACTACCACCCATTCCAAAATGAATGCCTCAGACCTGAGAAGAATGGGCGCAAATAACTCAGCGGGCTTTTTTTTTTCATCGAATAAATATGTTTACAAAGTAATATTGTACAATTAAACTTATTATTTAATAGCCTGAGGGCGGTCACTCCATTCCCAATCTGTGGTATCATTAAGAAAGTAATTTATGTTATAGTAACCTTAACCACACAAACGTTTTTTAACAATTCTTTTGTATAACGTAATACTTTTGTTTTGAACATTTTCTGGGATCTTGTTGTAAAAGCATATACATCGCCCCACAACTTACTAACTCGACTTAGCCGAGTAGTAGGCATCATCAGTTTATGTCTGTTCCTGGTGTTAACATTATGGTTATGACAGTTTCTGGCAAATTCACTTATGTGCCTATGAACATACATTACATTATCAAGAATATATTGAGAAGCAACAGTCAAGATGTTAATTTCTTTGAATTTTGCTCTCAATGATTCTTTAGGATATAGGTTATAAATAGCGCGTGTACTTAAATAAATATTTAATAGTGTGGTCGCCAACCCTAATTCAGTTTAATATCGACGTGTGATATAAACAGCCACGTTTCAAGCGCGTGTGAGAATTATTGTTACACACAATACAATGTAGTATATAAACAAATATGTGATAAATAAAATATTAACCGTAGCGAGAAATATTATTGATTTTGTGACCTTTTGTTAAATATCCTTATTAACTACTAGCTGACCCGACAGACGTTGTTCTGTATATAAAATTAAGTTTATTTTTAACCTCGTGAGAAAGTTAGTAAGATATAAATTCTAATTAGTTATTCATTTTAAACTATTCTTTCAATTTGATTTCTGAACGACGGGGGACATCAAAGGAAAAACAAAATTGTTGTTTTTATTTAATTATCGAGCATTTTCATATTTATTTACCTTTTAAACCTTCTCTGGACTTCCACAAATAATTCAAGACCAAAATTAGCCAAACAGCAATTCATTTCTATATATATATATATATATATATATATATATATATATATATATATAGATTTACCAAGTCAATAAAGGAGGATGTTCGGGGATATATTATTATCATGATTTATTTATGGAAGAGTAGGTATCTACATACGGGTCACATAATGGTATAAAGTCAAAGTCAAATAAACTTAATTAATTTAGGCTTAAACTAAGCACGACAGGCCACAAGTTAGGATATCATCCCCACCATCTGGATGTGTGGCGGTCCTCCACAGTGCGGTTTTCAAGGAGCTTTCTTCCACGTACTACAAGACTGTGGAATGAACTTCCTTGTGCGGTGTTTCCGCGACGATACGACATGGGTACCTTCAAAAAAAGCGCGTACACCTTCCTTAAAGGCCGGAAACGCTTGTGTGATTCCTCTGGTGTTGCAAGAGATTGTGGGCGGCGGTGAACACTTAACAAGTGACCCGTACACTCGTTTGTCCTCCTATTCCATAAAAAAAAAGCTCTTTTGAATAGTCACTAGAAATATTTCTTTTAATTTACTGAATTTACTATATGTTCGTAAATAGTTGAGCTCGTGAGAAGAACATAGAACCTTTCAATCAAAGAGAGTATTTTACAATGGCTGTAATATACATAACAAATTAGTTTAAGGTAAGTTACTGCATCCAATATATGAGTCGTGTTTAAATAATATAAATTACTAGCTGACCCAGCAAACGTATTGCCGATATTAAAATCGCGATACAATAGTAACTGTTGATCGAAAATTTAAAAAAAAAATTTTCGTGGACCACCCTTAACATTTAGGGGGATGAAAAATAGATGTTGTCCGATTTTCAGACCTACCCAATATGCACTCAAAATTTCATGAGAATCGGTCAAGCCGTTTCTAAAGAGTTTAACTACAAACACCGCGACATGAGAATTTTGTATATTAGATAATATATCGTGCATCAACCTTTAGAGCCTGAATTCATTGTTTGTTCACACAATCTGAAAATTCCTTACGGATGCTTCGTGAGCATGATGGTCGTGATTACTGTCACAATTAGAAATTGCATCCAATAAATATGATGATTTATTAACTATAACAAGTGTATATATAATTTATGCCATCTGAGAAGTAAAAATAAATTTAAAATGTCCTTTTTGTAGTCAATATATATAAAAATGAATTGCTGTTCGTTAGTCTCGCTAAAACTCGAGAACGGCTGGACCGATTTGGCAAATTTAGGACTTGAATTATTTGTGGAAGTCCAGAGAAGGTTTAAAAGGTGAATAAATAGGAAAATGCTGCTAAATTAAATAACAACAACAAATTTGTTTTTCCTTTGATGTGTCCATACATAATTTGTATGAGAGAATTTATTGACGCACGGTTTGACAGTTCTGCTGTGAAACAATTTCATTACGACAGCAGGGTGCATATTTTACGAAGTAATTTTTGATGTTATGATATATTATTGACAAAATCATATAAAAACATTATTTTATTTATTATATACAGAACAACGTCTATCGGGTCAGCTAGTCTGTTATAAAAATAAATGTATGAGTTATATATTCGATCTACGATAAGATCAGGTGACGTGCAGAACGAGAAAGTGTTTTATTGAGCAACCTGTCCGCTCACAAGATAACATTCACTTAAATTGATATAAACCACAGACTTAGAATATACTATCGTATAGACGACCGCTAAGAAAAGTTGGAAGACCGTGTAAGAGGTGGGCTGATGATGTAATTGAATACGCTGGAAAAGACTGGCTAATATTGGGCAAAGACCGAATAGTGTGGAAAAAAATGGAGGAGGCCTTCACCCAAAGAGGGGCCCATACTACTAATTAAACATTTATTATTAAGAAAAAGAAAAAAAAATACTAACATAAAACTATTCTCTTTTTAAGTTCTTATAATATTAGGCTTAAGTTAAGTTTACTTACAATAATTATAAGTTTGTTTTTAATTTTAGTTTATCTTAATTATGTAATTTAGTATGGGAATAAAAGGCTTTTTATTTTATTTATTTTATAGCTGTGCCCCGCGGTTTCACCCGCGTTTTTCTCGTTTCCGTGGAAATACCGAGATAAAATATTGCCTATATTATAGCCTGTACATCATTTTGTTCTATTGTCAATAGTTTTTGCAGCGCACGCAAAAATAGGTTTTCGATTTTACACCTTGTGTTACAAAATAGCAATTTTATTACGGATCCCTAATTTTGAAAAAAAAAAAAAACATAGCCGCCTTCCTCGATAAATGGACTACCCAACACTGAAATAATCATTCAAATCGGACCAGTAGTACCAGAGATTAGCGCGTTCAAATAAACAAACAAACAAACAAACAAACACTGCAGCTTTATAATATTAGTATAGATTATAGACGACCGCACCGCCCGATAGTATGCGATCAATTTCGATTTGTCAATGAAATAGAAATTTATCTCTTTACCAACTTTTGAAAGGTCTTAAAATAGAAACCCGTTGGAAAAATTAAAAAATTATTAATTTTCATTTTTGCAAACGGAACTTCATTTTTTTTTCGAAAACCATCAAGATGCCATTCCGAATCGAATGACAGCTCAATCATAATTTTCGGAGATTGCTGAAAAAAGTTGACCAAAAAGGGACTTGTTGACTAGACTAATAGGGAGTGACAATAACAATACATATCGCAACAACACTTCGTAAACGTAATGAAGCTACATCATGTTCGTAAAGGTGCTTTGACATGGGGAGAAGATGTGATAAGAAACTCCCAGCCAGGTTATTCAACTGTTTGATCTTTTTAACGGCAAAAGTGGGAGGCTCATCTGCACAGGATGCCGGCTAGATTATGGGTACCACAACGGCGCCTATTTCTGCCGTGAAGCAGTAACGTGTAAGCATTACTGTGTTTCGGTCTGAAGGGCGCCGTATCTAGTGAAATTACTGGGCAAATGTGACTTAACATCATACGCCTCAAGGTGACGAGCACATTTGTAGTGCCGCTCAGAATTTCTGGGTTTTTCAAGAATCCTGAGCGGCACTGCGTTGTAATGGACGTATCAATTACCATCAGCTGAACGTCCTGCTCGTCTCGTCCCTTATTTTCATTTAAATAAAAATTGGGCCTGACTGTAATTTACTATATGTATATGGTAATGCCAAAAACTAAGGAGGTAATGCTAAGCGTAGCTGACTGTTTACAACTTGTCAGTAGAAATCGGTTACAATAACTTACGTTTTTTATGTTGCAGTATCTTCGTTAGAGAGCACGGACGAGTAAAAAAAGAAGGACTCCGCGCCGTGATATTAGCAAGTGAAGCACCGTTATGCTAGTGTGTGTGCGGTTACGGGGGATACTAGTTACACGATTTTTTCTCCCTTAAATAATCATATATGGCCACAAATACTTATAAAGTATCGTTTTTACACTTTATCACAACGCACGACGGCATTTTTTAAATATTTTATTGAGACGGAAACGGATCTGTCATAGACGATGACAATTCTCATAATGGCCGCCTATCGGCCTGTAGTAGTGTAAGTGTGTGCGTGAGGCTATGTATTCACACGTTAATCGGCTTGTTTTGGTGCTACACTGTTATGTAAGATGACACAGAGTCATTATTTTTTTACTGGTCCGTGTTAGAGTTGTTCTTCTCTCTTGGACGCTCTGTTTTTCTATAAGCTAGTATATTGTAAGTCTATAATCTATATATATATAAATGAATTGCTGTTCGTTAGTCTCGCTAAAACTCGAGAACGGCTGGACCGATTTGGCTAATTTTGGTCTTGAATTATTTGTGGAAGTCCAGAGAAGGTTTAAAAGGTAAAAATAAATAGGAAAATGCTTCTAAATTAAATAAAAACAACAAATTTATTTTTCCTTTGATGTGTCCATACACAATTTCTATGAGAGAATTTATTGACGCACGGTTTGACAGTTTTGCTGTGAAACAATTTCATTACGACAGCAGGGTGCATATATTAGGAAGTAATTTTTGATATTATGATATATTATTGACAAATTCATATAAAAATATTATTTTATTTATTGTATACAGAACGTCTGTCGGGTCAGCTAGTATAAAATATATATAATAATTGTCAGTGAAAGTGGCCACAGATTCTAATCGCGACGTCTAGCCAATAAATTTTAGTAAACATTGCGAGACGCCGGCCGCTCGAATAATTGAATAATTCATGGTAGAATTAATGAATAATTAGTGGGCTAGTTGGTGTGATTCAGTACAACAGATATCATTTTAATCTATTTATATATTTACAGCACTCTGGTGTTCCGTACTATTATAGTACATTGTAAAGATGGTGACAGCGTAAAAAGTTTTACACGGAAATATCGATACGCCTGAAGGCCTATCGTCAACTTTTAATTAGCGATGCGATTCCGATGCAGTTCAGTTTAGGTACCTAAAAGTACCATAAAGTGCCTTTTACTGAATGGCGTTTGGATCGCTTATGAAGAATGAACGAAATAAAATTGTCTGTGATCCGCGGTGTGAGAAAAAGATGATGCTCTACAGTCGTTGCATAAGTTTGTGTCTCCCATTCGAACCATATGCGTTACGTTTCGAAACCTTATGATTTAGCGGGTTTTTTGAGTAGAAAATACTAAAAATACGTTTTAAAATTGCGCTAGCGTCAAATTATAAACCATTAAGCCCTTTTTTGTACTTAATAAATAATAGTAATATAAATATGTATCTTTCTTTGAATTACAAATTTAATGTTTGCTTAGGTGCTTTCGTAAAAATAACGAGTTATGGACGCACCTCTATTGATGTTTGATTTGACAGGAGCACAGTGTACATTTTTTTAATTCGTTCTTGCGAACAGGCTTTATATAGCCCGGGCCCTTACTGCCTCGTCTTTAGTATTTTTATTTTCAGTATTTTGTTTTACAAAAAAGTCCAATAAAGTATTCTCATCTCATCTTTCATCAATAAAGTTTTCCTTTTCGTTATGTTTTCACTATTTTTTAAAAGTTATTAACAACGCGATTCACTTTCCTCTAAGGAAGTAGCAACTTTTTTCGAATCGCTCATTTTGACACATAAGCTATCCAGTTTAGGATGCAGTATTACCTCATGGTTCGAATGAATGAACGAACTAAATCAGTTTGCGATTCAATTTCTTTATTTGACATCAACCTAAAATGGATAGCTCTAATGACGTGATGGTACGAAATAGCAAAGCAGTTAATTTTAGGTTGTCAATTGAATCACAATAAGAGTTCATGGTAGGCCCGCTCGTCTCCACAACGATCTGAGTGCAAAGTGTGAGATTTTTTACGCTACTTTTTCCTCTACTGTCACTAGATGGCGCTCTTTCCACGCCATACAAATAATAATAATAACTTAGAGCTTATTGAATTAGAATTCTCTATAAAAATTGGAATGATGTAACTGAAAGGGTAATTTTTTTTTATCAAGTATAGCATGGAGTTGTGGAGGAAAAAAAATATTAAAGGTTTCCCAGTTCCAACAATATCATACTTATTAAAACATTTATTATTCTTTGAGAAAATAAGTAAAAATATTTCCCAACTCAAATACTTAATATAATAAGTTTAATTGGGCCATTGATAACAAAATTAAAATATATTTATTCAAAATAGTATTATATATCACTTATTGAACACTCCTACTACAGATAGCAGTAATGCTGATACCAGTCAAATCTAAAGTTTGGCTTCTTATCATTACAATATTAATTGATAAAAGTATATATATAGGTAATAAAAATGATCTGTCAATTTAAATAGTCGAATGATAGAGATGGACAATCTGTCTCAGAAAAAAAAAATCACAGAATCCTTAAGTGTTTTTAACCGACTTCAAAAAGGAGGAGGTTATCAATTCGATCAGTATTTTTTTTTATATATGTACACCGATTACTCTGAGATTTATGATCCGATTTACGTAATTCTTTTGTTTGATGCGAAATAGATGCCATTTGGTCCCATAATTATTTTACATAGTTTGGCCCAGTAGTTTTCACTTTATGAACATTTATATGAAAATTTTTGTCTATGTTGATGACATAATTGTTTTCTGTGTACGGCTTTTTTATGGAGTTATTATTAACTGACACTAAAACATAAAAAATAAAAATAAACTATGTTTAAAAAAACCGACTTCAAAAAACTGAAAAGTATCAAATAACTAAAAATTTTATTTAATACACCTCTTATGCAAACCTTTACCTTTAATATTAATAAAATACTATTATTTGTTTGTGCTACATATTGTCGGTGCCAAGCCATATATAATAAAGGTACCTACACTCGCCACACGTGACTTTGAGCGGGATAGCTTCGTCTAGAACCAAGTGGACAGTGTATAATATTAAGTTTTATTTTGTTTAGGGCTCCACTGAATCTTTAAGTGTTTTATTGAACAAAATAGCACCAGCACACTGCACCAGAACTCAGAACCCAAACATAGTGTCAGAATTATGATGGTGATGAGTCAACTTTATATTATTATTAGCTGACCCGGCAAATGTTGTTTTGCCATATAAATTATTTTTAGAGTTAGACCGTTTCTTGGACATTGCTTTATTTTTCTAAAATAAATGTAGCCTAAGTTACTCCTTATTACATCAGCTACCTGCCAATAAAAGTCGCCGGATTCAAAAAACAAAGACATACAAACTTTCACATTTATAATATTAATAGGATAATAGGATTAATCAGTACTGAGTGTATGACACACAAGTTCTTTAGGAGATATTCATGTCTCAATTTGTGCCAACTTTTAAGCTATAAACACCAACACCAATTTTGCACAATCTGGGGATTTAACTTGAAACCTTGAGCATGGCAGATTGGACCTGTTACTGTTACACCTTTGAGGCAATCAATGGCATGTTAGTATAGTTTATGAATACCACAGAAAATAGGTGCACAGTTAACATTGAGTTGCAGAAAATAGCTGTTTTATCTATACTTGTAGTATTTGCAACTATGCTCAGTTTATTGGGGTCTTAGTGTTTGGTAACAATGTAATGTGAAAATCATAGGTTATGTACATGTAAACACATCAAGTAATACTGTGAAACAAAAAGTATTCCATGGTAATTTTTGACAGACTGAATAATTCTATAATTATAATTCAGTTTTACACACTTAAAAATATAAAAAAAAATTGTTCACACGTTGTCACAAACCACAGTATAAAATATAAATTCCGATATTGTTATAGGTTAGAAGTTAGAACACACAGATTTTCGAATTCAAATTAAATGGTTCTATGATCAAATTGGCTTTGTGATATCATAAATTATATATGGCTTATTGCTTACTATATCAGCTTAATGTCTAAATTAAAACTCAAGCACATTACCTCTCCTCTTCATCGTCTGCCGCTTGACTCGTACTTGGGTATTTACACCTTCTATCCATCATCATAGCACTTCACAAACAAAATCCAATCATATGTCACCATTCTTCTACATCTCATGTCCTTTAGAATTATTATTTAATTCATAATTATTGTAATAAATCTCATCAGTACTGTGCTGTTCTTTAATTCATTGATTCTAATATTATACAAATTCATTTGACAAGGTAATAGGTATCAAATAGTTTATTATACAGCTTATAATTAAGATATTATTTAATGTGTGTGTCACAAATTTGATAAATATTCAATATAAACTATTCATAAATACAAAACAAAATTATTGTATTGTAATATTATTAACTTTTCCGAGAATTACAAAATGCTGACATAAGTGATAACTGATAAGACATTCTAGTCAAATGTCAAGTGTCAACTGACAGCCTCACTGGTCACTATTTAATGTTAGTTCTTAATTTATAATACACAACACACTCAATGTAATAATTAAAAATTAAATTTTATTCCAGATAAAAACAATATAGGTAATTACCGAGTCAACCACACCCAAAATAATATTGAGATATATACGTCTGTTGATCTTTCACTGTTTCACAACCTTTGATCAATCAAGTTAACATCAATCCATTTCATTTTAATATTCTATTTTCTTTTAGCATAATTAGTTATATCTCCAATCATTCATAATTATTTATTGCAACAATGCTCTCATCATCAATTCTCTTTCTAGTTGTGATTTGAAGTGAGTTGAAGGTTTAGCTTGCTACGACACTTGCTATTGCTTTCTTATTTACTTTACTATTATAGCTTATTGTTGTTTTTACTTGGTACAAACTATTTTAATTACTTATATTTTCTAGTTTAGGTGCAGCGTCATCATTGCTCATACAATATTTCAGGCGTCTGCTTTACCAAGTGGGTGCAGATTTATTGTTTTAATGTTCTGTACATATAAGAGAATAAAATAAGTTTTATGGAATCAATCCGTTCGCGTTGGCCGCCCCACTTTCTAGAACCTTTTTCATAGGATCGCGTGGAGGTGTTGAAATTAGCATCAAATACTCTATCGTTCCCTTGAGGCTATAATAATCAATATTCTAAAATATGAAATTACGATTTCGTCGATTACTTTGCTTTTATATTCAAAGGAAATATCCCGAGTAAGTAATTAAATATGTTTCACATCACAAGCAGTAAAAAATTCGGTATAACCAGTTTACTTAAACTTTTTGCAGTTATAACACAAATTTTTGATAAGAACTTATTACTATATTTATAGCAAAATAAAAATTGCACATTAATAATTTCGTTTTTACATCATATATTTTCAAGTCTTTGTTTTTGTTATTTTCATGAATAGGTATAGATGCGCGCCAGTTGAATGCAGTCGAGGCCTGGAGTAAAGAGCGGGAACATGTCCCCCCGCTGTTCGCATGCCTCGCCTCGCACGCATGCAGTGTAGTGCTGTTCTGTTGTCGTCATTTACCGTGTCATCGCGCTAATACTAAAGCTACGACCCCGTGTTATTTTTTTGGTTTTAATAATGACTTTTCCGAGTCCATCAGGTTCCGTTCCAAAAAAAGTGTTTTTATTCATCACCAAGCAGGAGAAATGCCGAAAAATGTTTTAGATATTATGTGTGTCATGATGTAGGACAGAACAAAAATTAGAGATTTAATTAGTAGGTTGAAATGGTAAACTTGAAGCATTGTTTAAATTTATCGACACACTCATAATTTTGGTCATTAATTAAAATTAGGTCAACAGTTCCATAGGAACGCATCTCACACATGAACGTTTTTTATTGATGCAATACTACAAAGAGTATAATAATTTAATATAGGGAATACTACATAAAGGACTGGAATGGCGGGAACATGCATGGCTATTGATATTAAGCGTAATCGATATTTTGACTCACCTAAATGTTTTCAGCTTATCAACAACGTTATTGAGAGTGGTTTTCCGCAGAGGACCCGGTGATCCTCCCGGTGAATTTTCCCTCGATTCTGCAGCCAGAGCTCTCGCCACCACAAGGTCCTGTTCGTTAAGCATTCTGGAAATATAAGTTTGCTGGCATAATTTTTTAAGTATAAATTGATGGTAAGGTACAACATTGCACAAAGTGATATCACAGCATCTCTTTCAATTTGCGACATCTTACGAGTGACAGAGTATTTTTTTCAGTTTCTTACTAACCATGACAATTGGTAGGTCGAGTGAAAATTTTTTTTGGAATTTTTCCTACTTAGTTACCCAACTAAGTAGGAAAAAGTAAAAAGTAAAGTAAGTGTACTTTTTCCGATTTATGTTTATCACCTTTAAAGAGTAACTTGGTATGCCTAGTAGGAAATGAAATAGGATTTTATTATTTTTAGTCATTTACTTATTTGAAATCATTACCTATATTCTGTTCAGATTTAGATTTAACACCTTTAATTGAGTACTAAGGTAAATTGAATTTCTTCATTTGTTCATGTTGCAAATGTGGGATATGGATGTGAAATACGATTGCATTACCTCAGACAAAATCTCTTTGGTGACTAGAACAAAGAAACTATTCTAGAAGTTTAGAATATATTAAGTATATAGAACATACAAAATGCTGACAACCTGCAAGGCCTTTCTTTTTAACCGACTTCAAAAAAGGAGGAGGTTTTCAATTCGTCGGTATGTTTTTTTTTATGTTTGTTACCTCAAAACGTTCGACTGGGTGAACCGATTTTGATAATTAAAAGCTGGTGCTTCCCGTGTGGTCCCATTGTAATTTGGTCCAGATCTGACTATGGCATCCATGAGAAAACTATAAAAGTCTTAAATTTGCGATAAATACGTATAGCAAAGTGGATGATAAATTTATGAATAACTCAATATCGCGCCAACCGATTCCGATGATTCTTTTTTTATTGGAAAGGATATACCTACTTCAAAGATAGTTTGGTGCGAGTTTGGTTTGGTTCTCATTACGGAATCCATGACAAAGTAACGGAACTCTTCAATTCTTAGGAGCAAATATCATTTATTTAAAATATTGTCATCCAAGATAGGTTTGTTACTAAATACATAGTTATAGGTGAGATGTGCTTGAGTCGTGAGGAGGCGAGAGGCGAGAGCGGGTCGCGGCGGAAGGACACCGATTCCAAAAATAACAATAATCGTAACTAGAATTAGATTGTATAAAAATACGCAATTATTTTATACTTTTTAGTGCACATTATATCTATTGTTTTGGAATAGTGTTTTTGAAGTCGTTTGTTTTTTTGTTAATTTAAACTTTGCTGATTTTGTAATATCTGTAATGTAATGTATATTTGTATATATAAGTATATTTCTGGAATAAAATATACCTACTATATCAGTGATATTTGAGATTAGACTACACTTGGAGTTTTGTAAATCGGAACCTATATCGTAAAAAATTTAAAACTTAACCAACTTGGTTCATAACCGTAAAGTTTTGGGGTAACAAACACGAAAAATATTTAGCAATTCATAAGGACCGTTTTCTTGTAAGAAGTCCGATGAATAAAAAAAAGTGTGTGTCTCGGTACACTTGACAGAAGTGATAATCTAATCTAAGTTGAACTATTTAGCATTGAAATTGTTTAACATGAGAAAAGCTTAGGTAATTACTTAAATTTTATTTATAGGTATTAATATAATAATGAAGGGAAGGTTATTTATTAAAATAACCTTATTGATTATAAAATATATTTCTTTCTTAGTTACAATTTTTGGCATATTAGAATTTTGTATAATATGTACTTTATTAACATCATTATTCCTATATAAGTAACAATTGGTTAGAGCGAGAAAGGAGGAGCCTGCCTACCGCTGTCATATGTGTGAGAGGGTGAGAGAAAGGGAAGCCAGACAGACTGACGCCGTAACGAGTTACATTACGAAGCGGTTTACCCCGATAAGAAGTTATCACTTCAAAACTAAGTATTTTGGAATAACGCTTATAATATCAATACTTTCGAAATTGCAGTTTCCCCTAGTTTTATTGTATAATTCGGCTAAGCGTCGTTACGTCAATAGCTCTATACAACGTCATGTTTTAAGTATACAGATTATAAATACGTATGTTAATTTAATCAAATAAAAAACAGAACAATCCATATTGATCACGTGTATATGGACGACACGTCACAGAATAATTATATTTTATTTTGAGACGAGAAAGACATTCACTTGATGATTATGTGATACGCTGCAGTATCCATTACAATGCATTGCTGCCCAGGATTCTTCATAGCACCCATAATTCTGAACGACTTCGCAATTGCGCTCGTCACTTTGATGTTTTGTGTCAATAGCATAGTAATTTCACTGGCTTAGGGAGCTCTTCAAACTGAAACACAATAATGCTGCAGCCTAGAGAAACTATATATTATATAGTTTTTATAGATTGACAGATGACGGCTATAATTTTGTAAAAAACAGAGATAACCGAAATCCACAACGTTTTAAGCAACTGTTCGCTTTTAAACTTAGCTGAATTATACTTCGTATGTCTATATGACTGCATGTCTCATACTAAACTATCTTAGAACACATGACACTCAAACCAAAACAAACAAAAGAGTCGAATATATGTTAGAGCGAGACAGCGTTTGCCGCCATTATTTTTAGCACAATACCATACATATTCGAGTTTATTAGAGAGTTGCGCCAGGCTGGCTGATAATTCTTTTAAAATTATAAAAACGGTTTATGTTAAACTTGCACGAAAAAGATTGTATGGCAATTGGTGGACTGTCAGTGTTTAATAAAATGATATGAATTAGTGTCTGGAAATGTATGTTCAAGCGAATTTCAACCTGCTTGTTTATTATCACTAGGAAAATGATAATACGGTGGATCACGATTCAATTTTTTCATAGTACATAGGTACCCACATTTTTCACACATTTTGGTACATTTTTCCATTGAATATATTGCTTTATATCAATAAAGAGGCATTTAATAAAGCAAAAATGGCATCAAAACTATAAAAAAATAGCCTTCTAACGCGGATGGCTTATAAACATTTTGAGGACTTGTTCACAAATAGCAACGTTACTAGAACGGGACTGCATCATCATCAGCCGGAAGATGTCCACTGCTGGACAAAGGCCTCCCCCAAAGATTTCCACGACGATCGCTCCTGCGTTGCCCTCATCCAACGTATTCCGGCGATATTAACCAGATCGTCGGACCATCTTGTGGGGGCCCTTTCAACACTGCTTACTCCGATACGTGGTCACCATTCGAAGACTTTACTGCCCCAACGGCCATCTGTCCGTCGAACTATGTGCCCTGCCCACTGCCACTTCAGTTTCACAATCATTTGGACTATGTAGGTAACTTTGGTTCTCCTACGGATCTCCTTATTTCTGATTCGATCTCTTAGGGAAACTCCGAGCATAGCCCACTCGATTGTTCTCTGAGCGACCATGAGTTTTCTCATAAGGCCCATAGTTAGCGACCACGTCTGCGTACCGTAAGTAATCACTGGCAGCACACACTGGTTGAAAACCTTCGTCTTCAGAGAAGATTTTACGGAGCTACCCGAACGCTGCCCATCCCAATTGAATTTCGAAAGGAAACTGCAAAGGGACTGCACATTTTTCTTTTTAATTAGAAATATGTACAAATTAGCTTGGGACATTTGACGCTAAGTTGCCAGCGCTATCCATGTTCTTGTAACACCGGAGGAATTAATAAGCGTGGCTGGTCAAAAAAGTTTTTGCAGAAAAAACTTCTTTAGCGCGTTGCCAATTTATTGAAATGGCAATATTTTTGAACTCGCGACGCTGTTACTGTTATCATTACCAAAAAAATTCTTCATTTAAAAGTATTTCCTGGACAGTAAAATATTACTTGACGATTCAAAAAAACACATAATTGCTCAAGTTTTCACTTCTGTCGGCACTACTGTTATTTTATCAAACCATTCTTTAAGCTAAATCTCGCAGATCAATTTGTGTTCTTACAATAAAGTTTCGACATAATATATAACTTATCTATGCATGTTTACAAAACTCGTAACTAGTAATATCAGATCATTAATCTATATATCTACACTTGTATCTTTGATCTTATTTCTCATAACAGTCATGTTCGCCTTGACTTCAAACGAATGCCGGCGGCAGCTGCGCTCTCAAATCCGAGACCGTTTATTATAAAATAACAATAAACCCTCTCGATAAATTACATGTTACGAACATAAAAATATCACGCCTGCCTCCTGCCTGCAAAGAACATGAATCCACATTTGAGAATACCTGAAACTGGTACGCATTTACTTTCCTAACTTCATTCGCTTTCATAAAACGATCGATTAAATATTTATATTATGTCGGGGCTATTCTCCACGTAGTGTCTTCGTCTATTTTGCATGAAAGTCAAACCCTTTTCAAGCCCTTTTGATCCGTAGGTAGGTTCTACCTATTCCAGAAACCGACATTTGCTTGATCCGTGATCCAGTTTAATTACAGATGCGTGCTCCAGTAGCACGCTGGCCAAGTGCGAGTAGACCAACTTCACACATAAATTATTTAAGTTTTATCACGCAGGTGTGTGCCCTAGCTAGTGAAATTACTTATATATTAAGCCTATTACGAATGAAAGTACGTATATGATGGTCTTTGTTTGAGGCTCTTTCACGCCTAAACTACTGATCGTATCGATATGAAATTACCTCCACTCGATGCGAAATTTATCCTAGATACTTTATTTTTTTATTGTATATTTTTTTCCTTTTATAATTCGCCCAGCGAAGCGTGCGGGAACGGGCAGATTTTAAATAAAAAAATGAAAATGACTAAAGCAAAGTAATCGCGCCGTATCGATGTCAGTTATTTGTCAAATATGTTTTAACCGCGTATTCAATGAATTCGACAAACCCATAATTTTACATCATGTCATATTATTGCTAGATTACCGAAAATGGGTTGAACGGATTCCTACGATTTTTTCAAACGGATAGTTAAAAACCTGGACACGAGATACCTTTTATCACGTCTGTACAATGAAATTTATATGAACTATTTAGATTAATTTATGAGTAGAAGCGGTAATAGTTTAATATAAGTAACATCTTAGATTTCGTTTGAAAACCATGAGATGTGCTTACATTATGATTTGGTTCATCACAAACTACGGCAAAGGTAGAAATTCCCACGTTGACAAATCTATACTTACCTATAAATGAACTACTGAACCGATCGGAGTACTACTTATACAATAAGACGTACCGTGTTTCGGAGAAGGTTATAGGTTATTCGCAATACAAATACATAATTCACTCAATGACGTTTTTCAGATCAGCACTTGTTTGTTAGCCGATAGATTTATATATTCAGTTCTTTTATATGATCACATCAAGGCTTTAGGTTCATCACACCAAACATATCGGAGGTACAAGCTAACACACTTACTAATAAATAACAGGAAATTATAACCCGGTGTTATAAGTTTTCTAAGCAATTAACATAGATTAACATCTCAACAAGCGTTAGGCAAGCAATTGTAGCAGAAAAATTGAAGAGAACTTAAAGTACCTATAAACTTGAAATAAAATAATTTTAAACGCATACAATTTATTAACGTTAGATATTTAATTTTAAATATTTTCATTAGGTAGGTATATATTTGACTTTTCGTCAACTTCGCGCTGTAGGTAGCGAACTTTTTGTGTGGTTACTGTAGTACAGATACTATATATACTATATATATATATATATATATAGATATAATTACTTAAATTAATTAACCAAACATTACCTATATATTAAACATTTCAAAATGCTGTATAAAATTATGGTCATAATACATATTAATGAAAGTGTATCAATATAGGAATTCTAAGGGTGGCGATTGAAATGGGGTGACATTTTGACAAGAAGGAAGAAGCTGTCAATGATTTGCTTTACAAATGAGATTTTTTAACTGTTTTATATTCTTTGTTCACGTAAATGTTTTCAATTTGCAACACAGTATCTGCTACTTTTTAATAGTTAGGTATTGAGGAAATATTTACATACAAATGTTATAATGTGATGACTGTTGATGAATGATTGACGATTGAAGTGATTTTTGTGCATTTACTCTACGTTGTTGACTATTCATAAATGAATTTTTAATGTCTTGTGTGCTAACTTTATAACTCAACATAAGAGCACTAAACGGTGGTCTCATATGGCGGCCATAATATGGCAACGGCAGCAAACAGGAGTTTAAATCTTATAATTTTATGATTGATTGGTGTTAGTTGAGGCATAGCAACACCTTAGTTACTTATGAGCAGGTTAAGATCTAGATATTATTTAGATACTTTCTGAAAGGATAAAACTTGAACGACTGAATTTGAACGAAAATTTATATTTCTATTTATTCATCCCACTATTTCATCTGCTTTGCAGACCGCATCGTCACGGACGTTTTAATTCTTCTATAAATTATATTTTTATTTGTAAATGTGATACGCACGCTGATAAAAGATATTACGTAGATTCTTTTTAATATACTTACTAAATAATTAAAGCAAAATATATACTTACTTTGATACTGGCTTTCAGCTACCACAAAAGAGTTTATATGTAAGAGGTTTTATATTATATCTCACGTTACATTTCAACGCTAAAGATAGACTTGTCAAATATCACGTGTGCTCGAATGAAATATAAGTAATACAATGCAATTGGGTTTATTATTACGACTCAGCAACGTCATGTGCCTCCTAAGTCGTAGACACATTATTTAACTTAAGTAAGCCACGGTCGTATCGACTGCCAAGCCTCTCACTTCAATGGCTAAAGACGACTAAAGTCTTGCGTAGGTGCCGGAGGCATCTGGTACAAATAATTGATTCTTATTTACATACAAGTAAATAAACGTCGCGCCTATTCTAGAGAGGATCTTATATCTGACGAGCATGCTCATGACGTATCTTGAACAATTTATTTGGTGCTACAAAACATACTGTCTATTCTTTTCTTCATTCTGTGGCTTCTGTGGATAAGATGAGGACAGATGCATGATCTGGTCTTGAAACATAATGACAGTTTTATTGCCCTTAAATACGAGTCCACTATTATTTTTTTATGGACCAAAAGATATATAAAACATATTCTAAAGAAATTTAAGTTGTTAAAAAAGCTTTTGCTATCAGCTTCTCTTGTGCCAAAATTACTTAATTTTTACCACCTACGGTACATAGTACTAGAGTTGCCAATCGTTCTGATCTCCCAGGATATCTCCCAGTTTTTGTAGTGTCCTGGGATGTCCTGAATAGTTTTTAAATTTTAAAATTCGCGCGCCTCTTTCAAATTTTGAACCTCACGGGCGGCGTGTCTAACTGCTGCTAAAATATTTCAATCTTTGCATTTCCGAAGAACAGTATGCAGAGCTACGGAAAGTGGCTTAATATGATTATTTAGTATTCGCTAATGTCGGGAGAGTCAAATACCCCACAGTTGCCAAAAGAAATAAACCAATTACTGCCTACAACAGTAGCTAAAATCATCAAAACTATCTATAATATATTATGAAGTATGATAATTTATTGTATTATTTGTGAACTCAACTACAGGACTGAAGGAAGGTGGGGTTGAAAATAATAGTAAAAATTTGTAAGTTTGTAATATTATTATAAAAATAATTATTAAATTTTATAAGTTTTTAACTCGTATTATTTTATTCAAATACTTTTATTAAAAATATGATTATTTTACACTGTATCCTCTTAGGTAAAAAGATTTAAAACTTTAAAATTTTTAGACTAATTGTTAATCACAAAGCTTACTCCAGTACAACTTGGGAAGCTGCATTTAAATCGATTGATCAAAAAATTATTCCCTAACCATTCCAAATTATTCAAAAATGCACAACGTTTATGTTCTTTTGGAATTTTATAAACAAAAGTAGGGCTAGTGTAAAAAGTAAATCTTTGATTAAATAAATGGGGAGGTGATGACTGCACATCAAAGCGTGGATGAATTTGCAGATTATTTTAGATCAGTTTATATCCAGCAGAACCCAATTTTAGATGTAAACCTAACAATAAAGGAAGCGAACTATGACAACGGAGCTGCAAGAGTTCACATTGGGGAGTTACAGCTAAGTGACGTGCAGAGTGCGCTAACTCAACTTAAGCCAAAAAAATCGGCAGGTCCTGACTATATACCTCCATTTATATTAAAGGGTTGCCGACTGGTGTTGGCGAAGCCACTGCTCCATATTTACAACTTGTCTTTAAACGCAGCTTATATATCCCGAGTGCTGGAAGATTAGTCGTGTAGTTCCGGTACCCAAAAGTGGGGTAGCAGTAAAGTAGACGCATATAGACCTGTGGCAATCTTGCCAGCACCAGCAAAGGTTTTTGAGTCAGCAATTCAAAAGTGCGTTTTAGCACAGGTACAATGTTACTTGTCAGATGCTCAACATGGGTTTAGACCGCAAAGAAACACCACAAGCAATCTATTAATCCACATGGTAAATATTATTCCAGTAGTTGATGGTGGCGGACAGGTCGATGCAGCCTACTTTGATTTAAAAAAAGCATTTGATCTAGTCCATAACGATGTGCTGATAAAAAAGTTAGCTGGATTTGGATTCACGCCGCAACTATTAAACTTTATGGCCAGCTATATGGCTGGTAGACAGCAGTATGTAAATTATGCTAACATACATCGAAGCCTTATTATACCAGATCCGGTGTAATTCAAGGCAGTAATATGGGTCCATTAGAGTTTATTATGATGATTAATGATCTTCCTAAGGTAGTTCAGTATGCGAAGTGCTTGCTCTTCGCCGATGATCTGAAACTTTCTGAAAAGAATGACTGTGAGAAATTACAAAGTGACATTGACAGGGTTGTAGCTTGGAGTAAATACAATTTATTGCAGTTTAACACCTCAAAATGTTTAGTTATTACTTTATCCAAATCTCGTAATCCAACATTGTTTAACTACCACGTAGACGGGGCGCAGATGACCAGGGTATCTGAAGTCAAGGATCTTGGAGTGATTCTTGATGCCAACTTGACGTTTCGTGATCATGTCACTAAGGTTTGTAAGAAAGCTTTTAGGAATCTGGGGTTTATATGGCTCGTAGTTTTCCAATATTAAGGCAATTATTAATTTATATAACACTTTGGTTAGAAGCCAGTTGGAATGCAACGCCGTAATCTGGGCTCCTCATGAAGCCAAGTACAGTATAATGTTAGAGCGGATACAAAATAAATTTATACGGTACCTGTATATAAGGCTATACGGGGTTTACCCTTTTTATCCACTTATGTACCCGACATTATTTATTTTGGGTATCGTAGGATACAGCGAGCTGAGGGTAAGAAGGGACCTGGCGCTGATCTCATAACTATTCAAAGTACTTAGAGGGAAGGTGCATAATGCTGAATAATGCTGCTGTAATAATGATATTGAGTAGACTGTATTTTGTTGTTACGGATAGGTACGTATGGCGCCGACGTCGGCCGCCGTTGCTGATGGTGCCGTCCGCGCGCGCCAACTTGTTAAGCCAGGAAGCGGTGACGCGTGCCCTTCGTACTGTTAATGATATTGCCTCACAGACGGATCTGTTTTGTTGCACTCAGGGTGAATTCACGAGAGTAGCGTTATTTATAATATGCTATAAAATTTAAGGATGTAAAAAAGTGAAATATTCTATGTACCTCTATCGCATTGGAATATACTGTAATGATAGTGTGTATTTTGATAAAATAAATAAATAAAAAAAGTTTTCACTTCTGCTGGTACTCCCGGAGTGCAAACCGTACTTTTTATTGTATTTCTACTGATGAGTTCTACGGATGGATTCATTGGGTTAAGTTTTTGGAGCGACATTATTTTAATATTGAATAATATTGTCACACTCTTACACAAGTTATCTTTGCCCCAAACTAGGCATAGCCTGTCCTACTTAAATATAAATACAAATAAACAGCCATGACTCGGAAACAAACATTCATTTTCATCATATAAATAATTGTACCTACCGGGATTCCAACCCGACCTCTAGCTAGGCATGGTCACTAACAACTGAGCTATAGTTGTCGTCATAATATATCACTATTCATAATTAATATCTCTGTAAGATCCCTGTTATGCTTTTGATCAATGATGACAGCTAGATATTTTGTCTGTGAGACTTTGTAAATAGTAGGACATGACATGTAAATTTATATTGGTTGCCATTTTTTTCAAGAATGTATTTAGTATGGAGGATAGAGGTACGGAGAATTATCTGTGTATATGAAAAAGTGTCCGTTAACATGCATTAAATAATTAGGGTGGTGCCACAGTAGCATCAGGGTAAACCTTAAAAAAAGCGCCAAAATATAAAATAATACTAATCACGCTAGGTGCACGTTCTATAATAATTCTTTAATGTTATATTTACTACATTACATTCTACAACGTAAGTTTTTGAAATTTTCAATAATTAATAATGAATTGAGTATAGAATTATGGAACATATATAATAAGTCTTGGTTGTGTTAAAGTCTTATTAATGTACCATATACCAAGAATTATAGCGGGCCCAGCACGCTTCCCTGGGGCAAGCCAAATGATACATCTGCGTCACCACTTGCTATGAACCTGTGCTGCTACCTCGTATAATCATGACGTAATCTTCTTCCCGTCTCGTGTCAAGATTTCTTATAAGCAAGAACCTTTCGCCGCTTCATCAGACGCCTTTGATGTGCTTTGAAAATAAGAGGGCGTTAGTGCTTCTACATAAGTCGAAGTTTATTTAATCTAAACTCGTGCTGTCAGTATGTTATCAAGTTACAAGATATTTATTTGTAGGACTAAGTGTTTACATGGATCTTGAAAAGTAATAAAGCACTTAAGCCGCCCTTTTCAGGCATAACAAATATTATTTGAGGGCGCTTATAATTATGTAACATAATAACATTATTCTTAATAACTACTTTTTTGTGGATAAAGAGGACAAACGAAGCGTATGAGTCACCTGGTGTTAAGTGATCACTGCCGCCCGCATTCTCTTGCAACACCAGAGGAATACACAGGAACGTTGCCGGCCTTTGAGGAAGGTGTACCCGCTTTTTTTGAAGATACCCATGTCGTATTCACAGCTTTGTAGTACGTGGAAGAAAGCTACTTGAAAACCGCACTGTGGAGGACTGCCACACATCCAAATGGTGGGGATGATATTCTAATTTTTGGTGAGGAATGTGGAATTCGGCGGCAGGAATCAGGTGAAACAGCTCTCCGGAACACTCCTAAAATAAGATTACAAATATCGTTATTTGTATCTTAATATATTTTGTGCTTAAAAATATTTACAAATTATCTAGCCACAGTCGGAATATTCAAACATAATTACGGTCTTGATAACGTCATCTTGTTCAAACAGTGAACAGTGGTGGTAATTAGCAAATATGAAGTTGTGATAAGAAGTTTTATTATTATTTGGATACTCGGCATTCAGTACCGAGCATAATATCGTCAATTATGTTTTTACAAGGTCAGAGTAAGAGAAAAATTATTATTATTGTTTGCTTAATTTTATATTTATGGACGCGTTTACGAATCCAACAAAAATAAGATCGGTAGAGTTTGTGATAATGAAACTAAATCTAACATAACTAAAAATTTCCACAAATAGATTACTACTCTATCTCCAATTAGCGGGAAATTTTTGCTTTGAAATTTTGATATTTTACGTCGTAAAAACGATTATCCGTTACCTCTTCACACAAAATTGACGAAATGGGGCTTCATTCAGGATCAGTGTTCTGCTACTACTTACACAATTTTGTCTCTTAAAAATTACGTAAGGAAAGCAGATATAATATTTTCAAAAACACGGGAAATAAATTAATGAATATGTTATAAATAATCTCAGAAATAAATAAAATGAATCGTCTAAAATTTATATATTTTTCTGATAAGCATGTGCTTTAAAGTGTGGTATTAAGGGTTATTTTATTTTGTCACTCCGTACGCATTGCACAGAAAGATCTATCGAAACAACGTCAGTCCGCGCTCGGCCGCCGTCGTGGGTATTCACTGTGCCGGTTGTCAGCAGCAGCTCGTACTCGGAAACATCGCTGTACGAACATGAATATTTTTTATAAGCTCTACAGTACTGTCTTTGATACTTTACATATTTTGTACGCAGTCAGATTTTCAAAAAATTATAGTTTCTCTATTTTTTTGAAGAATTAGTGGTTTATAAGTTCATCGCTAAATATAAGGTCTATATTAAATCGACATCCAAGATGGCGCCTATGAAATTAACCAACTTCTCTTCATGGGTGTCATTTCAATGGTTTTCGGGGTCAACAATAACGAATATCAGGTCAAAATCTAAATCCAAGATGGCGCCTATGAATTTTACCAACTTCTCTTCATGGGTGTCACTTTCATGGTTTTTGGAGTCAACAATAACGAATATCGGGTCAAAATCGAAATCCAAGATGGCGCCTATGAATTTTACCAACTTCTCTTCATGGGTGTCATTTTCATGGTTTTCGGGGTCAACAATAACGAATATTGTGTCAAAATCGAAATCCATGATGGCGCCTATTAAAAGTACAAAATTTTCTTCATGGGTGTCATTTACATCGTTAAAATTAGAATTCATTCATAAACTTAAATTGTATTATAAAAGGCCTAACTAAATCTAACAATATCCATGCTAAATTAATTCTTCATTCCCTATATATAGAAATATTTACGTTTCGACTTTTCACCCACATTATTTACAAAACATGTTCCGTTACCAATCTAATGAAAAAATCTCAAAATTTAATTTTGACAGACCTATCTAATGATACCCTACATGCAAAAAAATTTTTCATCCTCTTTTTAACCACAAGACGCTCTACCCTTCTTATCAATAATTATTACCACCATATTATGTCAAAAAGATTAATTTCAATAGATATTGTAATCATAAGGTGTAAGCTATTACATAAATGTAACGTGTATCTTCCTTAATCCCGCATTATTTTCAAAAGACCAAAGAAAATTTCATGTATGAAACCTGAATCTAACTTTCAAAGACCTATTCAACGATAGGGACAAGGTAAGTCTCCAGTATTATTTTCAACTCCACTTTTAGGGGAGGTGTCCTTAGGCGGGAAGCTACGTCCAAAGCACCAGACAACACAAAAAATGGCGTGCGTACAAAGAACACATGTCAGAAGTGAAACTTGTTTGTGAAAAGCAATTTTTAAATCTCGTTTATATTAATAATTATCCTAATCTGTTCTCTAAACCAATCGATTTTTGTCAATATTAGAAATTATTAGATGTTTTACTAATTATTGTTAATCATTAAACGTGCACAATACAAAGCTAGTAGGGAAGATGTTCTAGTTACTCGCGGCCGCGCGCTAAACCTGCATGATACAACGCTAGTAATGAAGTTGTTTTACTTCATAGCGGTACCGTCTGCTTCATGCTACATTCGCATTTTCTCTCTTTATCTCAATCAGACTCAATCTCCCTCCCCTCTTCTTGGTTTAAAACGTCCTTCTTTTTTGTGATACTTTAATCCGTTTCATCCGTAAAAAAATTACCCTCATGCGAACCCTCAAAGAAGTTTCACTTCAAAAATGATCCCAAATTCGTTCTCTGCATCCTCGAGAACCTCGAATACGATATCTATATTGTTCAAATGACAATTTTGCGCGGCGGCCATCTTGTATTTCAAAAGTGATCCCAAATTCGTTCTCTGCACCCTCGAGAACCTCTGATACGAATCCCATATTTTTGAAATCATAATTTAGCGCGGCGGCCATCTTGGATTTCAAAAATGATCCCAAAATCGTTCTCTGCACCCTCGATAACCTCGGATCCGATACCCATATTGCTGAAATCATAATTTTTCGCGGCGGCCATCTTGGATTTAAAAAAAAACTGCGTTTACTGCACACGACGTTATGCGACAGAATTGCCATCTAAAGTTCTAATATTTAACTACTAAACGAATACATCAACCAATTATCAAAAATACATAGCTATTTAAAAAAAGACAAAATTCAAACTTGCTAAAGTATCAAATTAATTTGATTCCCGCAATTAACTTTAAGTACGTGTATGTGTTTGAGCGGTGTCAGTGTAGTGGTGCGATTCGATACCTCTCTGTTTTGAGAACGCGTCCTTAATATTTACAATCAGAAGTTGACGTTCGAATCAAAGTCACCCATCTCGTTGCTAGTGCTCTTAATTTATTATTATAATCTTCCAAACAGTGAGTTTAGTTCCATTAAAGCTGCTAAGTTATTTATTCCACAAGACAATGAAGTATATTGTTGTCTCTCTCGACTTATGACAGTTACCTTACTTCATATCAATTGTCACAATTCAATAGGTATCTACAACGAAGAGGGATGTGCATGCCTAACTTTTTGTAATCCATAATTCGTTATAATAATGACGTTTGCGAGGTATTTCTTGATTATGGGTATTATTATTATATTCTCTTTATTACAATTTCATCTTATTTTCTACATTTATATATATAACATATTTATAAAAAACAATATTACAAATATTAATATAAAAAATAGAGTCCCGCCGGCGTTGGTTCACGTCAATTCCGCCGGTGGAAACCGTTAACGGAAACGACTATAGGGTCAAATTATTATTGTTAAATCAACATCCCACATGTCAGCAACCTCGTGTGCTAAGTCTAGGTACTTCGACAATTTGTCTATTTCAGCTTTCACCAGGTTATCATCACACGGAACGGTGATATCAACAATAAATGCCCGACGCTCTAACCGATCTACCAACACAATATCAGGCTTATTAGCAATGATAGTTCTGTCCGTGATGATAGATCGGTCCCAGTAGAGCTTGGCACGGCTGTTTTTCAGAACTGGCTCCGGAGTATACTTATAATATGGGACTTCAAAATGCACAAGATTGTATCGAAGAGCAAGTTGCTGATGGATAATCCTAGCTACTTGGTTTTGTCAGTGCAAATACTCTCCATTGGCAAGACGAGAAGCTGTCCCTCTGACATGCACGAGAGCACCGCCTCCGGCCACGGCTTCAGGTCTTTTATTATGTCCACAAGTTATTCACGGCTGAATTCATTTTCACAAGTGACTAAAATCCAGCCAGGCTTGTGGGCAAAACCTAAGAAAGTCGGCCCGGTTCCTTGATCAGCCCCGGTTATCAGTTCGAGGAGAGCGCTGCGCACTTTCCACATTTCTTCCTCACTCATGTTATGAGTATGCCTTATACCCACACGTGAGGACCCGGTCACCTCCTTGAAGCTGGGCCTGCCCGCGGATGGCTGTGGTTCAGCTAACCTGGGGACCTTGCTGGGTTGGGTCTTTGGAGAAATCTCCTCTGACCTGCCACGTTTTTCGGCTTTCGCTTCAGATGGTGGGGGGTTGTGACTTGCTTTCTGTCAGGTCATGCCAAGGCTTTTTGGCTAACGCCTTGGCTTCCTCTATAGGCATATCGGATTGGAGAAGCTTTTTAAATCTTTTCCGGGCTGCCCCGGACAGCTTCTTGGGCTTCGTCTTTATATTGCTCAGTTTCGAGTCTGTTTCCAAAGGCGTTGTGGTTTTCTGAACGGTAACGATATGGAGACGGAGTTTGATTATGGGTAACTTGAGGTAAGTAACTCAAGGTAATAAGCGCATTTGTAGTGCCGCTCAGAATTGAGAAACTGAGTGGCACTGCATTGTAATGGGCAGGGGTGGGACAGACGCCTTAAAGTGACATTTTCAGGAGACTGTAGTGCCATCTGTTAGTTGGCCCGAAAAGAAAGCTTTGGCAGCTGTCACTCGCTTTGAAATCTTTCAACTTTCAAAATGGTGGCTACTTCTAACGTTTGCGCATGTATGTAGCTCTCGTGTTCCATTTTGCATATTTACACTACTAAATCTATCCTTTATGTTCTATGTTGTGGCACAATTAAATAACTAACTCTACGCGCAATTTCAACATGGTAAAAATTGCAATACCTACATTAAAAATTTGAGTTAGTTATTTAATTGTGCCACAACATAGAACATAAAGGATAGATAATAATAATAAGATAAATACTTATATATATAGTTATTTTCGGGACAATCTCCAGATGGCGCTAGTTTTCAAATAGACAGCTCATAACGCGTAGAGAGGGCTCTCTTTTCCCTATATATTATTATACTCTTTGGTAATGGGCAAGGCTTATCAGTTACCATCAACTGAACGTCCTGCTTGTCTCGTCCCTTATTTTCATAAAAAAAAAATAACATATAATAACCTACTAATACATAGGGGAACCTGTTGAACTTAGGACAGTTTTTTAGATATCTATTTTTATTTCTATTTGACGAACTGTACTCAAACCATTATTGCATATTTTGAAATGTGCGATCTGAATTACACCTTATTGTATGGCCGCAAGAGTTCCAATTTCATTAAATGATTTTTCAGAATGAGACTTCTATACTTGTACTATTATATAATATCATTTGTCAGAGGTAAGATTTTTCATAAACAGTATGTTTAGTCGAAAAATTATTTATACTCAGTATCGACTACACGAATTATTTGCAATTTTCTGTAATAAATTTTTGCTACAAAAACATTCGAAAAATTGTAATTTCATTGAGTTCTAATTTGACAACAAGCGACAGTCCACAAGCAAAGTAGTCGAATTCGCCTGGGTAATATTGGGGGGAGTAATTAACGTTGTCCAATGATAGCGTCTGTGATCATAAAATAATAATTGTAGAGTGAAAAATGTTAATGCTGATAGGCCCCTTTCGAAGTAACAGCCTGGAAGTGGAAAACTCACTCAGAGTTTTGTCTCCTGGGTTGGAAATTTGAATAACGAATATACCTACACATCCATAACTATGAACCAGCACACACGCTACGTGCGCTCCAACCAATAAGAAACACCGTCTCAGAGAGGCCGTGCGTGCAGTCTCATCGTATCTCACTCACTCTAATAAAGTTTCATTATTTTCAACCTTGGATCTCTACCATCATCATCATCATCAGCCGGAAGACGTCCACGGCTGGACAAAGACCTCCCCCAAAGATTTCCACGACGATCGATCCTGCGCTGCCGTCATCCAACGTATTCCGGCGATCTTGACCAGATCATCGGTCCTACCAACACTGCGTCTTCCGGTATCCGGAGGCCTATTCCCCCCCTCCCACATACAAATGGCAGCACAGACTAAAAAGAGACTACTCCAGGACGGTACCAGGCTATGCAGCCCTGGAGAATCCGTCCCTGGGCGTCCACAATTAGGGCCTGTACCTAACAGTGGTTGCCCAGGCTGCCCGCGTATTCTGGAGTGGGCAAATCTGCGCTGACTCGGGGCAAACAGAGCAGGAGGCTCAAACCACCCTCCTCCACACTCGCTGTAGAATTTTGCAACATCAGGGGGCTCCGATCAAATTTAAATGCCGTCCACTTTCACCTGGAGACGGCAAAGCCGGCCCTGCTCTTTTTAACCGAGACACAGATATCCTCCCTGGCTGATTCATCTTACCTTTCCTACCCGGGGTATAATTTGGAACACTCCTTTATACCACGGGCTGGCATGTGCATTTACGTCAGGGAGGATGTCTGTTCTCGACGCCTGAGTTTTCTTGAAGGACAGGACCTATCCATCATCTGGCTGCGTGTAGACTGCGATGATCATCCGCGAATCTACGCATGCCTGTATAGGTCCCATAGCGGTAACGCAGAGACTGAGTGGCTCCTCGAACACATCCAAATGGCTACAGATTCCGTGTTGGAGCAGATCCCCACTGCAGAGATCGTGTTTCTTGGCGATTTTAACGCCCACCACGCCGAATGGCTAGGCTCACGTACCACCGATCATGCAGGGAGATCTGTTCACGACTTCGCCTTAGCATATGGTCTGACGCAACTGGTTATTGTGCCAACGCGAATTCTAGATGTGCAAGATCATACACCTTCACTGTTGGACCTTCTGTTGACCTCACATCCGGACGGCTACCTAAATTCCGTTGACCCTCCTCTGGGATCGTCGGACCACTGCCTGATCCGGAGCACCGTGCCGATCACGCGCCTAACACGGCCGCGCTTCTTAGGCTGTCGCCGCGTGTGGCACTATAGGTCAGCAGAGTGGGACGAGATGCGGTGCTTTTTTGCATCCTACCCGTGGAGGCAGATCTGTTTTTCGCTGGGAGATCCAGATGCCGTTGCTGACGCTGTTGCTGATGTGGTACTACAAGGTATGGAACTCTTCATTCCATCCTCCTCTGTGCCTATCGGTGGCAGGTCCCAACCATGGTTTGACCGCTCCTGCATATGGCCTCTCGCCGAAAGCAGGAGTGCTATCAGGCTTGGGTCGATGCGGTGGTATCTAAGGATGTGTATTCCAGCGAACTTAAAAAACACTTCAATCATGCCTCCAGGTCCTTCAAAAGAGTTATTGCTGACGCGAAGTCGAAGCACATTGGCAGAATTGGCGAGAGACTTGCACGCCTTCCCTCGGGAACTCGTGCGTTCTGGTCGCTCGCCAAGCCTGTCCAAGGAAACTTCTGCCAGCCAGCCATTCCGCCACTGCACAGGGATGACTCGCTGCCTCATGACGCGAAAGAGAAAGCTGATCTCCTGGACTCCCTCTTCGCGTCCAACTCGACTCTGGATGACCAAGGTGCACCACCATCGCATATTCCGCGGTGCGATTCATATATGCCGGAGGTAAAAATCCGGCATAGTGCCGTGCTTAAGGCGCTTCTCACCTTGGACATTCACAAATCGAGCGGGCCCGATGGCATTCCCCCGATAGTGCTGCGGACATGTGCTCCGGAACTGTCCTTACCCGTCTTATCCGGCTCTCCTACTCATCAGGCGTAGTCCCGAAATTATGGAAGGCGGCTTTAGTGCGGGTGCCTTTCTTGCCATTACCTCCATTTTCTCCAAAGTAATGGAGTCGATCATCAACCGGCAGCTCTTGGGATACCTAGAGGGGCACCAGCTGATCAGCGACTGCCAGTACGGTTTCCGTCAGGGCGCTCAGCTGGTGATCTTCTTGCATACTTCACCCATAAATGGGCGCAAGCGTTTGAGTCGAAGGGAGAGGCGTTGGCGGTGAGTTTGGACATAGCGAAGGCCTTCGATCGGGTGTGGCATAAAGCGCTTATAGCGAAACTGCCATCCTATGGGCTTCCCGAGAAGTTGTGCAAATGGGTCACTATCTTTTTGGCTGATCGGAGCATCAAGGTTGTTATCAACGGTGCATGCTCCGAATTAAAACCCATAAACGCTGGTGTCCCGCAAGGCTGCGTGCTATCCCCTACGCTGTTTCTTCTGCATATCAATGATATGCTGCATATCAGCAATATTCATTGCTATGCAGACGACAGCACAGGGTATGCTTCCTATACCGGCCGTGCCAACATGTCCCGGGATAGCGTCGACGAGAACCGGAACAAACTTGTGTCTGAAATCGAGACTATGCTTTGCAGTCTCGGAATGGGGCCGACATAATTTAGTCCAATTCAACCCCAAGAAGACACAAGTTTGTGCGTTCACCACTTTTCCCTTTGTCGTATCCCCTCGATTCGAGATCACTCCTCTAACAGCCACAGCCTGTATTGCCATACTTGGCGTCGATATATCGAGCGACGTTCAGTTCCGTGGTCACTTGGAAGAGAAGGCCAAACTGGCCTCTAAAAAGCTTGGTGTACTCAGTAAGGCGAGACAGTACTTCACTAAAAGCCACCGCCTGCAACTTTATAAGGCGCAAATTTGGCCTCACATGGAGTACTGTTCTCACCTCTGGGCGGGTGCTCCCCAGTACCAGCTTCTTCCATTTGACCGCATACAACGAAGAGCGGCTCGAATCATCGACGATCAAGTCATCTCCGATCGGCTTGATTCTCTAGCATTGCGTAGAGATGTGGGTTCTCTCTGCATCTTCTACCGCATTTATCACGGGGAGTGCTCAGAGGAGCTGTTCGGGTTGATTCCAGCGGCCGAATTCCACCATCGAACATTACGTGCAAAGTACCATCCGCATCACGTAGACGTCTGGCATTCCACAACCGCGCGTTTTCTTCGAAATTTCTTGCCTCGCACAGCCACTTTGTGGAATCAACTACCGGCAACGGTCTTCCCGAACAGATACGACTTAGGGACCTTCAAGAAAAAAGCGTACCACGTAAAACGCCCCACCTTAAAGGCCGGCAACGCATTTCTTGACACACCTGTTGTTGCGGATGTCCATGGGCGGTTGCCTCACCTCTCCCCATCCCGTGAGCCTCTTGCCCGTTTGCCCCCTCTCATATAAAAAAAAAAGCGAAGTCAGAAGCGGTCGTCTTTATCCGACCGTGGCACAGGGTTACAGAATACTTTTACTCTAACCAGCCAGCGCGCAGGGAGCACTATCGACTAAGTTTCGACACATTTAGGCTAGGGATGCGAACCATCAATTCAGTCGCTAACATTTCATAAGTAAATTACTTACACAAAGAAAATACACACAAATATTTGTAAAAAAATGTTTAATTAACAATAACTATATTGTTTTATGGGTACAAAGAGAAATAATTTAATTGTGTTTATTTTTGTATCGATAAAGCTTGGCATATGTCCCATCCCTGTTGTCGGATTTTTTCCGTCATGAGCGTTTTACATCAATTTTCTTAAAATTATATTAGTATTTCATCTAACTTCGGTAATTATTTTTAAGACTTCTAGTTAAGAGACTAAAGTGTTTTTAATTGTAAATAATTACTTAATTAACTAATATGAGCATATTTTTGAAACGAGTTTAAATTAAACGAGCTACGGTATTTGGTCGTAATAATACAACTCTGACGAAATGGGCTCGGAAATATTAGTCTGATCATGAATGGTGGAGAGGAGTGAAACGTTTGAGTAGTCTTTTGGAAAAAGTAACTAAGTTCTTGTTACTCAATTGTTTTTTTTTCCTTCTAGGCCACAAATAAACAACAAAGGGCGCTATTAGATAACTCAAGCGTTTCGATCGAAGTAGCTTTACGCCTGGACTTCTCTAGAACAGTCACCCATATTATGTGCCACCCCTGCACGAGCTACATTACGGTCGTTGTGGGTGGGGCTGCCCCAGTGCGGACCGTTTCTCCTTAAGGCGCGGACTGACTAGGATTATAAACGCTACAACCAACCATACAATATTTGTGTTGATCATGTGGCTAAGCTGCAAATGGGCATTTATTTTACTGATTTTCTTTCGTTAATTCAAAATCTACATATTAAATTGAAATTTTTTTCGGTTTAAGTTTTAGGAAAGTAATAATTCTATAAATTTTTTTACAAAATAATTTTTTTTTTATAGCTGAAAATTCGGAGTTTTTTGACTCCAAAGTTTATTCTTGGGAAGCAACTTCCAAATTTTTTATTGGATATTTCAAATTATATATAAATATTCTATTCGGTTCAAAATTTCCTTAGTCCTTCTTTGTGTACTGTATTTTTTGCGTCAGAATATTTTTATTGGGTTATGTTGTAATCGACTCTCTAAGAAACCAATTTTTGTGGATATTGAGGTATGAGCGCGCCTTAATGTCGTCCTGAGTGCATGGGCGTAGCGAGGATTCTACATAGGAGGGGATGGATAAGGGCAATCCTTGTTTTTTTTTAAATCAAAATAAAAAAAGACAATCCTAGACGATTATCTCACATTAGTTATAGTGAGGTAAGGTAAAAAAGAAATTGCTTTATTACAGATCAATGTGCGCGGTTCTTTATAAAATCTATTTAAAACTTTTCGTACAATTTTGTCTTTTTTTTCTTATTCAATTTTCAATCTCAAATTGACAATATGAATTCCCCGAGCCGGGCGTTCGTCCCGAGTGGAGCACTGCGAATTGCAATTTACATTGGCTGAGTCTGTTGCCTCTTCTTTCATCCCGCTCCTATGTATATTTCATTAAAAAGCGGTAGTAGTATCTAGTATATTAAATATGACATCAAAAATAATTCAAAGTTTTGAGAAAATAAAAGCCTTTTATGACGTTAATGCGTCTTTTTTTAGACTCTCCTCTAGGGGTAGCTGCCCCCAATTATCCGTGCCTCGTTACGCCCATGCTTTAGTGACGTCACCAGTCGGTCTTTTGCTGACGTCAACGCACCGGCTATAGTTAAGCCGAATGTTATTTCACGTGACGATGGCAAAACTCCGCGGAGTCGTGGGGTTCTAACAATAAAATAAAACAGCGTATTGCATAACATCATATATTATAAAATACACGAGTTCGTACAATCTTCAAATCATACCTAGATACTATTGCCTACCACTGATCTTATACTAATACAAAATTATCAAACTACCTCCAAAATTCTCCTTTTTTGTCTCGCAAACAAAGTTATTGTCGTCGACTTACTTTGCCTCTACTGAATATGGCCGCGGGTGCTGCAATCAGTGTCATCTTACAATTACTTACTAAAACAATATTAAAAATAGTTACAATGTAATTGATTTACCAAGTGTTGCTACATCTAATAAGTAAAAATATAAAAATTAAGAATTATTTACGTCTATATTATCAGATTAAATGATTCTTATATTTTAACTGACATTACATGATTCCATTCCCTGTTCTGAATGTGAAAGTCGTTACAAGAATATGAATGAGATTCGATAAATTAGATTGCTGTATGTTATGTTGATTATAATAATCAATATCTAAATATAGTTACTTATTTATCAGTTCCTATTTAACTAATGGCAGACAAAATAAATGATAGAGACTACAGAAATATATTAAAATTAAACTTAATTACGTTATTGTTAACCCACAAGAGTGGAGATATTGTAAAACGTAAAAGTAATAAAAAATAAGAACACAATATTAAAATTTAAAATACATTTTATATTGGCAGAAAATAAGTCGATTAAAATGCCGCGTCGTGCAAACATTCACCACAAATACTTATATTTTAATCTGGCAACACGTCACTGTAAAAAAGGACAATTGACACAATGATTTCATCAGTCTTATTGTAGTAACTCCAATCAATAGCTTGATATCTCGATCACATCACACACACACACTCACCTACCTAGTCAAGTGTAAGTTGACGTGCAAATGGCGGCTTTCAGGCGAGATATATTATTTAATTGAAATCTTCTTCTAATTAATATCTTTTAAGAACGCTAGAATCTGTAGCTTAATTATGTAGTTTAATATAATACTATTACTATTAATATTTAATCATAAAACCTCAAAAAGTCTTTGCCACTCGTCAACTTATACTTGACAAAGGTTTCTATAAAGTATCGCGCCGTGTGACGTCACAATCGAGTCCATGGCTTTTCACAACCACGAACGAAGCCGAAGGGCTGTTGAACATCGTAGGTGTTCCCCGAGTAATGCTGTTGCGGTACTGCACTCGCGCGGACTGTGTCCGGCGCCGAGTGACTCCTAAAGTTGTGCTTCGGAGCTCTGCCAGAGGTTAGACGGTAGAGTGTCGTAGTGAGAGGGCACCGTTACCAGCGCATCGGCTGTGGTCCTGGTGATGGAGCAGTTCTGGAAGTAGACAAACTTATATAAGAGCTGAGTTTCATTAACAATTGGCTTAACGAGTAATTCGTGCATAATTTGTAAAATGATTTAGGTAAGTCGTTTTAATATAGACTATTTTATTATTAAGTTTATTTCTAAGAATTGTCATACACTCCGCTCGAACTGAGTACCCCGAAATGCCAATTCGGGGTACTTAGGTAAAAATATTCCATTCGCCAAATTGAGGTCAAGAGTTTTTTTTAATTATGAAAATAACAACCTCTGTTGGGTCAGCTAGTATTAGTACAGACAAGACTATTTTGTCTCTTTTTCTAAAATGCCATAAAGCAGGGGTGCTCAAGCTTGAACTGCTGGCGATCTACCTCAAAATTGTTAGATTGATCGGCTCTGAGAGGCTTCAAGTATGTGTGATGAAGGATTGTCGTCTAGGTAGAGTGTCACGATGACATAGATATTAGTTTTGCGCAAAATATGCATTTTTTTAGTCAAGGTAGTGTAGGTCTGCTCTTAAATGTCAATGAAAAAACTCATAATTATTATTCAAAATTGCGAGTTTATCGGTTCTTAAAAAACAAACGCGTTCTAAAGTTCTAAGCTTAACTAAAGAGCTACTTTGGATGTTGAATCTGCATGACACTACATGTCCTGAGCATACTTTTCATAAGATGGTACGTAATTACCGATTTTAGTTTATTATACCGGATTTTTTTCTCGAGATAGACTCAAAAAGCACTCGCGATCGACCGTTTGAGCACCCCTGCCATAAAGTGTCACCAAAGAACGCAGTAATTAGCACGTGTTCGAGAAGTGGCTATAAAATATTTATACAATCATAAAAACAGATTTGTGCGTTTACTCCTAAAACTACCCACTTAGCCATAGTCTATTAACTTACTTGTTGTCGATATATTTATATTACATAGATAGTATTGTTGTGCTATTGTGTAACACATTCGCACATGTCAGTTTAATTGTATGTAAACAAACATTGATAAATCAAGAACCCAGTACATAAAAGGATTACTTAATTATAGTATTTATCCTGAAATTACCCGCGTGTTAAGAATTTAGCGCGGACGCATTCGCGATCAGAGCCTCGTAAGAGGATAACAATGTAACGGAGTTACAAAATATTGAATATTCACTACAGCATGACTCGCAATATGCTTCAAATATTATCTAACTCAAATCATATTTTAAAGGCGGAAGAGATTAACAAATTTCCTTGTACTTTATTGACGAACGGCGTCGATAAGATAATCGCTAATTTGACGCCCCTAATTCATTAATTCTCGAATTGGTCGCCAATAATTCATTAAATTTTAAATGGAACGTTATTGTTCTGTTCATCGTTCAACTTTCAAACTTGGCCGCATTATACTTCGTCGCCAATCACCATACTGTAATTACTACTATTTCAAACCTATGTCAAATCACTGCACGTTTCATACTAAACTAGCTTTCAGTTTTTAGTTAGACACTCCCGCCTCTTATTACGTAATATTTACATCCTCTTTGCTTTAGTCTTTATAAAATATACAACCAGAAGTTAATAGTGTTATTTCGGGACCTTCACTTTTGTTCATATAATCATTAATGTACGCAATATTGAAAGTCTGTCTCACGCGATCGACAGCAAAATTATCATTTTATAACAGTTCTGCTGGCAGCCCGGTTGGACTGATCCCCAGCATCTTAAAGATCTGGTATATCCTTCATCAGGGGATGTAGGAAGAGCGGTGCCGGCGGATGTTGTTCCGACATCTGCTTGCGCGTAATTTTTTGGAGAGTTACTCTTGTCTGCTAAAATTATATACATAAAATGCTTTTAATTCTGTTGAAAGGGGCACTCTACAAAGAGTAGTGTAACACGTCCTCCGATTAATCATTTTATTGGCATATTGACACATTGAAATGAAATTAAATGAAATGAAATTGAAATGAAATGAAATTTTATTTGCAGGAAACATTGTACTTAAGGTGTTAACAATATAATGGATAATCCAATATGTTTCGTCAATTGACATGCAAAATATGTTATAAAATTGTCTAAACACTAATGTATACTGTACTGTTATATTGAAACATGTCGGATTTCACAATGATATCAACAATATTTATAAAATGAAATTTTAAGATATTATAATATGAGACGTAAATAACTTAATAATTCATTTAGTACCTATGTATAATATTAACAAATTCAATGTCATAAAAGTATATTAATTTACATATATTATTATCAAATAGACTAATTCATTTTGTATTGAAAAATTCATTTAAGCTATAGAAGCACTTATTTGTTAACCACTGATGCAGTCTTCTTTTAAAAACTTTGAACGGTAAATCTTTCAATTCATTGGGCATTTATTATATATTTTCACAGACATGCTGAAACAATTTCTACTAAAAGATGCAGTTCTACAGAAGGGCATTATGAGTTTATTTGGATACCTTGTGTTTAAAACCTTCTGGCTTTTTTTTGTATAGAAATCACACATATGTTTTTGAACAAATAGGCTTATTTCATAAATGTATAGGCATGGCAGCGATAGAATTTTCAATTTTTTAAATAGCGGTCGACAAGAATCTAGGGGGCCGGCTCCACAAACCGCCCTGATACACTTCTTCTGTCCAATAAATAAATGCCCTATGCTCACCGAGTTGCCCCATATGACCAATCCATATCTTAAAGCTGAAACCACGAATGCATGATATGCCATTAGCGCTGTTTTTTCACCTATTGTTTTTGATACGCGTTTGAGGACAAATACATGTTGGTTAATTTTTTTGCTAATTTTGTCAACATGTGACTTGAAGGACAAGTTGCTGTCTAAAGAAATACCAAGAAAATTGACAAGTTGTGCTTCTTTAATATTCTCATTATGATAATTAACATTAATATCTTTTCCTTTCCCATTCTTATTATAATACTGCATATACATTGTTTTTTTTATATTTACAGTCAGGTTATTTTCAGTAAGCCATTCAATTGTGTCCTTTATTGTTTTATTAATTTCTATATCATATGTCAATTCATTGTTACATTTAATTACAATATAGATGTCATCAGCAAAAAGAGTACAGTTATTAGTAGTAATGCTAGGTAAGTCGTTTATGTAGATTATGAATAGAAGTGGACCCAATATACTTCCTTGTATGTGTACACCTTTTGTTTTAAGTCTTAGTTCTGATCGATAAGGTATTACTTCTTGTTTATTATTTAATTTAGCAATTTCAACGTATTGAGTATGGTTTGAAAGATAACTTTTAAGCCAGTTATTTGCTAGTCCTCGAATACCATATTGAGCGCATTTATCTAATAGTTTTTCATGACAAACATTGTCAAAAGCTTTGCTCATATCAAAAAATACTGATGTTACTGGAATTTTTGTGTCCATGCATTCCGATATTTCTTTTATTAGCGAAAAACACGCTAAAGTTGTTGATTTTCCTTTTTGGAAACCAATTTGTTCCTCCAAAATGATATTATGTTTAGTTAAAAAAGATGTTAATCGCTTGTGCAGTATCTTTTCAAAATTTTTTGAGATAACAGGAATGAGAGTGATTGGTTGATAGTTGTTAATATCCTTTTTATCACCCGCTTTGAGTAAAGGTGTTACTTTTGCCTTTTTTAAATTTGATGGGAAAGTACCTTCTTCAAAAGATAGATTTATTAAGGAGGCTAGGACTGGAGCTAGTTCCTTTGCACATTCCTTTATTACCTTTGTTGCTATTTCATCGCAGCCCGTGGAATTTGAATTATTAAGTGACTTAATAACGGTTATTATCTCCATTTCATCAGTTGGCATTAAGAAAATATTTGACTTTGTGTGACTGTATTTATAAAATAATTATTAAAAATAGTAGCAATCTGAGTTGGATTATTTATAATTTTATATTCATATTTAATTTCATCGATACTTCCTAGATTAGAGTTAGTTTTATTTTTAATCACATTCCACGACGCTTTGCATTTATTTTTCGAGTAAAGTATATATTTGTTGTTACTACTTCTCTGAGCTAGGTCTATACACTTGTTGAGAATCTTTGAATAATTATTAAATTTGTTTTTGTTGGCAGGTATTTTATTCTTATAATATTGATACCTTAATTTTCTTTTTGTTGCACATGATTTTTTTATACCTCTGGACAACCATTTTATTTTTGAATTTGAAACATTAATTTTATACTTAAGAAGAGGAAAACATAATTTATAAAATATGATTAATGTATTGTAAAATTCATCAAAAGATTCGTCCAATTTCTGGGCATCATACACGTCTATCCAGTTAAGACTTTTTATACAGTCCTTAAATTTGTTTATGTTTTGATTACATCTCTTTTGAAAATTAACTAATACGACGGTGTTGAATTATTTATTTTTGTCGGTACTACTAAGAATTGTGCTGTGTCATGATCCGATAGGCCTAACTGACGAATCTCCCCTGTGGCATTTTCTATATTACTAACAAAGAGGTCAATACAGGATTTTTGCCGAGTAGGTTCATTAATATGTTTAAAAAAATTATAATTTCGCAATAAATTTGTAAACTCCAGATTCGTTTTAGTATTTTTTAGTGTCGATATTAAAATCACCAACAATCACAATATTACTGGTCTCCCAATATCTTAATTTGTATAAAAGTAAATCAAGCTTATTCAAAAATTCAGCAACGTTCGAATTCGGTGTCCTGTATAGACATATTACAATTAATTTGTGCTTTGGCATTCTTAAACCACAACATTCGAAAGAATATTCTACACATAGCTCATCCATGACATCAAATTTTACAGCCTCAATATAGTCTCTGACTAGAATGCAGACCCCACCACGCTTTTGCTTAAGTCTACAAAAAGCAGATACCATTGTATATCCATTCAACTTAATATTAGATCTGTTTTCTGCATTCACGAATGTTTCTGATAGACATATAACATCTACTACTTTTCCATTTTCAAAAAGTTCAGTTAGAGCTATGTTTAGTAGATCTTTTTTACTTAAAACGCTTGCTATATTCTGATGCATTATATTAAGATAAAATTTGGACTCGAAAAAATGAATCGCTTTTGAGATCACTATTTTGTTCTTTACTTTTTAGTTTGAAATAATATGGTATAGTACCTTTTATTATTTTACTATTGGTGATAGTTTTGGCAGACTGCGATATTTGAGCTTGATGTTGACTGCCTTTCGCACTACGAGCCATGACAATTTTACTACCGGGTACTAAATATTTTTGCCTATAATACATTGAGTCGATAAGCTTATTTATTCTATAACAAAAATCATGAATGAAGTGTTTCTTGCCAGGGTACGATTTTGCTAAAGTCAAGTATGTACAATTTTTATAATTTTTACAAGTCAGTTCCAATAAATTATTCAGTTTTCTTTCATTAATGTAGTAATTTTGCAGTACACTGGTTACAATAACTGTTGCTTTATTATGACGCTTTAAGAAAAAACCAAGTTCCATTATAATTTTGTAAGGATTACTATCCTGTTCGCCTAATTGTTACATTAAACCATCCAAATAGTAATTCTAAACTAATAATAGCATCATATGTTTTGTAGGCTGACTGCAACCTTTCTTGTTAAGCAATATTTAGCTTCCTTATTCATTCCGCCATGTCAAAATTAAATTCAAAATTTTAATGTTTATTACGCGGATGGTGGTAGTTACTTTGAGTGGTAAAGTGGCCTTTGTTTAAGATAATTTAAAATTAAGTATAGAAGCTTTTCGCAACAGGACGCGAGGGGGTTGAAAGGGCAAAGGGAGGGGTAGGGGGGGGGGGTGACAACGTTCCATCGAAGTCCAGAGATAATGTGGCCATGTACCTAGTAACGTAATATCAGATATAACGTCATATCTGTCAATCGTCCCTGAATATCCATGCCAATATGGCAATCTTAATTTCCAAATGCATTCAAACAACATGCTAATAAAGCCTTTATTATGTCAAATAAAAGACGAATTCAAAAAGCGTTCAATAGATCTATCATTGAAATGTCAAAAGCAGGACATCGATGCAAACATCAATTCCGGATCGTAGATATTATCACAAATTATTTTTATTATCTACAAAGATTGTAACAACAAGTCTGGAGTTCCTAGATAACATTGATAGCAGTGTGTACATTGAAATCAAAAACATTTTATTCAGGGACAAACCGGCAAGAGACCCACATGATGTCCATGGGCCAACCGCCAATGGATAGCAACTACACCAGGGCTCAAGAGATGCGAAACTTTACTTTAAGGTGGGCGTATGCTCTTTGCTTGAAGGTTCCTGGAGACCTATTACCAAAATCGAAATACGAAGTTCCGTTTCACGGATCGTACATTTTTCAATCACGAAAGTGTTTCGGATCCGAAGATCGATACGAAGTTCGCGATTAGACATTTTGTCTTTCGTTTACCTTATTCCCAAAATCACTTGTTATTTACATTTTCATTGTTTGACATTATTATGATCGTAACTACTTCACTCTTTATGGTTATGTCTATGGTTCCAAAACGAAACCCAACAGCACTATTCGGATCCGAAATACTTTGGTAATAAGATTAAATTCGAAGTTTGTCGTTCTTACGTATCGGACCGAAATTTCGGCTTTCGATTTTGCTATAGACCTCCAGTACTCCACGTGAGGCCGAATTTGCCCCTTAAATATATTTTTCTGTTTAGTCATTTCCATCGAAAGTAAGTATATTAATATTATTTCATTGTCACTAGCATTAGCATAGCCGGGCCTGTATTTCTAATGTTAATTAAGTACTTCAAAAACAATGTTATATGGCGCTTAGGCAGATGGATTCTTGATGCAATTTCGTAAAAGGGAGAGAAAACAGTTAATCCACACCTGATAAACTCTACCGCTAATACCATGATTCATTATCATGGTGCTGTAAGTACGTGACAATAAAGTTCTAATAATAAATTACCTTGGGCTGTTTTCGGTGAGTGTCAACACATTCTACGGGCAGCTTCACCATCTCAACTTTGTATTTGTATCCGTACGAAGTCAATTTCACGATCGTGTGAAGAGGCACAGTCATATAAGGCAACTCATCTGCAAAGAAAATAAACAGTTTTAACAGTAGAACTCCTTTGCACAGGATACCGGCTAGATTATGGGTACCACAACGGCGCCTATTTTGCCGTGAAGCATTACTGTGTTTCGGTCTGAAGGCGCCGTAGCTAGTGAAATTACTGGGCAAAACAGACTTAACATCTGATGTCTCAAGGTGACGAACGCAGTTGTACGTGCCGCTCAGAATTTTTGGGGTTTTTCAAGAATCTTGAGCGGCAATGCATTGTAATGGGCAGGGCGTATCAATTACCATCAGCTGAACGCCCTGCTCGTCTCGTCCCTTATTTCCATAAAAAAAAACAGTTCAACATGGTTTCCGGGAAGTTGAGGCGCTTTCGACAAATGTAGGCCTTATTTTAAAAAGATTGATGAAGTATTGTTTGTGGACTCATTCATCAATCAAAACCATACGACACGAGGTAAACCTTCAACAAAACGCAAACAATAGATTTAGCACTTCCTTGTATTGCAAACTGCAAGTTTACTTATCTATTATATTCACTTTTTATTACATTTTAAAATAACCTACACAACGTTCATTCATTCATTTAATCCTAATATAGACGTGACTGACGTAATTCTACTATGTATCGTACTTATCTATACATATAAATAAAATTGAAGTGTCTGTTTGTAATATTGAAATAACCGTTTTTTACTACATGTATATGAATATATATATGTTACGGTACATACACCAAAACAACTTTTTTACAATTTTTGTATGTCTGTCTGTTTTTTTCGGCTAATCTCTGAAATGGCTGGACAGATTTTGACGGGACTTTTACTGACAGGTAGCTGATGTAATAAGGAGTAACTTAGGCTAGTTTTATTATAGAATAAAATTTTTATTAAAAAAAAATAAAGTAATGTTGCAATGTCCAAGAAAGGGTTTAACTCTAAAAATAATTTATAAGTATGGCAAAAAAAAGTTTGCCGGGTCAGCTAGTAATTACTAAACACCATTATCCTTTGTGAGTAATACCATGAGAAGCAATATAGAAAAATGGACAAAATATAATAATATAGATTGGTATCCAAGTCAAGGGAAATGTAAGACGACCCATTAGATGTGAAGATGATTTTTAAAAAGTGACAGGACCAACGTGGAGACGATCTGCTCTAGACAGATCAAAATAGAAAATTCTGTAGATTAATTGTAGATATGTAATAATTAGAATAATACTTAGATTATCGTTACTAATATTATAAATGTGAATGTAAGTTTGTTAGAATATGCTTTCACGCCCAAATCGATTTTCATGAAATTTAGTACAGAGGTAGACAAGAGCTTGGGAAGGACATAGGCTATAGGCCTGTTATCGCGAAAAAGAGGCTTGGCGGGGTTGAAATAGGGGGTGCAAATTTGTATTAAGATATCGAAGGTAACACCATGAAACTTTGTATTTAGGCACATGGTAAGAAATAAATAAATATTTGTTCTAGTGTTTTTAAAATTTAGACCTGTGTGGGGTGAAAAAGGGGGATGAAAGTTCTATACTTTGTAGCTTATGTTCTATACTTGGTAACATGTATTAACCACAGTAGGTTTTGTAGTGTATTATTTGTAAAGTGAGTATATTAATAATGAAAAATGCTGCCCAAATTAAGTATTGCACGCGCACGAAGTCGCGGGTAAATGCTAGTATTATATTATGTATAAATCTTTACATTGTTTTCAATAAAGGTTTATTAATTGACCTTTTGTGAGCTTGTTTATGGAATGGTAAATTAATTGACGGAAACAAAACACACGCAGTTTTTGTCTTTTTTTCTGTGTATTTGTTTTATTCTAATTGCAAACGGCTGTTTTGTTCCTGGAAAATAGTGGGCCGGCTTAAAGTTAGGTACTGCCTCGGTCTATTGATGACTTCTAGTGTTGTTCCAGGTGTACCCCGAAATTTTTACACCCAGTATTCCATACTAGATAAGAAATTGTATTGCCTGGTATCGGAGTATTTTGATTTCAAAGAAATTATGATACGATAAAATGTAGGGATTTAGACCCCGATGTGGATATATTTTTATCAAATACCACAGTGGCGACTGTTTCTGCCGCGAAGCAGTAATGTGTAAGCATTACTGTGTTTCGGTCTGAAGGGCGCCGTAGTTAGTGAAATTACTGGGCAAATGAGACTTGACAACTGAGGGGTATAGAAGCAAAGATAGAATTCTCCACTTTAGTTAATTTTACAGAAATAAATAAAAAATATGTCTCAAGCTGATGAGCACAGTTGTAGTGCCGCTCAGAATATTTGGGTTTTACAGTAATCCTAAGCGGCACTGCATTGCTACGGGCAGGGCGTATAAATTACCATCAGCTCAACGTCCTGCTCGTCTCGTCCCTTATTTTCATAAAAAAATATAATTTGCAACAATTAATTGAAAAATGGAAGACCCGACCCGAAGACAAGATTTAAAAAATAAAACGATCAGGCTTACCAAGCTTAGCATCCAGGAAGTAACCGAGCATACACCGCAGTACGGCCTGGTGTCCCACCACCACCACGTTGTGCTCATCTTCCAGCGCAGACAGAACTGGGCGCAGCCGCGTCATGATGTCGATGTAAGACTCCCCCCACGGGTATCTGTACCGCAACTTGTCTTGGTCCCTCCACGCGAACTCTTGTGGAAAACGTTCCTGCATCTCTTCATAGGTCAGCCCTTCGCAGATACCCTGTTGAGTAATTATACATTAGAATAAAAAAAATCTTGATGTGGTTTAAACATAGCCATAAACCATCTAGGATAAATTTCGCATCGCATGGTTGTAGTTTCATGTCGATACGATGAGTGGTTTAGGCGTGAAAGAGCCTCAAACAAAGACCATTTTCATTATATTTAAACATTCATAAATTAAAACCACTGACCGTAATCCAAAAACGAAAAGAAAATGTATTAAAATACTATATTATGCGAACTTAAGAAGTATTCGTGAATATTGCAGGAATATATGGAATCCACGATACATAACACATGTCCAAGAAATTGAAAACATACAAGCAAATTTTTTAAAACATATCAACTATCGCGCACGACACAATTATGTGGACTACCCCGAATCTTGCGGGTTTCACAATATGATGACACTTGAGGACAGGCGCAAGGTTCTGGATCTCTCTTTCCTTCATAACATAGTTCATGGTAGGATCGACAGTACAGAGCTAACTGAACTATTCATACAATTACGAGTGCCGTCAGTTCGCACTAGACACACGTCTCTATTCCAAGTCCCGCTGAGTCACACTAATTATTATGAAAATTCGGTAATCTGTCGCACTCTATTCAACTATAATAAGTAATTCAACAGTACTGAACTTTTTAATAACTGTAAAGGCTACTTTAAAAGGAGTGTTAGTAAAAATCTAAAGGAAGGTTACTTTTGGAGTAATTCACAAACACACACACACACAAACACACACACACACACACACACACACACACACATATACAGACACATACACACACACACACACACACACACACACACACACACACACACACACA
>CATIXQ010000014.1:7775083-7833204 GCA_949711755.1 Leptidea juvernica
ACACACACACACACACACACACACACACACACACACACACACACACACACACACAAATATCATGTCTTCTTATAAATATTGTAAATCCGTTATAAGATGTAAGTCCTACAAAATAGTATTATTATAACCTAATTTAAGTTCTGTGGATTTTGTGATGTTTTAAATAAATAAAATAAATAAATAATAAAAATCGAAAAACATGAGAGGCTTAAGCAATATAAACCACCTTGCGATCTTCCGCCCTGTAACAAGTACCTATACAAGACTGACAACAATCTGAGTTGATAGATATAAAAAAAAAAGATGTGACACTATTACAATGATCAACTATCAATTGATTAAATTTTAAATATTGAACATTATTAATACTTTTGAGTCAATAATGAGTAAACTTATTTAATAGCAGTCTTAATAATACTGTCGTCACTTAAACTTCCTCGGCGTCAATCTATAGTTATCTAAGTTCTTTCTCTTCTTTGAACTTGTCCTTAGTAACGTTATTTATAATTATTAGCTTTCTGGAGTTAACTCCATTGTAAAGGTCGTTAAAAATCATATCATTCCTCGTTTTATTTTCAATTTATCGCTTGCCATATAAATGATTCTGTGACATTGTTTTATTTTCGCTGCGTTGAAAACGACGACGCGAACATTGGCCTTATAATTAATTAGATCTTGAAGTGTTGCTATATCATAATATACCTCAAGACTTTGGAGGCGTTTTTGTAACTGAGCCAATGCTGTGAGACTTTATTGTTGTCTGACATGATTGAATCAACGCAAAATGAAATACAGCATAGTCTTAGTAACAAAGATGAACGAACTAAAGCACACTTGCTTAAAGATTGGAAGATTGGAAGACCAGGATATCCCAGCAAGGATATAAATTCCCATTGGAATTAATTAAAGCATACGGATTCCCTTTTAACGTTTTTTTTTATGAAAATAAGGGACGAGACGAGCAGGACGTTCAGCTGATGGTAATTGATGCGCCCTACCCATTACAATGCAGTGCCGCTCAGGATTCTTGAAAAACTCCAACAATTCTGAACGGCACTACAACTGCGCTCGTCAACTAGAGACATAAGATGTTAAGGTGATGTTAAGGCGACACTAAATGCCAGCGACCTTGAGCGATATGAGTTCACGGCTGCCGGCCCTCCATCTATGTAACAAAGCCAATATTTTCAAAATTCTTGCGTGGAAAACAGTTTATATGCTTACACTCCTCGTTATTCACTACCAATCTGAATAAATGAACCTACACAAAAAAGTACAAGCTATAAGAATAACTTTTCTGAGAGAAGTACCAAAATTATGCGTCACGCCATGCAATTAAACTTGTTTAACTTCAAAGAAAAGTGGTAGTTCAAAAAGGCTGGGCAGTGTTAACTATAACCAATAGCAAGCATTAGCAACCTACAAATAAGACTTAAGTCTCATTTGCCCAGTAATTTCATTAGCTACGGTGCCCTTCAGACCGAAACACAGTAATGCTTACATTTTATTACTGCTTCACGGCAAAAATAGGCGCCGCTGTGGTACCCATAATCTAGCCGGCATCCTGTGCAAAGAAGCCTCCCACGTGTAATTAAAGCCTTCTCCCCGAAGATAGCATTAGCCTCATGGAAGGAGTTGGTCTGGTGAAGATGTAGACAGGAAGACAAAGGACACAAATGGTCCAAATATGGATCACAGTGTACGTTGGGGCAATAGGCAATCCAATCGCACAAAAATATAGTACAATTTGTTATGTTTTTAAAGTGATGACCCTCACTTCTAGGATTAATACACAAATAAAATTTTATGAACGATGCGGGGCTCGAACTAACCGTTCGAATTCGAGCTGAGTTGGGAGAGCACTGGCACGGAACGCCAGAGGTCGTGGGTTCGTTTATTTGTGTAAATTATAGTACAACAAAAAAATACCCCAGTAACAATTTAGTGTTTGGTTTGTAATTTATTATTTAATGATATTGTATGATTACTTTAAGATTGAATTGTTTCTTGTTTGCATATATTATTCTTTTGTTTGAAACTGTGCGACAGTTAGGTCTCCTGTAATGACAGTTGCTATGTGTATCAACGACCTGTATAGCCGAGTTGTTAGCGATCCTACCTACTAAGCTAGAGGTCCCGGGTTCGAATCCCGGTAGGTGCAAGCATTTATATGATGAATATGGATGTTTGTTTCCGAGTCATGGATGTTTAAATGAATTTATGTATGTTTAAGTAAGTATATTGTATTAAATATATCATTGTCTTGTAACCCATAACACAGGCTATATATGCTTAACTTGGGGCAAGATAATTTGTGTAAAAAGTGTGTCAATATTATTATTATTATGTGTGGTAAATAAATAAAATAAAAATGAATTGTAGAGTGTTCATGCCATGATCATGGAGACGGATATTGAGGGTGTACCAAATACTAAATGTATGAGAGTGTGAGATTAATACACGAATAATACTGAAAACAAGATTTTATCAACCATATGTCACTCGAACGGTTGGCTCAGTTGGAAAGAGCGCTCGCACGGAACGCGGGTTCGAGTCGAGATACTTCTCGTTTGATTTTTAGTCATCATGAAAGTTATAAATGTCATTTTACTTATTAGGGAACGTACTCTCTAACGTTAAAGTTATTTGATATTTGTAATAGTTACAGAATAATCGCTTGGTCACACTTAACGATTACACCTGTATCTATAAAAATCTCGTGTTACAATGATTTTTATGAAATATTATACTTATGTATATTAAGTAGATGAATAAGAGAGGATGCTCTAAGCCTAAAGCCCATTCATAGTTCTCAACACGCCTACTGTAGAGGCAGGTCTACAGAAACGGCCCTTCTACAATTTGTGGATAGAGTCGAGAAGGCGTTCCAAGACAAACAGATTGCACTCTGTGCGTTTATAGACATTGAGGGCGCCTTTGACAATACCCCGACAGACACGCTAGTGAAGGGACTAATTAACAAAAATGTAGACTCCACCACTGTCAAATGGGTAAGGTCAATGCTCTCAAATCGCAAAGCTCTAATCTCCCTCCATGGGACATCACTGGAGCTATACACTACGCGAGGTTGCCCACAAGGTGGCGTTCTTTCGCCACTTCTATGGACACTAGCAGTAGACGAACTACTTAGTAAGCTGGCAGAACTCAGGATTGATGCACTAGGGTACGCAGACGACCTAGTTATTATCGTCAGAGGTTTCTGCCAAAGCCTACTAAGCTCTATATTGCAAAAGGCGCTAAACACCATCTCACAGTGGTGTACAGCCAACAAACTGTCAGTCAACGCAGGGAAGACTGTTATTGTGCCATTCACGAGGAAAGGGACACTTAATACTGAAGTCTCCCACCTTGAACGGCTCTACCTTGGAATTCTCAGCTGAGGTTAAGTATCTGGGAGTCACATTCGACCAGAAACTCACATGGAATTCTTACATCGACAAAGCCGTGAAAAAGGCTAAAACAACCTTGGGTGTATGTCGACGTCTGGTAGGGAGACATTGGGGAATGCGCCCCAATGAGACCAACAATCACATACGCCTCCATTGTGTGGTGGAACAAAGCCAACCAGAAAACAACTGCAGACAGACTAAATAGCCTGCAGAGGCTTGCCTGTATGTTGGTAACCGGGGCCATGACGTCTACTCCTGGTGCGGCCATTGAAGCAATGCTAAACCTACCGCCTCTTCCACTGTTCATACAGCAAGAGGCGAAGGCAAGCATGCTGAGGGCAATCGCCCAGGGGGGTTCATGTAACTGGATGTCGCAAACGCTTAGGACCTTAGAGGACTCAGTTCTGCGAGACCACATATTAGGCATGTTACCTGATCAGATGATTCCACAATTAATCTCTGTTAAACGCTATATCGTGGAACTACCTTCCAGGGACGACTGGATGAACAACAAAGTCACGTGGAAGGACGAGAGTCTCATGTGGTTCACCGATGGGTCCAAAATGGAAAATGAAGTCGGCTGTGGGGTCTATGGAGAACGCCCCAGGTTTAAATCCAGCACAAACCTGGGAAGCTTTACCTCCATATTTCAAGCAGAGGTGTACGCCATCCTGGAATGAACCAATATCCAAAAAGGCTACTTCAATCATAACATATACATTCACTCTGATAGTCAGGCAGCATTGTTGGCTTTAGACGCTGACTTGTCGTCGTCTAAGTTAGTCAATAATTGCGTTGAATGCCTGAATTCATTAGGCATGAAAAACAGAGTGTTTCTCAGATGGGTCCCAGGGCATGCCGGAATCATAGGCAATGAAATGGCCGATGAGCTCGCAAGAGCTGGGGCTAAAGCAGTCCGATATGGTCCGGAACCCATTTGTGGACTGCCCAAGAGCGCCATCCGACACACCCTGAGTAACCAATGTAAACAAGAAGCACTTAAACGCTGGAACAACTCTTCAGGTTTAAACCACTCTAAAGCACTGATAAGAGCATTCAACAGTAGCTATACGAATGAAGCCCTATCATTGAACAGGAAAAATCTATGCATACTCACTAGGATGCTAACCGGGCACTGTCGCCTAAACAAGCACCTCAGTGTGGTCGGCATCAGAAGCGACTAAGCTTGCAGGTTCTGCCTTGAGGATGATGAAACACCTATTCATCTACTCTGCGACTGCGGCCCACTAATGCATGAGCGTAACACAATCTTTGGTAACTACTTCGTACCACCAGATAATGTTTGCAACACTCGCGTCAGGGAACTACTGCGGTTCGTAAAGGCGGCAGGGCTTGACGATGAGCTTTAGTATGAGTGGCGAACACAATAGTCCAATTCTGGACGCGGTGTTACTAGGAACCTTTTAGGACCAGGAAATAGCCACCCTCTTCAAATAATAATAAGTAGATGAATCTTATTTTTTTATTAGGCAGAACAAATTTTGCCGGATCAGCTAGTTTTATGCATAAATATGTTTTTTTTGCTGCGAGTGCAAGAGCATAGTGATTTTTTAAGAAACAATTACAAAAAAAAACGGCAGGTATCTGCAATTACATCACCTTTTTTCTATTTCCAAAACTGAAACGGCCTTATAAATAAACGTGATATGAACTTATATCTGAGAATAAACCAAGAATATGCAAAATCTTTACAAACAGACATTTGGCTTACGATTTCTTTATTCGGGCGTATAACGTTTCCCGCGTTTATTTGCAAGGCTGCCTCACATTCGGAAATCTTCAGAATTATCATTGTATTGACAGTGTTTTCAACGATATAGTCAATATTGATTTATTCGCAGGTATAACTTTTATAACTTAATATTATATACACGTATAACATATTTATTTGTAAGGCCGTAGATCTTTAAAATATAAGCAAGCAAGAACACCAGGGTTAAACTGTAAATCAATTTTCTTATAACTTTGGTATATTATTATGGTCTTGTTTACACATCGCACGTGCCTCATTATCAATCTAGATTGTTAATCTGTAGATAGGTGTGCCCTCTTTATGTATGCAAAACAAATAAATCATTTAAACAACGTCATGTTAAACAATGCCTTTATTATTGGTGTTTTGCTCAGATACAACGCCGATGATTTTCTTTTAAGCGAAACCTTCTAAAGGCAAATTGCAAGGGGAAAAGCACTGATCTCACGCCAAAGAGATTAAAATAAGATTTATACTTGATATTATATAGTGGTAAACACATACTATTTTTATATTTAAAAATTGTAAATGACCGACCAATGTCTTACGACAGATATTTGAAAGTAGAATCAAATATGATTCAGCTTGTTAGTAACCATAAGCTGTCACTTTTTCGTTATGATGAAAATAATGATATAACCTATTAAGAATTAGTAACTGCAGGCGTAGTGCGGCAACTAATACTACGCCCAAGTGGACGTACTCGAGCCAGTCTCGAACAATGTGTGACGGTGACGTGCCACATGTTCAGTTAAACTTTGCTAATAATTTAAACTAAAATGTCGGGTTGCGTAGTAAAACTTTGTCATAATAATACTACAAGATATAAGAAAGACACTAGGATCACATATCATCAGTAAGTATTTATCTCAATGTAACGTATGTTACAAAATTTGAAAGATGCCATTGAGTGTCAAGATGCCACGCATACAAGCATCAAATAGTTGCCGTAATAAAAAAAGGTATTGTTCGTAGATAGTGCGGTATCTAGTTAGAGCGCAACGGAGACCAATCACTAATCTATACTAATGTTTTTTTTTTTTTTCAAAATTAGGGATCCGTAATAAAATTGCTATTTTGTAACACCTAACACAAGGTGTAAAATCGAAAACCTATTTTTGCGTGCGCTGCAAAAACTATTGACAATAGAACAAAATGATGTACAGGCTATAATATAGGCAATATTTTATTACTTATAAAACTATCGCGTGAATTATACTTTATATGGCAAAACAACGTTTGCCGGGTCAGCTAGTCTAAGGAGACAACTGTTAAAGATATGAATGTAAATTGATGAAGGTTCCCCCAACTGTTAAAATTTTATCAAACTTAAATGTATTTATTAATTTGTTTGTATTTAAATAGGATGTATATTTAATAAACATTGTTTTTCATACTAAACAGTGCAAGAAGCAAAAAATTGATTACTTTATTAGTTCGTAAAAAATATTAATAAAATATTTCTGAAGCTTTTCTCTTTTAGGAAGGTTTCACCTCTGACGTACAGTCTTTAATCCTACAGCCGACATGTTTTTTTAAATTAATTTATCATAATTATAATATAATTATATTAGGAAGTTTAATTAGCATGTATAAAAACCAGTTAGGTTTTAATTAATGCTAACAAATTAAGATTACATCATGAGTTGCCACAATATAATATTATTTATTCGTCTTAAGAATAAGAACAAAGTAACATATTTTATAATGTACTAGATGATATAGTTGTTTACTAGAATGTTCTTTAATCATTTATATACTCTGTGGTTGTCGTTTCATGAACAGAGACAGCTCATTTATCAAGAGCTAGGTACAAATTAAAACCTTGTTTAACTTCAAAGAAAAGTGGTAGTTCAAAAAGGCTCGGCAGTGTTAACTATAACCAATAGCACGCATTAGCAACCTACAAATAAGACTTAAGGATATGTGTAACAGGATTAAATAGTGTTCATAGCTCTAAATGCTATACTTTCACCACAAAACTTGTCTAAAAACATCATGTTTGCGTGTTTTCTGCTTACTTTTCGTTAAGTTATTTTCAAAAGTTTACTCCCCTGAATTTACAATTATTTATCTTTATTATATATTATCGGAACTGCAGACCAGTGGGAGGCTGGATTGTGGGTACCAGAGCGGCGCCTATTTCTGCCGTGAAGCAGTAATGTGTAAACATTGTGTGTTTCAGTTTGAAGGGCGCCGTAGCTAGTGAAATTACTGGTCAAATGAGACTTAACATCTTATGTCTCTAGGTGACGAACGCAATTGTACTGCCGCTCAGAATTTTCGGGTTTTTCAAGAAATCTGCATTGTTATGAGCAGGGCGTTTCAATTACCATCAGCTGAACATCTTGCTCGTCTCGTCCCTTATTGTCATAAAAGAAGACCGAACTTTGTCTTTCTACAAAATGTAGAGACATAAATGTAAGAGATCAGAAAAGGCGAATTTTTTTTTATGATGATAAGGGACGAAACGGGCAGGACATCCATCTGATGGTAATTGATAGGCCCTGCCCATTACAATGCAGTGCCGCTCAGGATTCTTGAAAAACCCCAAAAATTCTGAGCGGCACTACAACTGCGCTCGTCACCTTGAGACATAAGATGTTAAGTCCCATTGCCCAGTAATTTCACTAGCTACGGCGCCCTTCAGACCGAAACACAGTAATGCTTACACATTACTGCTTCACGGTAGAAATAAAATAATATACGAAAGGAATAGGCGAAAGGGCATTCGGGACACTTTGGCACCTGTTACTGTCTATGGGGTTTGCTTTAACTGGGAGTTAACTGGTATAAATCTGTTACTATATAAACAGTTATTAATAAGGCACTATCGAGAAAGTAGCAAGGCACGATCTTCCTCGTAGCAACAAATCATAACTTTACAATTAGCAGTACTGTTCATGACACTAGCTTTGACGATAACTAAATAACGATAACATGCTATTTATAATGATAAAAATATATATTACGTCAGCAAACATGGTTCTGTTATTGTCATATTATCAGGATTGGTCCTTCAATGAATGTGACAACGCCGTATCGTAGTCACACTGCAATATTATTGTAATAATTTCTTGTCATTCGTTTGCAAATAAAATTACGTCACTGTTTTTAATTTAATTTATGTTATAATGATGCTATGTTTTTTTTTTTTGAAGTTACATACAGGGGCGTGCATTGGTTTTCTAGTAAGGTAGGCACTGCAAATCTAACTAGTCGTAGTTGAGCTTTGGAATATGAATAGACTGATTACCGTAGGTATTTAGTATCGAGCGTAAGGAAATATTTTATTAGTGGGTGTTAAATAAGAGTTTGATCATTAAATAACGGAACCAAATTAAACTAAATTAACTTTAACACTAGAGCTAACTAGCTATATTTGTGAAATGAAATGAATGAAGTGAAATTTTAAGATGCGCGCGCATCACTGTTACATAAAAGGAACAGCGTGAAGTTGGTCAAGGTTTTTTTTTTTTATTTTTTCGTCCATTATAAGGATAGGCAAAGGGTTCAAACCCGTACAGCCGTATTCGTTTTTGACATTATTGTTCCTTCTACAAACGTAGAGTAGCACGAGGAATAAATAGTTTTAAGGATTTTGGCTTTGTTACGCCAAAGAAGTATAACTTCTTGCGTGCAAACATAAGTACACACACACACTCTTTTAATCAAACTTTGAAGATATGTTTGTTATGTTATGAGTTGTTAAGTTGTTTTGTATGATTCTGCAGATTTTTTTAATCTTAGCTCAGATTGAAGAGATTTTCCTTATAATCTTTAAATAATTTTCTAAATCTCTACAAAGTTCATTACTCTGTAATTTGAACTGATTATTTCCTGCATAGTTAGATAATTTGCACATATGATAACTCTTTTTTTTTAACAATATTATTGTTTATCAATTTATGTAAATTTACATATTTTTTTAATTTATTTTGACTATAATGGAGTGGATAGAAATCTGCTGAATCCACATCAATCAAATCTTAGACATATAGACTGAGTCACTTTTTAACCGACTTCAAAAAAGGAGGAGGTTCTCAATTCGTCGGTATGTTTTTTTTAACATTAAGATCATCATCTTCATCATATCAGCCGGAAGAAGTCCACTGCTAGACAAAGGCCTCCCCCAAAGATCACCATGACCATCGGTCTCTCTCATCCAACGTATTCCGGCGATCTTGACCAGATCCTCAGTCCATCTTAAGAAATACTAAGATGTTTTGACCATATATATATTTACTAGCTGACCCAGCAAACGTTGTATGGCCGATATTAAAATCGCGATACAAAAGTAACTGTTTATCGTAGATCGGTGAAAATTTGAAGATGTATGTATTTTTTGCTGACTCAAAATCAAACAAATTTAAAAAAAATGTCAAAAAAATTAAAAAAAAAATTTGGCGTGGACCACCCTTCACATTTAGGGGGATGAAAAATAGGTGTTGTCCGATTCTCAGACCTACCCAATATGCACTCAAAATTTCATAAGAATCGGTCAAGCCGTTTGAAAGACTTTAACTACAAACACCGCGACATGAGAATTTTATATATTAGATATAAATTCCTGGTTTAAAAATGTACCTACATTAGATAGTTATATAGTAGATAAACTTGAATATAGATAGACGGGCTAACAACATAAGAAAGCGTTACGCCATTTGCCATCACGGTAGATACTGAAATCCATCCACATAAAAAACAAAAAAATCATAATTTTGAAGTGAAAATTTCTTTAGCCGCGTTGGTCACTTTTTTGTGGAGGAAAATCTTATGGGTTCGCGCCACCGACTTGCTCATGACTGGCGCACGCGATAAATAAATAATTAAAAAAAATATAGAAATATGTATACACATTAGGAACACTTTTTGTACGGGTGAAATCTCGTGAGTTCGCGTCACCGAAACTTACAGCAGTATATCTGTAGCTATACAGCTGACGTCTTGAAAGGAATCGAATGGATTTAGTGAAAAGTTCAATGTGTATATACTGTGCATTGTTGAAATAGTGTTTTTTTCTATTAATATATACTTGAATATAAGTTTAATAAATAAATTGAATATTTTTTAACATTATGAAATATTAAATAAAAAAATATTAATACTAAATGTTTCAAGGTTTCACTTCGACAGTCTCTACAATTGCCAATTTTTTTTTAAATATCTTAGTCCAGGGCACGGAACGTTAAATAGGATCAAAGAATGTAACTCACAGCATCCAGTTCGTTGAGAGCCCTCAATGCCCGCTTGGGCGCCATGATGTCGGATGCTGTCTGCTTGGTGCGCCGCATCTCCGAGGTCCAGACCGCCATGGGCTCACAGGATGCCTTGCTGTTGATGTGCTCAGCCAGGGCGATAGCGTATCGCTGTCCGCGGGGGGAGAGGTTCGCGTCTCCGCCAATACGACCCAGCACGTTGTATTCGCTCTCACCGTGCTGAATCATATAAACCGTCCCATTAGAAACTTGTCTCCCAGAAGGAGAAAGAGATTGCAGATAGGCTTGTAACGGAAGCTATGGGAAGACTCATTTGGCTGCATATTGCCTGATGAAATAATACCTATGTGTTTTTATGTGCTAATTTTAATTCAATATTCAATTTAGACAATGTATGGATTCATTAGTAACATAGTTTTTAAGGTAATTCACATCCGGACGACCGAGTATTCCTCGGATTTTTAAGAATGTACAAACTTGAACAAAACAAAAACCAATAGGACATCTGAATTCGAACCGGGGTCTACTGCTTTCCGGATCACCCAATATCATGCATATATTGGCGAAATTTACCTTTGAATTCTAATGTAATTGAAACAGTTTCTCATTAAAACACGGATAAAACTACATTTTTTTGAAATTGAAACCTAGCTAGATCGAATTCTCGCCCCCGAAACTACCTGTATACTAAATTTAATTAAAATCGTAGGAGCCGTTTCCGGTATCAGATTATAATATATATATATACAAGAATTGCTCGTTAAAAGGTATAAGATTAATGTACTAACCATGTATAGACAAGTATTTAGTTTAAATTAAAATTTAATTAAAATAAAAATAAAATAAAAAATGAAACTACTACACTGAATGTTATTTATTGTAAATACAAAGGCAAGAACTAAGATAATTTTGTAACAAAACGTGATATTATATCGATTTAAACTCGTCACATACCCAACACATGTTTTCAAGTTTTAACTCTATTTGCGAGAACTAATTAGATATAAATAAACATGATTTATAATGTAGATCCGTGATGATAAACGCCCTGAGACGGATCTAAGACAAACATGTTTGTTTATCATAATTTAATGAGTTCTGTCTCCGCTGTGACGCGAGTTAATTGGTACTTACCCGAGTGAAATATATTGTTTGCGGAAAAGCCCTCATGCCTGACAAGTAGCCCAGGATACCAGACTCCTTCTGCCCAGCTACTTTATGGGCAGTCACTGTCTCCCCCATATTCTCAACCCTGACGAAGCTGACGCCCTCGAGGTTCCCATCAATAGGCTCATATTGGCGCATATAGTGCTCCAGTTTCTTCCTTAGATCGTCGACGGCCTGTTCCTCGCTCATAGCCTTGTAGTCGGCTGAGTAATGTAAGATCTCAATGATGTTTCTTTCGAGCAACTCCTGGTCTTCGCAAACGCATTCAATGAACAGGATCCTGAAGCCCATGTCTGAGAGACAGTATTCGTTGAGCTCTCTGCGTTGTTCACGAGTTATGTTTGTTCCATCGAATATCTAAAACAATATATCCATTAATATTTACAGAATGCTGTAATACGAGCGCGCTGTGGTTTGAAAGAGGATGTTGTGACAAGGACTGAAAAAGGACTGCTGAAATGGTTTGGACACGTGGAGCGAATGAGTGAAGAAAGAATGACGCATCAAATATACAAGGCAAGTGTGTGTGGGCAAGTTGGTCGCGGGAGACCTCGTAGAACATTCGTCGACCAAATTGGGAACGTTTTGAGAAAAGGAGAGGTCCGAAGCACCCGCATCTGAATGTAGAGGAAGCGCGTGAGGTTTGTAAGGATAGAAGCAAATGGCATTCTATTGTCTCTGCCTACTCCGACGGGAACAAGGCGTGAGTGTGTATGTATATACTTTCGAATTTGCAATACTGATTATACCAAAATACTTCTGGAAGACGTAAACAATTTACAATACAAAAATAATTTGAAATTGCGATACTTAAGTCATTCAGAACTTGAATTGTAAATAAATGAATTACATTCTATTTCAGTTTTGTTGGCAAACATCGCAGGAGATGTTAATGTAAAATGCAACATGTGGAATCTCTTATAAGCAACACATAAAAATAATAAGCTCGTATTTTATCAGATGTAAAATAAATGTGATTTCATTACCTACATACGTAAAGTAACACTTTTCCAATATCTTACTAAAAAATGAGAGTGTTTCATACTCAATCCAGAGCTACGACTTTTTTATGAATATAAGAGACGAGACGACGTTCAGCTGATGGTAATTTATACGCCCTGCCCATTATTACAGGATTCTTGAAAAACAAAAAAATTCTGAGCGGCACTACAATTGCGCTCGTCACCTTGAGACATAAGATGTCAAGTCTCATCTGCCCAGTAATTTCACTAGCTACGGCGCCCTTCAGACCGACACACATCAATGCTTACACATTACTGCTTCACGGCAAAAATAGGCGCCGTTGTGGTACCCATGATCTAGCCGGGTTCCTGTGCATAGGAGCCTCCTACTGGTAAAAAAATGGTCTATTTCTTTAGTTAAAAGCTACGTCTTACGTACGCCACGATTACGCGTTGCGTAATATGGAGGTTAACGGTCAACCTCAATTATTTTCGACGTTTTCATAGCTGTCTATCTAGAGTCTAGATTCCCTGGAACAAGTTGCCTCAAGAAAATTAAAACCTGGTAACTCTGCAATGGATCAAGGGACATAGCGGTTCGTTGGGTAATGATGCAGCAGATGAGCTTGCAAGGCGGGCATCGGCAAATCTAGTGACTGGTCCATTGCCACTTCTGCCATTGCCCTTCAGCCAAATGCGCTCATGGATACGCTCTCTCACCAACAACCTACACAACACCCGATGGATGAATGTCTCAAGCTATAGACAGTCGAAAGAAGCGATACCTGCACTGCCGCCCAAACTGACACGTAGACTTATCAGCCTCAACAGACATGACATCCGTATAATGGTCACACATCACTAAACAAACACCTCGTCACAATCGGCGTAACGGACAGTCCTAAGTGCAGAGGCTGTCTGGCCGAGGACGAAACGGTCCCTCACGTAATCCTGGAATGTGCGGGGGTGGCCAACCAACGGGCCAAAACCTTAACCAATACGAGGTCGCTCCAGGAAGTCTGCAAACACCTCAGGAATATTCTGAACTTCTGGAAGGAGCCGGGCTGGTTGGAGTAACTGGCCAATACTGCACGCAAAATGGACCCATGCTAGTGGTTTAATTGCGGAAACAAGAGCCCCTATACCATATACCATAGAGTCTAGATTCTAAACGTATAAATGATCTTAATCATAATAGTTACTTACAGCGACACTGTTTCCATCTTTCAGCCACAGCACGGCATCTTGCACAGCCTCGCGGGCGCTCTGCCGACGGATGGCAGACCCCTGCTGATTGTCAGCACGGAATATATCGTGGGTTCCGTACAGAGCCATATGCTTGCGACGATACTCGCTGCAGTCGAACACTAGAAAAAAATCAATCGATACATATTTCTGAAGTGATAACTTCTTATAGGAGGGCAAACCGTTTTGTAACGTAACGCGTTACGGAGCCAGTATGTCTGGCTTCCCTTTCTCTCACGCATACGGCAGCGGTAGGCAGGCTTCTCCTCTCTCACTCTCCAATTATTACTTATACTAGGAATAATGATGCTAATGTACACATATACAAAATTCTAATATACCCTCATATTCAAGAATTGTAACTAAGAATAAAATATATTTTCTAATCAATAAAAGATTTTATAAATAAATAAACTTTCCTTACATTTCTATATTAAAATACATAAAGTTTAAGTAATAACTTAAGCTTTTCTCAAGTTAAACAATTTCAATATTAAATAGTTGAACTTAGATTAGTTTAAGTTAGTACTTGTGTCGGGCATCCTTTCCCTTCCAAGAAAGTATTTATTGCTAAAATATTAAGTAATTTGTATTGTTATGTTAGGTATTTATCAAGTTTAAGTTAATAAATAATGTAGACGCCTAATGTATCTACTGATGAATACCTATTTAAATATAACTGACATACAGTTTTAAATAAAAATATTTTTTGCAACATCTGTATTATTTAAAATAATCTATGTGAGTCTTTACTTTCATGTACCTACCTATTTAACATAATACGCTGCGATCTTGCCGACTTTCTTCTCAGTAATACAAAAATCAATATTTGACTAGTCTGGAAGTGTTCTCTGTGATAAGAAAGTTTACCAAAAAACGATAAGAATAACGCTATTATTTTCGGACAATACACAACACTTTACGAACATGAAAAAACCATAGGTTATTTCGACTTTGAGAACTGTGTACCAATGATATAAGATCAGTGAAGAGAACTTGACCAAAGAATGGCAAAAAGCTAGAATCACAATATTCGGTCCCAATCGAATGCAAAAGAACACGAGAGTGCCTATTTTCTCGACCAACACACCTGTACTTGAGACTTCTTTGTAATTCGGCACTAGAACAGTTATCTATTGAGTTTATAAGTTCATTTTTTTTTAAATTGCCCAGCAAACGTTGTATTGCCGTATAAAGTAAAAAAAAAGAAGAAATTAAATTTTTTTGGGGTTTAAAAAAAATAGATGACGACCGATTCTCAGACCTACCAAATATATCGTACATAAAATTTATCTTGCAACCCTATTGCGGATCTGTGTAAGGAACAGAATAATATAAAAATCGCGACACAATAACCTCCTCCTTTTTGAAGTCGGTTAAAAATATGTGTTGATCGTTGATTGGTTAAAATTTGAAGTAGTATGTATTTTCAATGCTATATCATAATAAATAAATAAAAAAAATGTCAAAAAAAAATAAAAGCAAATTCTTATGGGTATACCCATATCATTTAGGGGTATTAAAAATAGATGTTGGCTGATTCTCAGACCTACCCGAAATGCAAACCGGGACACAAAAATTTTGTATATACTTTATAAATATATTTTAGCTTTGAGAGGAAGTCAATGAATAACAAATTGTATTTTTTTTTATGGAATAGGAGGACAAACGAGCGTACGGGTCACCTGGTGTTAAGTGATCACCGCCGCCTACATTCTCTTGCAACACCAGAGGAATCACAAGAGCGTTGCCGGCCTTTTGATATAAATAGTTTCGAATTGAAACAAGTTTCAATAAACGTATTCAATTATCACGCACATATCCTGCTTTTATCACGACGATAAAAATATAATTTTATAAATAATCATATTCAACGTGAAGTCTATCATAACATAATTATCTATCTAATGTTACGTTAGGTGTATTGAGATCATACGAGATAACTGAAAGGATGTCAAGGCATATTGCTTTTTCTGTACAAACTGTAGAACGTTGTACTAAATTTTACACAGTAACTGAATCTAATATATAAAATTCTCGTGTCGCGGTGTTTGTAGTTAAGCTCCTCCGAAGCGGCTTGGTCGATTCTCATGAAATTTTGTGTGTATATTGGGTAGGTCTGAGAATCGAACAACATCTATTTTTCATCCCCCTAAATTTTAAGGGTAGTCCACCCCAGATTTTTTTTTATTTAATTATGATTCATCATAAAAAAATACATACAACTTCAAATTTTCACCCATCTACGATCAACACTTACTTTTGTATCGCGATTTCAATATTATTCTAATCCATCCACAGACACGCAATAGAATTGCAATATGGCAATCGAATATAATGATTATTGTAGTACGATATATTTTATGTACGATATATTTGGTAGGTTTGAGAATTGGTCGTCATCTATTTTTATACCATTAAAATTTTTAATTATTAATTTTTTTTTATTACTTTATATGGCAATACAATGTTTGTTGGGTCAGCTAGTTTCTTTATAATATTAACATACTAGCTGACCCGGCAAACGTTGTTTTGCCATATAAATTGTATTGATCTTGTGCTTGCTAGTTGATAAGAGATGGCGCTAGTTGTATTCATTAGTAACAATCACACTTCTTTTATATTTTGTATAATTCACACTATAGTTTTATAAATTATAGCCTATTTGTTATTCTGGTGTGTAAGCTATATTATTTTAAAGTTCCATCAAAATCTATTCAGTAGATTTTGCGTTAAAGAAGTTCAAACATACATCCAGACATACAAACTTTCACATTTATAATATTAGTAGGATTTTCATTAATTATTGCAATATCACACCCTAGGATTTTTAAAACAGGCCACCTTAAGGTTACCGCAAGCTATGCTGTCTTTGCAAATTGGAAAAGACTATTCAGAAACCAGAGCAGAGCACATAGCTCAACTCTCGAAGTACACAGAACCGTTGGTGCAGTAAAGTCCTAGATTTTTTTTTTAAAGTAAAACTTTTAAATCTCTATATTTTTCGTGCCATGAAGTAGTTGTGAAATTGAATCATTGATTTCGACTAACTACCTACCTTTTCAAGTCAGGTGATCCCAGTAGTCTAAAAGCTCTGGTTTCCCGAGATGGCACGGGGGTTCAAACCTCTACACCTAACAAAGCTTTTTTTATTACGAATTAGTAAAACATAATAAAATATAAAAATTAGTTTTTTCTTTCGGCACTTCCCGATATTGAAAGGTTAATATTATATTATTTTGCGAAAAAAAGTTTCACTTGCACTTGTTTTCATTTTTACCTCAACATTTTCTCACAAATAATTTTCCCTACATCTATTACTCCAGATCAATCTCAAAAAAAATTATCTTAAGTAGATAAAGCTTGTGTTCCTTTTAAATTTCACATTGTATTATCAAGACTGTCCAAAATATAATTAAAGTGGTACCTTTAGTACTCTCCCCATTCCAATTGAGATGTCTGGAGAGACGGTGAGCTAACTGACTCTTGCCACGAGCTGGAAGTCCCACCAAGGCGATCAGCAACGGAGCGAATTGGCTGATTCGTCTCGTACGCATAGATACTGAAACAATAAAGGCATTATGGATATCACGAAACTTACAATATATTACAAGTGGGAGGCTCCTTTGGACAGGTTGCCGGCTAGATTATGGGTGCCACAACGGCGTCCATTTCTACCGTGAAGCAGTAATCTGTAAGCATGTGTTACGGTCTGAAGGGCGCCGTAGCTAGTGAAATTACTGGGCGAATGAGACTTAACACCTTATGTCTCAAGGAGACTAGTGAAATTGTAGTGCTACTCAGAATTTTTTGCATATTTCAAGAATCCTGAACGGCACTGCATAGTTATGGGCAGGGCATATCAATTACCATCAGCTGAACGTCCTGCTCGTCTTACCCTTATTTTCATTAAATCGTGCAAGAGAGAAGAACACTCTCTTACGGAGATACAGAAAGCTAGAAGACGTGACAGATTTTGATAGATAAGTCGTAAACAGTCAGCCACGCTTGGTATTAGCTCACCATTAATTAGCTCCTTTTTGAATATTGAACCACTAGCTACACCTGATGTTGCGGATGTCCATGAGCGGTTGTCTCACCACTCCCCACCCCGTAAGGCTCTTGCCCGTTTGCCCCCCTTATATAAAAAAAAAACATAAACTAAGTATACTACGCTAGCATACTAAGTTTATTTGTAAGGCCGTACAATAACTATGCTCAGTACAATAACTCTATCAACATCATAATTATTATCCTCGCATTTTCGCCTCATTTGGGTCCATACGTGTTTATACATGCTAATGTATATTCAAATGGATTACGTCATCGGCCGGCAGGCGGCAACTGGTTTGCGACGAGAGCACACAAACAATTAATGTCATACATTCAAATACAGTCGACCAATAAAACTTGTTTAACAGAGCCGCGCCTTCCTCCGATAAAACAAACATGAAGACTACGCAATGACGCTATTCCTGTTCAGCTACAAACACTTTGTTTTTCTCTATGAAATAGCTATGTTAAATGGCATCTATTTGATTATTGAAATACCTTATACAGTACTTACTCTTACGGCCGTTCCCAATATACTATCTACAGATAGAGATAAATTACTAACTTCTACTGTCAGTAATCTGAAGTTGTCCCAATATACCCGATAAGTTATTATTATCGCGTTATATTGGGACGCGTGAATTGCAATTTCCATACAAACTTCTATCGCTGATAAGCTATACATCCTCCCATTAACAGACAGTGTGTACGGATAGTCAACAAGACAGAAAAGTCAAACGATACTTACGATTTTTATCTCAAGTAAGAGATAGATTGAATATTGGGAACGGCCGTTAGTGAATATTTAATTAAGCATAACCCTATAGATTCGCTTAGGAAATTCTAAAAACGTACAATAATTGTTGCAATTCTTATGTTATACTTATAATGAAGTACCTACTACCTACCTATGTATTATTAATGTAAACAGAATAACAGAATTTTTTTTTTAATGAAAATAATAGACGAGACGAGCAGGACGTTCAGCTGATGGTAATTGTTACGCCCTGCCTATTACAATGCAGTAGTAGGATTCTTGAAAGACCCAAAAATTCTGAGTGGCACCACAACTGCGATCGACACCTTGAGACATAAGATGTCAAGTCTCATTTGCCCAGTAATTTCACTAGCTACGGCGTCCTTCAGACTGAAACACAGTAATGCTTACACATTACTGTTTCACGGCTAAAATAGGCGCTGATGTGGTACCCATAATCTAGCCGGCATCCTGTGCAAAGGAGTACTGGTACGATACGATCCACGATAGATGTTACAATATAGATCGAAATTATATTATAATTAACCATTAATTGTGGCAAAGCAAACCATGTGTTTTTATAATATTAGTTACATAGAGAAGTTTTTATTCAACTTAATAACACCTTCGCACGACACGCCACAAGTTAGGATATCATCCCCACCATCTGGATGTGTGGCGGTCGTCCACAGTGCGGTTTTCAAGGAGCTTTCTTCCACGCACTACAAAGCTGTGGAATGAACTTCCTTGTGCGGTGTTTCCGGGACGATACGACATGGGTACCTACGTTCAAAAAAAGCGCGTATACCTTCCTTAAAGGCCGGCAACGCTCCTGTGATTCCTCTGGTGTTGCAAGAGATTGTGGGCGGCGGTGATCACTTAAGAACAGGTGGCCCGTACGCTTGTTTGTCCTCCTATTCCATATAAAAAAAAAACTTAAAAACATTAAAATAATGAAACAAGCCACATCACCTAGGTACCTAGCTAAAAGCGATAAAAACTTAATATGACATGGTTAAGCTAGGTAGAAAATAGCCGTAAAACTCGTAAACAATGACGTAATAACACGCTTCATAGAAACTATTTAAAAGAACGACGCGTGGTGAATGGTGAACGATCGGCGTAGATACGTTCGCCTGCGCCGTGCGCGTCGGACGCCAACGTGGAGTGGACTTTGGACCCACGCTCAAGGAAATAGCCGATCATGTCCAAGTCAGTAACCAACACGCCAAGATATAGGTTAAGGAGTTCTATTTAGATACATACATCCGAACTATTATAGTATTTAGATCGTTATGTAATTCGATCGGAGCGTTTGAGAACAATTTAAGAACTACCCACTTATATAATATATTTATGAAGTATAATCAGTTATTATAATCAGTCAGTATTTAGGCTATTCGTAGTCAAAAATAGACGACTGTCCTCCTCTTATAGAATGCGCTGAAATACTCTTCGTAAATAAACTCAAAACTGACTTTCTACTTTCTGGCATACGTCATGCGCTAACCACAAGACAAAAAAATGATTTTCTCAGAGAAAAATACACTAGTAAGTAACCAAAGCCATATATCTCGAGCGATTGCCAATTCAGCGGTCATGAAAAAGGCCAAGCTTCCTGATGACCGCGGATGGCCTCATAAATAGAGCACGGCTATACTTCAAGTCGGCCCACATTCTAGCGCTTCACAAATGACAATTCCGGCCTTATTGGGTATTGGGCACCTCAGTGTCCGCTCGAACCATAAGACCGCGTGCAACGCAGAGTTGCTCGAATTTTCGAGAATATGTCTTTGAACGGCTGGATTACTTGGCGTTGCGTAGAGATGTCGTTTCATTGTGTGTCTTCTACCGCATTTATCACGGGGAGTGTTCCGAAGTGCTGTTTGAACTTTGAAGTGATTTCTGCCGCCGTAACCAGTTTTCATTTCACCCCACACAACATAGAAAATATTTTTCTGAATTAGATTTCATATAGTTTAACTAGCCGCCCAGACAGACGTTGTTCTGTAGATAATAAAAAAAATACTGTTTTATAGGAATTTGCCAATAATATTTCAAAACATCAAGAATTATTTCGTAAAAAATGCTCCCTGTTGTTATAATGAAATTGTTTTACAGCGGAACTGTCAAACCGTGCGTCACTAAATTCTCTCATAGAGAATATGTCCATACTAAACAAATATTGAAAATAAAAATAATTATGAGTCCCAAATCGAAATAAAAACTATCCTATCTCTCAAGTTGGACCAAACTACACTCCATGAAGTAATCCCCATAAAATTCCGTTCATTAGTTTAGGAGTCCATCGCGGACAAACAACGTGTCACGTAATTTATATATATTAAGATAATATATGTCTATTTGTCTCCTAAAATTCGGAACTTTGTAAACAATAGGAATACTTTATAGTAATTATGTTTAATTGTAGCATAATTATTGTTATGATCTCGGAAACTCAGTAAATACCTAACTACTTTACTATGTAAAGGTAGCAAACAGCAGTTAATTAGCAAAAAAAAGGCATGGAACCGTTTTTTTAGTTATTTATTGTTAAAACTTAATACTTTAAAACAGTCTGTAGATATCTATTATTTCGTTTCACCATTCTAAACCGGTTTATTGAATCAGCTTAGTAAAATTGTGGTTAGACGTAGAAAAAGTTCGTCTTTTTTGTTTTTTATGCAATAGACGTAGAAAAACTAAAAAAAAAATCGTCTTTTTGTTTTTTATGCAATATAAGTAATATCACATAGGTATGGGAACGTGGACATTTAAACCAATGTATCAATAGAATACCGACATAATAAACCTACCTAATGATATGATTAAGATTATGAAACTATTCCATAGATAATGTTATAACTATTAATTACTTACGAGCTTCAGTTATGACTAGCTTTGTTTATTCCGGGTTAGATATTATTTGTATAAATCTTAATATATTGAATCTACTTAAATACGCATTTATAACCTCTACAGCATTTAACTACAATAACATTTTTTTACAGAAGATTACAATTAGATTTTACAGAAAAGTATATTTACTTATTTTTTTTATATATGAAAATAAGGAACGAGACGAGCAGGACGTACAGCTGATGGTAATGGATACGCCCTGCCCATTACAATGCAGTGCCGCTCAGGATTCTTGAAAAACCCCAAAAAATTTGAGTGGCACTACAACTGCGCTCGTCACCTTGAGACATAAGATGTTAGGTCTCATTTGCCCAGTAATTTGACTAGCTACGGCGCCCTTCAGACCGAAACACAGTAATGCTAATACATTACTGCTTCACGGCAGAAATAGGCGCCGTTGTGGTACCCATAATCTAGCCGGCATCCTGTGCAAAGGAGCCTCCCACTGGTAAACTTAGGATCATGTACGCAAAGAAGCATAGACAAGAATAACAAATGGCTGGTGAAGATACTGGGCCTGAAAGAGGAAGAGATGAAAAATGAGAAGATGTGAAAGAGAGATTCATACAAATATGACATGAAATAATTGAGCACCTGCATATATTCCTGTTCTTATGCATAGCAGTCTAGGCTTTAACACAAAACATGATGAACTAGTCAGAAATATTGAAAAAAAAAGGGTCATCAGAAGCGAAACAAAATTTCCGGACATAACCTCAAATCAGAAAACTCAGATGGAGATGGGCAGAACACAGATAAGAGGGCATGATAAATAGAAAAAACGGTTGAAATAAAGATCAGAGAAGAAAACGGAAAAGGGTTAGACAACAAAAAGATGGGATGATGACATCAGACAAGTGGAAAGAGTAATGTAGAATAGAATGGCAAATGAAACAGTTTGGAGATGGGATGGAAGAGTTTGGAGGAGATCTAGGCTGATTGGTAAAAAGATCTATCAAAAACAAATAAAACATGTAATTGTAGAATGTAGATTATATTTAATACGTAACTTTTATAACTTTTTAAATTCTGAATACTTTCTATCCAACGACGTCAAAAAAGATCACGAAAGGAGATTAAATGCCTTGATTCCATCCATACCTGGAACTAACTCAAGAACTATAAGCATTAATTTATAGTGTTTTGTGTATGAATTATATTATTCATATCACAAATAGTACATAAGTGGAAAAACAATGAACCTATGGGATATTATCAACGTTTAAAGAACTTACATTTGACTCAAAATATTTATATTATATGATAAGAAAATTAAACAAGTTATGGAGAATTGTTAGTAACTAAAGGGGTCGCCTCGATAAGAGTAGTAATCGGATGATAATATTTATGTACTAATGCAAACCCTCGGTGCCTTCGGTAGATGACGTACACGCAGTCTCGAAATAAATTGTCACATAATATCCGCATTCCCGTAACGTGCCCGTCCGCTTTCTGTCGTCAAGCAGTAATGTGCTATCGTTAATGTGTTTCGGTTTGAAGGACCCTGCAGCAAATTACTGGGCTAATGAGATTTAGGGCCCTTCCCGGTCTTGTCTCATGGTCGAAAAGCATGTTTCTTCATCCAACGAATTCCGCCTGTTGTCGACAAGCAAGAGAAAGCGATACCGATACGGTGTGCAGAAATTCTATACAACTTCTTCCAGGAAATACGTGTTTTAGAGTAATCCTAACAAATTTGTGAAATCAATGTTTATCATATAGAATTGCGCGAGGTTCTATTGCAATGTTTCTTTTCTTTTACAATTTATAAGAAGGTAAATCATAAACGGCCAAAGTTTAGGTAAAAGGTGCAAAAAAGTAGTTGTTTGTAGGGTTATATTGAACTTGTTTTTTCTCTTCGAAAGATACATAAGATTAAAATTTATCTATATTTATATTTCTATCAGATTTTTTTTAAAGAAAGACGCCTTAAAACGACAGAATCACGTACGAGCCTGTGTATGTAAAAATATGACGGGTGCAAATTGGTATTGTGATCCCGCTTAGAATGTTGGGTTCGATCGAAGACCCTGAGCTGAACTGTAATGGGCAGGGCGTATCACTTGCGATATGTGTAGTATTGCTTGTCTCATCACTTTCCCTCAAAAAACGTGTCCGATCCCACACGGCAAGGTATTAAAGTCATTTTTGTGCAATGAAATGATTAACATAGGGCAGGGAATTCAACTCGCACTCTGTTACCTTTTCTCTAATTTTACATTTTACAGAATCAATGTAAGTAAGAATATTAAACCTTCCAATAGAAAATAATACATCTCTATATTTTCCATTCCTATCTAAGAAAACTATAATTTTTCGGACACTAATACTGTTAGCAAAACACAAATTATCTTCTACAGCCAATCAGGGATTAAATATGATTAGTGAAGATGATAAGGGAAGATCCAGGACTATTGAAGCGTGGAGCAGGTTGTATTAGGGAAAAATCCTACGCCTGAGTTTTGATAAAAGCAACCCTTCCCTATCCAGAGAAAAAAAAGCACATTGATGATCGTCGAAGATGACACTCTAAACAAGATGAAGCGCGGCACAATGACCACAATACTGTAATGTTGATAACATTGTGAAAAGTAACAAAGATAGACCAGAAACAAAACGGCATTAAAAACAACAAGAAATGCAAGAAAGAGTTGCATGAAAGGAAGACATACCAACTGTGTACACATTGCATAATCAATAAAGTGATTCAGCTGGTCACAAACACCTTGCATACAAAACCATTCAACGTCGAGTTGTAATTTTTAAGAAGAAATCATTTAAAACCCGTTATTTCTCGGACTTTCCTTATAACATTCTGTAATAATATGCAGCTTAAAGATTAATGGCATCAATGAATGACGTACAAGTTCATGCGTTTGTCACGTGCAGCAATACAAAGACTGCAATCCACGGGTCATAATAACGCATCGACAATGAGTTTATGAACAATCGACGCAGTCTTATAAAGCGTAGAAAATTCCAAGTCTATGAGTTCTTCAATGTTACGTTATAGAAGGAGAAACAGTTGAAAAGTTTTCAATTATAAAGTAAAAGGAAACTAGGTCGAAGCAAAAAATATTCTTAATGCTAGAAACTCTCTGATAATACCCAAATAGCAGTTTGAGAAAACTTGTATGAAATGTTCAAGAAACATTAATCAGATTAATCAGTTGGAACGACCAAATAAAAGACTACAGGTCCCCGAGGTTTAGCTCCATCGTCAGAGCCGCGATGGACAGAAGCCGATGGAAACAAATAGTTCTCTCCAAGTGTGGACTACTTGTTTATGACCACAATCCTCAGTCATGAGGGAACGACTAGAGAGAGAGAGAACCTGGACCAGGCATTACCTATGACAAAATGAACAAGATAGCATTTAAAAATGAAAAACTACTTAGATCAATAGGATTTACAAGGATTCCCACAGGCGATTTAGAAAAGTCACCGAAAAAATAAATTGACGTAGTAATAGATATATTTTTCCCGGCAGAATCTGAAACGATGACCTATGAACAACATCTCAAATGTATCCATTAATTAATAGACTATAAAAAAGAGGAGATACGGGTAAAATAAAAAAGGCAAGCAACATTATTAGCTACCAAGGGCTGAAACGGAATCCACAAGGAAAAAGGGGGGGTAGAACAAAAATGGAAACGATCAGCTGTCTAAAGGAAACTACAGGAAAAAACTGCTTACTGGGATCACATATAATCAGTAAGTATTTTGTATTTTATTGAATTCAATATAAAATAACACGAAGCGTATGTTACAAAATTTTAAATGTAACATTGAGTGTTAAGATGCCTTGCACACAAGCACCTAATAGTTGCCGTAATAAAAATGCTATTGTTCTTAGGTATTGCGGTATCTAGGTTGAGCTCAGCGGAGACCAATCCTTAATCTAAGTGATCTATTCTATATCAAGAATGTATTATAGCAAGGAAAAGTACCAGTATTTTCAGTAATTATGAAGATAAACAAAGAAATTAATATAACAATTAGTGATCAAGGCGATTGGCTTAATCACGACGAATAACCGAAATAAACATGATACGATTTTGATATTAGGTACTAGGAGATTGTACTTATCTTTATTGCCAATTGTTGAACAAAATAAAGACTGTGAAAAACAAATGGTCGATAGTGAGCGTAGTAACCTCAGATAGCAACACACCCCCCAATGATAAATGTTATTTTATTATGAATTAAACATTCGATGCTAGAGTTGTTTACAAAATTATTGATTTACGCGACACACACACTTTTAAATATGATATTTTTATTAATTCAAGCATCAATCACTCGCGTTTAAACACTTTAAACAGTGATTTATTAAAACTTCACACAAATGTTTTGAAGACCTTTTTAAAATTCTATTTGAAAGCAACAATTTTGTTATTAAGTTTCGTTCCGTCACCGTAAAAAGAAAACAGGTTGATAACAGCATAATGACGAGCATATTTAGCATACTAGATAGTACCTACAGCGTTATTTTGCACTATTAGTTCTGGAAAAACTTTCTGCAACATTCGACCAAATATTAGAATAGTTTTTTTATGACAATAAGGGACGAGTCGAGCAGGACGATCAGCTAATGGTAATTGATACGCCCTGACCAATAGAATGCAGTGCCGCTCAGGATTCTTGGAAATCCCAAAAATTCTAAGTTTGCAATTACAATTGCGCTCGTCACCATGAGACATAAGATCTTAAGTGTCATATGCGCAGTAATTTCACAAGCTATGGCGCCCTTCTGACAGAAACACAATAACGCTTACACATTACTGCTTCACGGCAGAAATAAGCGCCGTTGTTATACCCGTAATCTAGCCAGCATATATTGTCAGGTCACAGGTGCACATATTATATCACACGAATAACCAAACAGCTGAGTTTAAACATAAACACCTCTTTACCTTTTGAAATCTCCGATGATATGGTGCCGGCAATTTTAGATTAGATATTAGATTATGGGTACCACAACGGCGCCTATTTCTGCCGTGAAGCAGTAATGTGTAAACATTACTGTGTTTCGGTCTGAAGGGTGCCGTAGCTAGTGAAATTACTGGGCAAATGAGACTTAACATCTTATGTCTCAAGGTAACGAGCACAATAATTGTAGTGTCGCTCAGAATTTTTGGGTTTTTCAAGAATCCTGAGCGGCACTGTATTATAATGGGCAAAGCGTATCAATTACCATCAGCTGAACGCCTTGCTCGTCTCGTCCCTTATTTACATTTAAAAAAAAAAAGTTCCCAAAGCAACACGTATGTTAGAACTTGTTTTACTGTAAACATTGGGATAAGTAAGCTTAGGTACGTACATTTAAGTCGCTACAGCAATGCAGAACAGATTCCTTAGATAAAAGTCATCACGACTGCTGTTTGACTAATGCTAGTATTATTTAATCCACACTTATTAAATAGGTACTGTCTTATCTTTTAGGTTTAGCGATATCTTATTAAAAGCATAAAAGGCATTTATTTTCTCAAAATTGATTACTTTAGAATTCTTTTTGATGTCATTTCTAATATACTACATACTACTACCGCTTTTCTTCTTCTTTTGCGCTCTTTTCAATAAAAATATACAACATTGTACAGTCATTTCTATCGTTATAAAATAATCATTATCTAGTCCCAGGCTGTCTGATCACTTAGATATTCAGCTGTGGAGTAATTGGATTTATGACAGAGCCATTTTTTAAAACATTTAAATTTATTTATAGATAATGCCTGAGCAGTGGCTGGGACTTTATTATAGAAGTGTATACATTTGCCCATAAAGCTATTATGTATCTTATGAAGCCTACTAGAATTAGTTACAAGCAATCCCTTATTTCTAGTGTTATAATTAAAAAAATCACTATTTCTGTATAGAAACTAAATTATTAACATTCATTATCCTTTTCAGGGGTTATTCATGCAATACATCAAAGTAAGTACTTGCAGCAGCAACTTATAATGAGGACATGTTCCTTACTAGCGTTGGTTTTCGTAGTCTTAGCACGAGACGCGTGTGGGGAAGTCGACAATTATAAAAAAAAATCCAATTATAAGACATACGTAAACATCTGTAACTTTTTAATACGTTTTATTTAAAGTTGGTAAGTTATTAAATTTTATAATAATCAACTGCCGTGAAGGTAACATAGCAGAAAACAATGACATTAAAAATAATTCATTATAATAGGCAGATAGAAGCAAAATTGTTTCATTAAAAATTATATGCTTACTGCTCTGTCGGCAGTCACGTAATGTTCGACGGCCAGCTTTATTTATTTATTTATTAGAAAAGGCTTATAATGTAACATTTCTTATATTTAATACTTATATATCTAACTTATAGGTATGCACAGCGTTGCCTTCATTTATTATTGTAAGTTGAGTAACACTACTACAATATGTATGTTTACTATTACTAAAAACTATAATTTTATACATCCAAATTATAAGGGTTCAAAAGCGTATTTTTCAAAATTATATAATATAATTTTGAAATAAGTTGGATAGGTGAATTTGAGCCATAATTGTTTCTGAAGAATCGTACATGTCCTGGCAGATGTGTACTAATACGACAAAGATAAGGTGGTACACATAATCCAATCTCAGAAGTAATGGACAGTCTAATTGATTATTTAATCATTTATATAAGAAAAGAATTTGTGACGCATTTCTTTGCAATTCTAAGGTTTTCATATTGAATAATTTTAATTTGTCTTTGACACTTATAATAGTGTAATTATTAGTGACATAACTCAATTTGGAAATAATTTTTTTTTGAACTGACTCAATCCTAGTGATGTACTTTTTGTAATAGGGGCACTAGACTACCGAATTGTATTCAACCTGATATCTTACAAGGGTATACTTATCGCGATAATGTTCCCCTTAATGATTTTAGATGTTATATTTCTTTTGGCGCGTAAGCGAAAACTTATCCGAGTGAATTTTTTCGATACGCGCGCACACCGTCATGCAAATTCGCCAGCCTGACGTAAGCTGGTCAACTAGATCATTTGTATCAGTTACCAAGCGTCTTGTAAATTATGTCTTTTTTCTTTTATGAAAATTAGGGTCGAGACGAGCAGGACGTTCAGCTGATGGTTGCCTTGCCGCTCAGGATACTTTAAAAGCCCCAAAATTTCTGAGCGGCACTACAATTATTGAGCTCGTCACCTTGAGACATAAAATGTAAAGTCTCATTTGCCTTGTAATTTCACTAGCTACCTTCAAACCGAAACAATAATGTTTACACGTTATTGCTTCACGGCAGAAATAGGCGCCGTTGTGGTACCCATAATCTAGCCGGCATGTCTACTCAAGCACAAGCAAAGGACGAGAATTATATAAATTTCAATAATATATAATTTCAGTTTATATACAAGTTCCCTCTAATTGTATACAAATAATTTAATGATATTTTATTACACGTTCTTTAACTAAATTATGCAGTATAATAATATTTTCAGTGCTTGTATTAAACACCTTCTTTATGACAATATTGTATTTTCTAAAAAATAGCACGAGGAATAATTTTCTTAAGGATTTTTGTCTTAAGGCGACACTAAATGCCGGCGACCTTGAGCGATATGAGTTCACGGCTCCTATGTAACAAAGCCAATATTTTAAAAATTCTTGCGTCGAAAATGTTACATTTTAACAGGCACAAACAGTTTAATTGCTTACAATTATTCTCATTATTGATTACTAATCTGAATAAATGTACCTACACAAAAAAAAGTAAAAGCTATAAAAACAACTTATATGAAAGTAGTATACTAAACAAATGCATCGTGCCGAGAAAAAACTTGTTTAAAGTGTAAAGAAAACTGGTAGTTCATAATAGTTCTGGAGTGTTAACTTTAACCAACAGCAAGCATTAGCAACCTACAAGTAAGACTTAAGGGTTTGATTATTAGGATAAAGCAGTGTGCATAGCTCCAAATGCTATATTTTCACCACAGAACTTGTCTCAAAACACCTTGATTGCGTGTTTTCTGTTTACCTTAATACGCCAAAGAAGAATAACTCCTTGCGCACGCACACAAGAACACAGACAGGTTTTTTTTACTTTGCAAAAACTCTTAGGCATAGTAATATTTATCGTGTAAGTGACCGACCGACCTTGTATAAGTGGGTGTGGCCACACGTCATCATACAAGTGTATCAGCGGTTTCGTTTTAACCAATTTAGCGATGGAACTAATTTCAATGAATAAGTTTAATTGTTGTTGTCAACTTTTCATAAATTTTTATTGCTTCAATCGTCTCGTCTTATAATATCACGCATTATATTAACGTACTTAAAGCAATGTACACATATCCTAACAATGTTTGCTGAAAAATATTAGGCAAGTACCAACTTAATCTTATCTATTTTATGTGTCGGAATTAGTTTTTCTTAATGAATAATACGATAACTAATCAGCAATCAACGAATATATTTCAATAAAACTAACAATTTCGATAATATTAGGTTCAGGTAGCAGAGGACGCGCAGACAAAAATGGATGAGCAAGATCTTAGATAAATTAGCCTCTTGCTGCAAGAGAACCGATGAAAACAGGCCAGGTTTATTACTTTAGTGTGCGTGATAAAAGCGATTAGTATGACACTTTGTGTTAGTGTGCATGCATTGCTCGAAATAGAGGTAACCTATCAACCTCATTTTTTCCGATGTTTTCACAGATGTCAGAGTCTACCTAGACGTATAAATGAGCATGATGGTCTACAAGGTCTAGAAACTACGAAAACAAATCATCTGAGAGATCACGGATGTTTTTGTAGTGTATTCTAAATCTATGGTTTCTGCATATGACACAAGTCAACCGTGACAGTTTATTGCCACAGACAAGGATAAGTTATTGAAAGTTATTTGGAATATGTTTGATCTGTGTATTTTAAGTATTTTTAAAGTGAAACTTTTATTACATCGTCTCAAACTTTTTCGTCTGTGTGTCGCATGTCGCGTGACGGTCGGGCGGCGCCTATAGTTCGCAGCAGCTGACCGTGCAGTGTATAGACTATTACTCATTTGTGCCAGTGCTCCACGCTATTTTGTTTGTTTTTATTATTTCCCAATATTCATTCCAATTCTCCAAGTATAAAATTAAGATTGATAAAGCGATTTTTATACCCTTAATGGAATATTATTCCAAAAATTTTTAGTTAAATGTCTATAATGTGAAAATAAGTTTCACTTTTACCGTGGTTTCATATAACCACACAATACTTTTTTTAGTTTGTTCTGCAATGCTATTAGTTACAATTAAAATTATTCGTGTGTGTCCACTTTTACCATCCACAAGTAAACGAATGCTCACCTGAAGCATTTATTTGTTCGTTGTTTTTAAATGTTAACTTTTAAGCTAATTGGGCTTGAGATAGCAAGATGGGGTATGGGGAAACCCGCCTCAGTTTAATGCAACTTAGAAACTCGCAATGTTAGAAACTAGGAAAACAGCTATAAAATCATCGCGTTAATATAATGATATAATAAATGATAACCGACAGAGACGAATTATAGCAAATCGCCATGTTTATGTTATATCTATTGTTTGTTATTTGGAGTCAAATGGGATTGGGCTGGAAGTTCTGCGTGAAAATGGACGAACTGCATAGATGAGGATGATAAAGGTGGAACGTTTAATTACGATATTCAACAAATATACATTGATTTTACATAACATCCCCATCTTACCCAATTCAAATTTCTACAAAATTTATATTATGTATTTAACACAAAAATATTACATTAATTAACCGTTTAGTACTGCGTCTAAGGTAAATAACATTGAAAAAGTAACCCGGCTCAATTAAACCGCGGTGTTAGGAATCGGTACAAACAAATGACGCGACAAACTTACTTTACGTCGATACTTTCACATTGAAAGTATTTTTTGTAAATCTCATTGAAATAAACTGTTTTCATATCTTATAATTGGTACAAAACTTCAATCGAAGGCTAAGTTAATTCTATAGCAGCATTTGGAATTTAATCTAATAATCACGATTTTCACGCGTGACAGTATTTGCCAGTTAATGATTTAGATTTTCTATCAGGCCACCTGGCTATTTGCCACATTGTCGTCTACATTTGTGTCATTACTCATTTATATCTCAGGTACACAGATTTCACAGTAAAAAGAGAATTGCACGACATTGATAAGTCTTATTCCATTTCCTAAACCAATTCACTTCCATCTCATTTTCGAGCGATTGTTTGCAATACAATGCCTCAAACACGACTGTTTATGATGTATCGAAAATTTATGCACAAAGCGAATTGTTTCGTTTTTAACGTCATTCGTGGTTCATTCAAAGTTAAACCTATTGTTGTTGTCGAATTAATATTGACGTCAAGTACATTTTGGTCAATCTCCAATTACCGTCAATTCATTGTGGTTTTGTGTTTATATAAGGATAATCTCAAGTCACTATTACCAACTATGACGTTGTATGGATAAATTGGACTTTGTACTAGGAGTAACGTAGCCAGTGAAGTCTTGCCTGATTTAAAAGATACGGAAAACGAATCATTTTAGAATGTGTCAACTGAACATTCAGTTTTACCACTCATCAATCAGATTTACCTTTATCCCGCATCCATAAATAAATCTTACTGATTTTCATTAGAAACGATAACAGACGCGGGGTCTAGGTCAATCTCGGCTCAATGAAAGAATTGCCGCGTCTTGCATAAGAGAACTGAGTTGATAACATTTTTAAACCGCTTGATTTCTAAATGAAATTTGGCAACAAATATTAATAATATATTTGCGGTTACTTCGAAAGTTACAGTTTCTGTAATAATTGAATTAGTACGCGCGCAATGACAGGCGCAATAATTATTTAGCTCATATTTGTCGATTTTGTTAATGTTGCAGATACAATTGTATATAATGTTAATATTGACGTACCATTTGCCAAAGCACCGTTCAATGTCTTCGCCTTATCTTCCATCATAGCGTGAGCTGCAGCTCCTGGTGCCATTACGATTCTTCTCAGCGAAGGCCTCCTGACTAAGGCAACGATATGCTTCACTTTGTGCTGTTGCGGCTTTTTGCGACGCGTCCGCACTCTTGGAAGGCCTGAAGGCGACTGGTTACCGACACTGCCGCTTATCACGGATCGAGCCTTATCACTGCCGCGGCAATGATTGCCGACAAACCATATAATAGCAGAATATACTTTGCAATATATCAGCCAAAAATACAAGTACCAGTCTCCTCTGATGCACAGTAACGCCATGAAGCGATCTGGAACAATACAAGAAAACATTAACATTGATTCGTCACACGATGGAATCACTGAAAATCTGTGTTGTGCTCAAGTTTGGACACAACTGTAACTAAGTAGACTCTAATTTTGGAAGCAGTGCCACACAGATCATTTAGTATTGTATTTTTTTTTCTTTTTCATTTGTATTTAAGATTGAGCTGATATTTGTTTTCATTATTTTATTTTGTTTGAATGTGTTGTAAAGTATTTCTTCCGAAAGTTCATCTTTTCCTTTTCTTTTCCCTTCATTTCATTCGGATTGCTGAATGGATCAACTATAGTTTTAGGCCAGCAAATGCTTTATCTAGATAAATAGATTATAGAATTCCGTTTAATTGTAGTTTATTAGTTTATCAAGAAGTTCCTTGTGGGTCACCTAACGTTGTTAAGTAATAACGTTGTTAATTGACGTTGTTGGAAATAATGGTTGTAATACCATAGTAATATTGTGTCACACATTGTGTCACCTAAGGTAGGCTTGGTGCTAACTTAGCTACTATTCTGTGCAAAGAATCCTCACTTGTAATAAAAAACTAATAGTACTCAGGGACTAATATTAACGATTCCAAACGATCCCATGAATATATTTTTTGATAATTTATTTAAAATATAAACTCGTAAGATCGATACTTCTAGTAACTAGAATCTAAAGTCTCGTTAACTAGAGTGTGAAGGTTGTTTGAGTGATAAAATTGAGGCTGCTATGTTTGAATCTTCTGAAATTTGTTGTTTTTCAAGAGTCACTATGATTTATATTTAAGAACAAATATTTGTTGAGTCTATATCTTCAATGTGGTTAACCTAGATTATTTATTTGTTTGCAAAATAATGCTTCAGTTTTAAAAATACTACTGATTTTTAGACCTGAATGTATGTATTACTCATTTTTCCGTTCTTGAGTTAATGAATTATTAGTTAATTGATTTAAGTACAGTTTATTCAAAGTTAAAATCGATTGCTATCATAGCAAAAAGCAATATTGACGTTATTTTATGTTGCATTTCCATTTTCTCTAATTCGATGTGGTGTATTTGTGGTGTTTTGTTTATGTGAGCATTATTTAGCAAATAAATTTCTTTGTGTATCTACGTAAGAATATTCCTGCGATCTTAACCAGATCATTGGTCCATCTTGTGGGGGGCCTACCAACACTGCGTCTTCCGGATTCTTTCTTTCTTCTTCTTTGACGATGATGACTGTTATTATATTATGCATTTGCATGAATCACAATTTTCTTCAAAATCGCTAAATTTGATGGTGCGTCCCTTAAAAACTAGTGGTAGGCATATATAATGCCTGTTAAGTCTGGTATTCTGTAAAATCTATATAAATAAAAATGAATTGCTGTTCGTTAGTCTCGCTAAAACTCGAGAACGGCTGGACCGATTTGGCTAATTTTAGTCTTGAATCATTTGTGGAAGTCCAGAGTAGGTTTAAAAGGTGAATAAATATAAAATGCTCGGAATTAAATAAAAACAACGATTTTGATTTTTCCTTTGATGTGTCCCCCGTCGTTCAGAAATCAAATTAATAGTTTAAAATGAATAACTAATTAGAATTTCTACATCTTTGTTACTTTCTCAGGAGGCATAAAATAAACTTAATTTTAGCTAACTATAGTTGGTAGATTAACAACAGTTGTTAACTATCTATCAGATTATTTTTATGTAGATTGATAAATCTGAAGTTTTGTCACAAATTAAATTTCTGAATAATCCATAATATTATCATGTGACAACCAATATGTCGATCCATCCTCTATGTCGATTGATACCGTACCGATCATTGCGATCATTTAATCAAACCTGGTGTTAAGTGAACACCGCCGCCCTCATTCTCTTGCAGCACCAGAGGAACCACAGGAGAATTGCCGACCTTTAAATGAGGTGTACGCTCTATTTTTGAAGGTATCCATGTTCAATGGTCCCGGAAACATCGCACAAGGAAGCTCAATCTACAGCTTTGTGGTATGTCGAAGAAATTTCCTTGAAAACTGCACTGTGGAGGACCGCCACGAAAGTGAAACTCGTAGGCAGGAATCAGGTAAAACAGCTCTTCGGAACACTCCCCGTGATAAATGCGATAGAAGACACACAATGAAGCGAAGTCTCTACGCAAAGCCAAGTGATCGAGCCGTTCGCAGAGCACTGGGTTCTCCAATAATTCGAGCAGCTCTGGGTTGCACGCGGTCTAATGGTTGGAGCTGATACTGGGCTGCGCCAGACCAGAGCTGCGCTTTATAGAGCGCTACAATGTGGGCCGGCTTGAAGTATTGCCGTGCTTTATTTATGACGCCCAGCTTCTTCGATATGTCGAGACCCAGTATTCCGATACTAGGCGAGGCTTTAAGGAAGGTGTTATCGAAGAGCGGTGATTCGACAAATGAGGTTTCTTTTAGTATAAAACTTAAGTCTTCTGCGGGTGAGATTGGGAAAAGAGAGAGGACAACAGAGGACTCAATAGAAGACTTATTCAAAATAGTTTAATATTTTCAAATTTTGTATTGTTTTCGCTAGTCGCAAATTAAAAAATATTATGCAATCTGTTTTAACATGTAACTTGGTGGAAACATCCATTAGATTAGAGCGCTGGAACCTTAAAAAATTAATTACTCGAATAATCTATTACTTATATTACTTGATTTCCGGTACTACGTTCTTTATTCGATGAAATAACCTGTTAGGTCTTGTCCACACAATGCGAACGAAGGCCACCCAAAGGTCTCCCTTCTCTTTTTTTTATATAAGAGGGGGCGAACCGGCAAGAGGCTCTCGTGGTGGGAAGTGGTATCCGCCCATGGACACCCGCAAAGTCAGAAAAGGAGTGAAGAAATGCGTAATAACCGGCTTGTAAGTTGGCAGTATGCTCGAAGGTTGGAGTTCTCTTACGGCCGTTCCCAATATACTATCTACAGATAGAGATAAATTTCTACCTTCTGCTATCAATAATCTAAAGCTGTCCCAATATACCCGATAAGTTATTCTTATCGCCTTGTATTTGGACGCATGAATTGCAATTTCCATACAAACATCTACCGCTGGTAAGCTACACGTCCTCCCATAGACAGACAACGTGTACGGAAAAGGTGAGTTACCGTCGATAAGTTTATTGGGACAGAAAAGTCAACGGTAGTTACTGTCCAACGATAGTCCGGAGATAGACTGAATATTGGGCATGGCCGTTAGTCTAATCGGTTCGGAAAAATTGCAGTCAGTAATTGACTCCATGAAGTGGCATTTCGACTACGAGGCAAGAGGTTTCTCGTAAAACGCGCAGTATATCAGACATCAACATGTTGCGGTTGAAATTAAACATTTTGACGAAAGAACCGGTGGTGGAATACGGCTGCTTGTATCTGCGACAGAAGATGCAGAGGGTGGGTGACCCAAATCTTGATGCAACGCCTAAGAATGAAGTTTTTTTACCATGCATCCGTCACTCACCTAGCCACACTTGCGTTCTTCTCTTTAGTTTCTTAGCTTTTATTTAAATAAAACACTTTTAAAGGATTAAAAGGCGTGTAATTGAAACGGTTTTACATTAGATGTTTGCGTAAAAGTTACATTTTTATATTTGGAAAGGTCTTCAAACGTCGTGTTAACTAAAATAAAAATGTAACTTTTACGCAAACATCTATACTCTATACTAATATATAAAGCTGCAGTGTTTGTTTGTTTGTTTGAACGCGCTAATCTCTGGTACTACTGGTCCGATTTGAATGATTCTTTCAGTGATGGGTAGTCCATTTATCGAGGAAGGCTATAGGCTATGTTTTTTTTTTTTCAAAATTAGGGATCCGTAATAAAATTGCTATTTTGTAACACAAGGTGTAAAATCGAAAACCTATTTTTGCGTGCGCTGCAAAAACTATTGACAATAGAACAAAATGATGTACAGGCTATAATATAGGCAATATTTTATTACTTATAAAACTATCGCGTGAATTATACTTTATATGGCAAAACAACGTTTGCCGGGTCAGCTAGTCTAATGATAATCCGTTACAATTACACGCGTTTAATTCCTTTAAAAGTGTTTTATTTAAAATCTTAACTTTCTTTCGCCGTCATACGTTATATCTCGATATGGCCTTTCTAACCACTTTATAATAATATATCTTTCGTATATCTGAGAAGATATTTTTGTTGACATTAATGACGGTATGTAAGGGTGTCGATGAAACTAAAAACAACGACTTCAAAAAAGGAGATAATCAAGCTTGTTTGGCTTCGAATAAGGCAGGTACATAAGAAATTCTAGAACTGATAGAATATATTAATATTAAATGAAACCATTCATAGCCGTATTTCGGAATTGTCGTGTTTACATAATTTATAAGTCCCCCATAGGCACAAATTCAAATATTTTTATTCAAAATAGGATTCAAAATCACTTATTGAACGTCAAAAACTACCACCCATTCAAAAGAGACTGCCTCAGACCTGGGAAGAATGGGCGCAAGAAACTCAGCGGGCTTTTTTTTAAATATAAAAATATGGATTACAACGTGATATCGTACAATAAACATTTATAACTAAAGAGAGCGCCCTCAGGCTCTTTATTCCCAGTCCGTGTTGTCAAATCCGTGTTAAGAAAATCGTTTATGCTATAGTAATCTTTCCCACACAAACGTTTTTTAACAATTCTTTTAAATTTCGTAACACATTTGTTTTGTACATTTTCTGGGATCATATTGTAGAAGCATATACATCGCCCAACAAAAGACTTACTAACTCGACCCAACCGAGTACACACAGTACGCACAGTAGACATATATTTACAGGTGCCTTTTTTCATATCCAAAAGTTGTGAAAGAAAAATATTTTCAAACCAAGAAACCGTGAAATATCAATATAATTGTATATTTCTACTAGAAAATAAAATAATATGAAACGACAGATGTGCAAATTGCTTGTCTGTACCTAATTAACATACTGGCCTCACCAGTCACCACGGATCTCAGGTACACAAATCGAAAACAAGATCTGACTTCTCCAGGGATTGTCAGCGGTCTCATGTCGTAAAATAAATGTTCGTCGCAATAGCAATGCTATCCACGTACAATATTGTAAGCCGGCACAATTATTCCACTCACTATTTTCATCCTACACCTTCTCGGAAAGTCCCTCCGTCTATATTCGGACAAAAAACTTGCCCGAAGTCCCATTTGTTACGTGACTTTGTGTTTTTTTTTGTTTTTTTAGGGTAGTTTCAATACATGAAAATAAATATTAAACAATTATCTTTATAAAGCGTGATATAATTATAATTTTATTTATATTCTTCGTAAGTATAGCATAAAGCGGTTAGAGACCTGGGTATCCAAATCGATGCTAAGTTTTCAATGAATGAGCACGTTGATAATGTAGCAAATAGAGCTTTCAAACAACTAGGTTTCATAAAACGAGTGACCCGTTCCTTCAGTAATCTGGAATGTATAAAGGCACTTTGCGTACGTCCGGAGTATTCTTGAATACGCATGTAATGTCTGGACACCCCAATATATTATACATATCGAAAGGCTTGAAACCATACAGAAACAGTTTATTAAATACTTAAGTTTTAAAGATTTTAAAGAATTCAACAGTTATGAGGAAGCGTGTTCTCACTATGGTATCGACACACTGGAACAAAGAAGGAATCAAAGTGACATGTTACTTCTGCAAGCAATTTTGAGTGGCTCCATCGACTGTCCTAGTCTACTGTCAGCCTTTTCATTAAACGCTCAATCTTTAAGATCGCGTCACACGCGCCTTTTACATGTTCCCAAACCTAATACAAATTATGCCCAAAATTCCATAATTCCGCGTCTGTCACGAATTTATAATAAACAGTACGCTGAGTTTGACGTATTTCACTTATCAAAAATTAAGTTAAAAACAGAAATAATAAAACATCATCGTAAAAAATAATAATAATAGGTAACGCAACACACACGCACACACACACACCACACACGCATACAAACACCACACACGCACACACGCACACACATACCACACACGCACACACACACACACAGACACGCGCGCGCTATTGTAATCTTTTATTTGTTAGTATATATAGTACATTTTTAAGTCTATTTTGTTAATATATGATTTCGTTTTATAATTTATGTAATCCTTAGTGGCTTTATGTAAAACCTAGGTTAATTTTGTAAAAATAATTGTTGTGTACGCTGTTGATTGCTTTAATAAATAAATAAATAAAAAAAAAAAAAAGCACTGTATTTCACACTGACTACGTCTGTATAGATGCCCTCAGCTTCTCTTGTGTCTATAAATTACACCCTAGTAGGATTTGCTTACATTCTACCCTCGTTGAAAGAAGGACTATTATTAATAATTTACATCCTAACTAAAGATGTTAGTATAATCTGCCGGAATGCAATCATGAACAATGTATATCACCGCAAGATCTACATTGAGGAGACGAGGTGGTCGAATTGCCAGAACATACTGCCTTATACTTAAACAGATATAATATATGTATTTGTTATTCCTGGTCGTTTAGAAATAATTTAGTGCCAATCCTGGCATATTGCCAATGTCTACAGCGTCTTTCCAGGAAAAACAAGCCAGTCGCATTAAAATAAAGCAATGGATTTAGCTCAAATTATTTTAAATTTTCCAATATTCAAAAAGATTTTCCTTAACGCTATGAATCAAATAAAACAAAAATTGCTAATTTAACTGCTTTCAAATCATATGCAGGCCATGTCCCAATCTTGGGATATACTTACTCAAAGTATGCAGTGGCCAGTGCAGAAAAATACGAAAAACGAGGAATTGTAGGTTACGTATTCTAGCAACATTAAGTAGCAGCCTGTGTTCTTTCCCTTTGTAGACTATGTTCCAACATAGTCTATGGTCTACTCTCTACAAGTCTCTAGTAATATATTCTAAATCTCTGGTTCCCTATAAATAAATTCAAAATTATTATAACTTAATTGAAAATTATCTAAACTACGAATTGGGTCTGGGATTATCCGTAACAGATATTCCTCCCTTTCGCATTCTTTCTTCGTCTTTACGCTACTAGGTATATTTAAACAATATGTTATGTTTTTAAAGTAATAACCCTCACTTCTAGGATTAATACAAATCGTTCATAAAAATTTGTTTTTCATATTTTATTTGTGTATTAATCCTAGAAGTGAGGGTTATCACTTCAAAAACATAACATATTGTTTAGATTTACAAGAGCGACATCTCAAGTCAATTTCCTAATATGCAAATATTGGGCTTGAGCAGGTTATCAACTGTAAAGTAGATCCTGTAGATGAAGCCACAACCTGAGAGTTGAACAAAGCAAACAGAATTTTATAACGAGGCGGTACTCGAACGGTTAGCTCAGTTGGTTAGAGCACCGGCACGGAAAGCCGGAGGTCGTGGGTTCGAATCCCGCATCGTTCATAAAATTTTGTTTTTCAAATTTTATTTGAGTAGGTATATTGTTACTGTAAGTATGGGGTAAGCATTGTTGTGTTTCGATTTAAACTACGCCGTTTCGTGTGAAATTACTGGGCTGGTAAGACTTACATCGTATGCGTCTATGACAGAGTTCTGAATGACACTATATCATAGCCACTATCAGTACTGCCCTGCGTCCTGGTCATGCTCATAAAACGAGGACAAGAGAGTATGACGAAGCCTGCTATAAGAACTCAACCAAATAACAAACGAGCATGTGTACCGAGACAGCTTTTTAAGAATTTGGCGGCGAACAAAGGGACACGATCATACAGCCAAGTAGCTCTCTTTCACGAGCATGACACATGGACCATATTTTAGGGAAGGAACTGCCCGCCACGACGCCTCAAGCGAGCATTACGAAGCCTACAAGAACACAACTAAATTACAAGCGAGATAGCGTATTGAAACAGAGTATTACCTAAGTTTTTAGTTGCAGAAAAAATGGAATGGTTATTTCTATTAGTTACACATGTGGTACCAGTGTTAAGTGAACATGACGTGGACGAAAATGAGAAACTTGCCAATATAATAACGTACAACTAATATCTATTCTGCACCTCACGTTACTGAACACGCACTGAATATCGGATACCGTAGGTTGGTCTACGAGCTACATGCATAATTCATGGATAATTTTGTTTACGTACCACGCTCTCGTTAGCCTACAAGGAAGTAAAGACAATTGCTGACATAAAATATAATGTCATGTTATACTCGTATGTATACATCATCTATTGCTTCTATTTATTCAAACAAAACAATCCATATCTATATATAATTCCAGTGTCCTGATGTTTGTTCCCAGTGAACTCCTAAATGAATGAACGAATTTTAATGGGGATTACTTCATGGAGTGCAATTTAGTCCAACTTGAGAGTTATAATTTCGATTTGGGATCCATAATTATTTTTATGTCCAATATTTGTGTTTTGTATGGACATATTTTCTATGAGAGAATTATATTGACGCACGGTATGACAGTTCTGCTGTGAAACAATTTCATTATACCAGAGAGCATATTTTACGAAATCATTCCTGATATTATGAAATATTATTAACAAATTCATAAAAAACAGTATTTTATTTATTATGTACAGAACAAGGGTCAGGCAAGTAAGTATATATTTTACAATACTATGATTTAAGAAAATTTATTGAATTAGACGTTACTTTGCGGAAATCCATAATTATATAAATGATTTCAGTTTTCTTTGGTGTTAATTTCGCCAATATTGTCTTTAAAACAATTCGACACGTGTTTCGCCTCTACACGAGGCATCCTCAGGACGTGTTGTCTCGCCAAAATCTGGCACGAGACTTGGCACTTGCTTGGAATTAACACTAAAGAAAACTTAAATCTTTTGAATAATACTATGATTGTAAAAATATCATGGGGAAGTGTACTAAGAATACTGGCAGCATTTCCACGTTGGATATGCTGCGCTTGGGTTTCCAATCTTCCAGTAGCCTTATTGAGACGCGTAAATAGTACTTTGTACATTCTCCGCGCCTTTGGGCCCCACGGGCCAAGTGTCTCGACACCAAAACGACACGAAGATATATGACTCACTGAGACCGACATATTTGCGACGTTTGCTGTCTTCGGCAGTCGAAGCAGCAGCCCCAGCTCCAACTGACGTAACTTGGACATGAGAAGGAGCCAGAGTGTCGACGCAAGTCGCGTACCACACCAGCGCCCTTCTATTAATTATTAAATTATCCTATCTTCTATTTTAAGTCGTATCTGTTATGTAGTATCGTTTTTTTCATGCAATATTGGAGTCATTAGAACTGTATTTCTACTAAGGACGATTTTATTGCCAAAATGATGGTAATAATATAATAATTTCTGATTGTAATGAGACTTCAGAACAAATAAACATTGGAGGTGATCAGAAAAGAATACTAGCAATATTTACATTTAAAACAAAGGCGTAGGTATGGGGTATAGTATTCGAATTTTAAATTAGGTGATTATTATTATTACTAGCAAAAATACCCCAATAATTATTAAACTACTAGCTGACCCGACAGACGTTGTTCTGTATATAATAAATAAAATAATGTTTTATATGAATTTGTCAATAAAATATCATAACATCAAAAATTACTTCGTAAAATATCCACCCTCCTGTCGTAATGAAATTGTTTCACAGCAGAACTGTCAAACCGTGCGTCAATAAATTCTCTCATAGAAATTATGTATGGACACATCAAAGGAAAAACAAATTTGTTATTTTTATTTAATTTAGCAGCATTTTTCTATTAATTCACATTTTAAACCTTCTCTGGACTTCCACAAATAATTCAAGACCAAAATTAGCCAAATCGGTCCAGCCGTTCCCGAGTTTTAGCGAGACTAACGAACAGCAATTCATTTTAATATATATAGAAGATTAAAGACTTAATTATATGACTTTTCACCAGATTTTGTTGACACTCGTAACGCATTCATACCTCCTAATAAATGTTCGAATGCAACCACCCAAATGTTTTTTTGTAATAACTGAAACTTATCGTTACTGTAGTTACTGTAGATTGTAGTGTTATCGGCGATAGATCAATAGTTAAGGGATAACAATCTAATCATAAATTTAATTTACAGCTATGAACGACGTAATGATTTTATCCCATATTGTCATCAATCTCATTTCTATCAAAAAAGGGGAGAAAAATTAGTGATTTCCAACGAGGGTGCAATTTGTAGGCACAAACGAAGTCAAAGGCCTCAATACACCCGAGTAGTTAAATCACACTTTAGTGATACCACAGAGTAGGAATGGATACTTACATATTAAGTAATACATAGTGCTATTATTAGCTATAAATATACCTCTGAAGAAAAAAAATAAGTTATTGTTAATATCAATGTATCAATTGAACCCAAAATAAAAGAAACCATCACTTTGAAGTATGTTTGACAGCTCTTAAAATATTATCAATTGTAGCTTGTGAGTGTCGTTATCGGTCAGGATAGCCAAACGAAAAAAACAAATGACAAGACGCGTCAGTAATGAAGTTCCTGCAATTTTTTGTCCGCATCATTTTTACGATGTAAATCAGGCACTTTCGCCCCCGTTGTCACGTCGATACGAAGACTTTTTGAAGTAAAACTTCTTTAGGCGCGACTACAAGGTAACTGGACGACAATGCAACGGAACCGGAAGTCCGTTACGGTAAGACGGCCATTATAAGGGCAGGCAAAGGGTTCGAGCCCATGCAGCCATATTCGTTATTATGCAATAACAACGTGATATTGATATGTGGTAATTAATAATAATAATTACCTACTATTCTGTACCATCCGGCCTTTGGTTTCTTCGTCCATTATTAGGACAGGCAAAGGGTTCGAGCCCATACAGCCATATTCGTTAATATTCAATAACAACGTCATATAAGTGGTAATTAATAATCTAACCTTCTATTTCTTATTTTCAATATTTTTATAATATAATGTGTGTGAAATAAAAAAGTAGCAAAAAAAAACATTGCGTGCGTACAAAGTACACAAGTCAGAATTGAAACCTGCATGGTGCACGAACCTCTAAACTGCATTTGAATTCCTGGTACGTGTTGCTAGGATGACACATGATTTCAACCGCTATGAAAGACATTCCTACCACCACTAATATATATAATAATATATTCTCCTGGTGTCTATATAGTAATACGTCGTGCGCCTGCGTGCATGCGTGCGTCTCGCGCCATACTTAAGACAATCTCTTCTTTAACTATGATCGCCTGGTACCAAAACATTGTATTATGCTAGGAATATCTCGTTAAATATTATGAATTGATGTGACTGCTCTTTTTACAGTCGCTTTTTCGTTTCATCGACTTTCAAATCACAACGATGATAAAGAAGTTTTCACTTCAATAGTATGCATATTTCTGTCTCATTCTTTGCCGGCTTCATCCTACACATTTTTGTATTTGTGTTTCTTACTTGTCGTTTTTTCCGTTGCATCCGGTTTGAAATCACAACGATTCTAAAAAAGTTTCACTTCAAAATTTAACAATGCTCCTAGCTCTTCAGCAATACGTGAGTGCTTAGTTGGTAACATGGCTTTAATTATACCCAATGTAGGTATTTATGTATCTGTTAATTATTCCTAAAGTTAATTATTATTAAGTTTAACTTCAATCTTACACGCACACACTTTTTTCCGAACAGGTATAGCATAATCATAGACTTGGAACATATTAGCATATAAACCACGTCCCCATAATGCGTAATCAAATTTTTTTGTCAATATGTACGTTAGCTAGTGGTTGGCGAATTACAAGCGGGACTGACTTTTTACGACTTTTCAATAAAAATAGGTTACAGCAACATTATTGTAAGTCTATTTAATCTATGTAAGAGTATTATAGAACATTATTATAATTACATACATTATTGTTACGTATTAAAACAATAAGACGCAAATTAAATCTTCAATTGTAAGCAAACACGCTACTGGAAAATTCTAGAGAATATTCTGATAACTAATTACACTATCTATACAATTTATTATTATTTGAACAAAAGCTGTGATATCGTTAATTTTAATAAGTAAGTATAATTTTACTATGTCGCCGTTGTATTCCAGTTTGAACTGCGGGGGGAAAACCTAGTCTAGCCATGTTGGTACAAGACAATAGTAGATTGTTAACTGAGGGTCGAAAGAATCAATTCCCGAGGTATTTAGACGCCCGAGCGCAGCAAGGGCGGCTATAGTCCGAGTAGGAATTGATTCTTTTACCCGTGTTAAACACTCTACGTTTCATTTCGAATATGAGGAAAATAAAAGCTGTTGTTTATCTAGTAGTAGTACCTATATGTCAAATTACGACAATTTAAGTCGACTTTTTAAATAAATATGGAACTCACCGCGTAATTGTTGCGGCTTATTCTGCTCAAAGAAGTTTGCGCTAAGTTCACACTGGCTGTTTAGAAAGTCAAATGGCCGTAGCATTTTTTTTTAATTAGTTTTTTTTTACATAAAACTCTTCACAGCTGACAGCAGTTCTATTTTTAAAGTTCATTCCGGCCCTTAGGTGGGAAGTAATTTGTATGAGTTTTTCCCTCCCTGTGGAGGGAAGCAGCATTTTCCACCCAATAATCAGATCAAAACAACATTACTATCCGAGTATGAGAAATGAAAAGATCTTTTCTCTATTACATACAATATTTATAACTTTATTGTACGTAAGTACCTATATACAAAATATCTCAGCATTAAAAAGTATGAATCTCATTCAAAATAATCTTCACTATCCTTTAAAAATCTTCACTGCCAATGTTGTGGATCGTTTTACGGACTCCAAATTAGGACAGCGTTGAGATCATCGATAACTCACAACCAACCCTAGTAAAGCGCATTAAAATCGAGACTATCCCCCTTATTCATAATAGTCTGCTAACGTAAAGCATTGCTAATTCTCACTCTGTCTTATTCTATTGACCTAAGTCAGAATGAGAAAAAATACTCCTTAGCGGCTGTGTTTTAAGTAAGCGGACCATTATGAATAAGGGGGTAGATTGTCTGATCATCTTTTGCAATTAGATCTAATACAATGGGAAGCAGCTGTTTGCTCCAAATGCCACGAGGGGCTGCTGAATACCAGTGATGTGTAGGTGTCTCAAGCATTAACACAACGCAATACTGAGGTAGCTCCTTTTAGCAATGAATCACGCACCGCACAGTGTTTTCAATTATTTTAAATAATATTGTGCTATTTTAACTATTTCTTTTTCATGTTTTAATTTAGTATTTTAAAATGATTTTTTAACCGACTTCAAAAAAGGGTCACAATTCGTCGGTATGTTTTTTTCTATTGATAAAATTATGTGTTAATATTATATTGTTATTAAGTAATAAAGTTATTTCTATTGCATCAGTTTCTTTCATTGCCGCATTTGTTTCCATCCACGCTTGTTTGGTTGAGGACCGGTGCTGAGACGTGCTGAAAGGGCCATTCTTGCCTAAGCACCATGGCACTGTTTGGAAGCTTTGAGGCCCTTAAGAATCATATCAAAATTTTTAAATTTTTCGTATCCTCCCTTTGCAAAAAAAAGTTGTTTTGTTTTACCACTCTATTAACTTTTAAATTATCCGTTAAATAATGACCAATAAGCTCAGTCCTCTTTTAGAATACAAGTTAATAAATATTATAAAATCTCTAGCTTTCTCTCTCTCTCACCTTCATTGCTTTGATTGTTTTTAGGACAAACACAACGTGGACGGCCATCTTATTGTCACAATCATTCGACCAAACAGATGCAGAGTTTCGTAAATTATTTTTGGCTCCATTCCCTTGTGTAATGCTATCACAGCGGTTCTCCTGTATTTTATCCCCTCTATTTTAATATCACAAGATTATTTAATACAAATTAGCGCGAGAATTATAAAAGACAATGAATTTTCATTACTTCATGTCATTAAGAACTACAGGTTACAAACATAAAACGTATTACGTAATATTATTGTTTCTGGCCAGACTAAATAGTTATATTATAAAAGGTGACCGACTTTAGCTCATTTGGCGTTAGTTTGGATTTTATATTGAATTGTTTCTAAATCGTTTCCCAATTATTATTACGAGCTTTATGATTCTCACAAAAGCAAATCCCGAGGGCTAAGGGCAATCAGAATATAGCTTAAATTCCGTAGAGTTTTACACCTACCTGACCCATACTAAATGACAGTGCTTACTTAACAGCATTTTCAAAATATCAGCCCATGATAAAAGATATCAAGTCTTTAGTAGATATTCTGAAAAAAGTGTGTGTGTACTTATGTATGCATGCAAAAAGTTATACTTCTTTGGCCTAAAACGAAGCAATCATCATTAAAATGATTTATTCCTCATGCTATTCTACGTTTATAGAAAGAACAATTTTTTAAAAATCTTGCAAAGATGGCTTTGACAATTAATTATTAGATAATGAATACGGCTGTATGGGCTTGAACCCTTTGCCTGTCCTTATTATGGACGAAGAAACCAAAAAAAAAATACCGAATGACGCAAACGTCAGAAAATTTTAGGAACCAACTTCGACCTTTACTTTTGTGTTACAGTGTTCCGCCCGCATCTTAAAATTTCACTCTCATCATTTATTCATAAAGCGCCTAAAGAAGTATAACTGCAAAAAATTTCAAGGGGGTAATATACTGTCTTAAGACCTCATAATCCTTATTATGAAAATGACTGAAAATTAACATTGATGGATGTCAATGTCTCGTCCCTCCGTCCAAAAAATACTCAGTATTATTGAACGTAGTGTTTAAGGACGCGTTCTCAAAACAGAGAGGTATCGAATCGCACCACTACACTGACAACGCTCAAACACATACACGTGCTGAAAGTTAGTTGCGGGAATCAAATGAAATTGATACTTGAATTTCATAAGCGCCATCTTGGATTTCGATTTTGACCCGATATTCGTTATTGTTGACCCCGAAAACCACGAAAATGACACCCATGAATAGAAGTTGGTGAATTTCATAGGCGCCATCTTGGATTTCGATTTCGACCCGATATTCGTTATTGTTGACCCCGAAAACCATGAAATTGACACCCATGAAGAGAAGTGGGTAAAATTCATAGGCGCCATCTTGGATTTAAATTTTGACCCGAAATTCGTTATTGTTGATCCCGACAACCATGAAAATGGCACCCATAAAGAGAAGTTGGTGAATTTCATAGGCGCCGTCTTGAAATTCGATTCTGACCCGATATTCGTTATTATTGACCCCGAAAACCATGAAAATGACACCCATGAAGAGAAGTGGGTAAAATTCATAGGCGCCATTTTGGATTTAGATTTTGACCCGATATTCGTTATTGTTGACCCCGAAAACCATGATAATGACACCTATGAAGAGAAGTGGGTAAAATTCATAGGCGCCATCTTGGATTTAAATTTTGACCCGAAATTAGTTATTGTTGGACCCCGATAACCATGAAAATGACACCCATGAAGAGAGTTGGTAATTGTCATAGGCACCATCTTGGATATCGATTTCAAGAACCATATTTTTTTGAAAATCTGACTGCGTACAAAATATGTAAAGTATCAAAGACAGTATTGTAGAGCGTATAAAAAATATTCATGCTCGTACAGCGATCTTTCCGAGTACGAGCTGCTGCTTACAACCGACACAGTGTCTACCCACGACGGCGGCCGAGCGCGGACTAACGTTGTTTCGATAGATCTTGCTGTGCAATGCGTAGGTACTAGGGAGTGACAAAATAAAATAACCCTTAATACCACACTTTAAAGCTCATGCTTATCAGTAAAATATATGAATTTTAGATGATTCCTTTCTATTTTTTTCTGAGATTATTTATAACATACTTATTAATTTATTTCCCGTGTTTTTGAAAATATTATATCTGCTTTCCTTACGTTATTTTTAAGAGACAAAATTATGTAAGTAGTAGCAGTAAACTGATCCTGAATGAAGCCCCATTTCGTCAATTTTGTGTGAAGAGGATAATCGTTTTTACAACATAAAATATCAAAATTTCAAAGCAATAATTTCCCGCTAATTGGAGATAAAGAAGTAATCTATTTGTGGCAATTTTTAGTTTTCTTAGATTTAGTTTAATTTCATCACAAACTCTACCGAAAAATATCTTATTTTTGTCGGATTCATAAACGCGTCCTTGAATTCTCTTTGGTTTTATTTAAGATTGGTCGTTTTTCAGCTGGATGTAACAGTATTTGAAGATTCCGTAAAAAATGTAAAGCAGTTTATTGCTACGAATATCCTCGTTGCCGACCGAGCAGGAAACGCAAACATAATATTGTAAGTATCGCTACTGTTTTTATTGGTTTAGGGGGAAAACAAGCTTACGGGTCACTTTATGTTGAATGATCAACATAATCCGCCCCTGCTCTTTTGTAGCTCCAGAGAAAGCTCAGGCGCTTTCCGGTCTTAAGCCTGTACCCCTAGTCTTAACCGCATGAAAATACTGCGCAAGTAGATTCATTCAAAAGTTTTGTTGAAGGTACCTGGAAAATTTTCTTGAAAACTACAATGTGAAGAAATGTCACATATCCTGAATACCTTGAGAATGTCAAGTTTGTGGCATATTTTAATGGTATGTTTTTTTTATGGAAAAGGAGGACAAACGAGCGTACGGGTGATCTGGTGTTAAGTGATCACCGCCGCCCACATTCTCTTGCAACACCAGAGGAATCACAAGAGCGTTGCCGGCCTTTAAGGTACGGTACGGTAGGTAAGGTACTTAAGATGTACGCGCTTTTTTTGAAGGTACCCATGTCGTATCGTCCCGGAAACACCGCACAAGGAAACTCATTCCACAGCTCTGTAGTACGAGGAAGAAAGCTCCTTGAAAACCGCACTGTGGAGGACCGCCACACATCCAGATGGTGGGGATGATATCCTAACTTGTGGCGTGTCGTGCGAAGGTGGTTGTTTAATGTAGTGGCAGAAATCAGATGAGATAGCTCTTCGTAACACTCGCAGATAAATAATATGTCTTAAAAAAAATATGTCTTAACACAACGCCAATCGTGATGAATCTGTAGACAGAGTACTCCATACCCTACAATCCGGGAGGCTCTACGTTGAACATGGTTAGATATTAAATCTGAACTAGTTTGCACCGCACAAGAGAGAAGAACAATATTCCATAATATACGGCCGGACCTGCACTGTATAAGAGCCCTAAAATATGGGTTGGCTTGAATAATTGTTTCAAAAGTAATCAAAACGGATGAGGAAACGGGCTACAGTTCCAAAACAACATGGTCAAGAAATATTCTTTTCTTTCCCGCTTCAGTTTCAAAATCAGACTTCAAATGATCTAAATTTATATTACGATTCAATATGAAGTGATCAATGAAATCGCTTTTTTTAAACAATAACAAGTGAATTTAGGCTATGTTTATAACAGATTGTTCGTAGTATGTAGGTAATTAAAAAGAGGTGTGTCTGTGAATGATGATATAGATAGGGTGTCATAGTTACAGCAAAATAGCTGGAACCAGCCTCCAAATACGTCCGATAACCGTAAAGTATGACTTCTCGAAGACACGAGCTTTATCGGAACCGCTTATCAAGCGATACTGTCCGGGTTGATGTGGCCTCGCCAATAACTTGTTATGATTAAGTTACATGTTTATACTTAAGTTATTTAAATGATACATTAATGTGACTTTTAATTAAAATTTGCGCAGATTTCTAAAGTGACTGGCTATTTATAATGGACAGTAATTTACAATGAAGTTATGGAATGTTAAGAATTTCACTTGCACCTTTCCTTTTGTATCGAGTTAAAACATAATCATTTCAATCATAAATAATATTAGATGGCCTCGATGAATCTTTGCATGAAATAATAGTTTTATTACGACGTAAATAACTATTACGAACTTACCTTACTTACGGTACCTTGGACATAGTATACTTATTTTTAAGTAAATAAAAAAGAAAACACCGAAATAAAGAGGAAACCAAAATGTATAATTGTAGAGATTAGAGAAAGTTGTCTGTACCTACCAGTTTCAACTAAAGGGCTCCTTCGCAGTAGTGGTCCGAAGATGTGTGCCTTATAAAGTGAACCAAGTCGTGGCGCATAGCAGTGCGCCCGTGTATAGCGATAAACGTTTCAATACACATTCGCAATAGTTCCGAACAAACGTAAAAATCCAATTTTTCAACTAATATCCTTCCCCAACATCGCACAGGGGTTACAACACAATAATTATACAGTTTTGTAGCGTGTTCAATGCTTTACAATACAGAATTTCCTTGGCAGACTATTTCACACCGGACCGTATTTTGCTCATTTTAAACTTTTACACGTCAGCGATACAAACGAACGAATTGATTGGTAGAAAACAAATATATCTGATAACGTGATATTTTAGCTAGCAAAGCTTGCTTGAAGTATCAATCAAGAAACAATGCAAACGCAAGGCACACGCACGCGTCCGGAGATAATCCACAAACTGTGAGCGAAGCAATGAGTGTGAATGTGAAACGGGCACTGCATTCGTAACTTCGTAAGCGTCGATTTCGATTCGGTTGACATCGTTGAACGTACAACATGGCGCGAAAGCGGTCGAGAATATATCTCCATCTTGCTCACACTTAGGACTCAGGCAGGCAGGCCAGCATGTTACAAAACATAATAAATATGGCGAATAATAAAGGTTCCAACGTAAACAAAACGTCGAGAGCCATGATCGTTTCATATGGGTCGATGAACAACAAAACAAAGGGATTGTTTACAAAATTCTCGCGAAGATCTTAGTAAACAAAATATGAATTATGTCATCAGTATTAATGTGAAGATAAATCTAGGCCATTAACCAGTTGTACAGCGGACCTACTTAAATAAATTGGATTTGTTCCATGACGTTTCACAACTTTCCAAGGAGTTTTGGCTAATTCACAAAAACATTGGTTTGAAATACTTATAATATTTACAATAGGTACCTTCTAAGAAGGAAGTTCAATGAGGACAAAAATGTAATTTTTTGTTGTACAAGATGACTGTAGTCCAATGATATTTAATACTATAATATCATTGCTTTAGTCGAACAAAGTCTGTTAGTTCAACACAATCATACACCCAAGTTGGTACCTACCTACCTACCTAATTAGTTAACCGTATTTTAAATTAAAATATAAAATAAAGCGTAAGTGGGTAGGTTTTTTGTGGGAATGTTTTGAAAAACTTTGGCAGTAGGTAAGTACCTACGACACACGGTTTTTTTCCTCTAAATTTTGAGTAAGTTTGTATAGGTATCCATCCAGTACGAAATTTTTACGATAAGCATCCATTGTTATTCAAATTATTGCAATCAGTTATAAAATACCCGTAGACAATAATCATAATTATATTCGGTCAGTAATATTATTCAAGGTCGAAATTACAAATGATTTTTTACTGGCTCATCATGACCTTTCCCCCAATGCCAGGTTATCGCTACATTCTGGGACAGCCTGTATAAGATACCTAATAATATTTATATTGAAAAATGTTTAGCTAACTGGCGTTTATTTTTGTAGCAGGTCGGTATAAAGTCTAATAAAGTGTATGAAGTACCTATAAAGTTTAAGTTTTAAGATCGTTGTGAATTACTTACTGAACCTTATTTCGGGTAAGTAAGTTGTAATAAGGTAAGGTAAGTTATGGTGTGTTGTAAGTATAGTTTTTTATTATAATTTTAGTTAAAGTTAGAAACATGTTTCGAGTACATATTTGAGGTATAGTTTTTTGTTATAATTTGTTTTTTTGCTTTATTTACTTTTTAACTATATATTAACAGGCTTGAGAAACGTACACGACCCGTTACAGCTTGTTTACAGCATAATTAAAAAAAAATCTAAGCTATAACTTAATTTTTGATCACAACATGTAGGTTCATTTGGAAATTTCTGAAAAGGGATTATCTAATATATAAAATTCTCATGTCGCGGTGTTTGTAGTTAAACTCCTTCGAAACGGCTTGACCGATTCTCATGAAATTTTGAGTGCATATTGGGTAGGTATGCGAATCGGACAACATCTATTTTTCATCCCTCTAAATGTTAAGATGGTCCAAGCCAAAATTTTTAATTTTATTTTTTTTTACATTTTTTTTAAATTTGTTTGATTATGAGTCAGCATTAAAATACATACAATTTCAAACTTTCACCCATCTACGATCAACAGTTACTTTTGTATCGCGATTTTAATATCGGCAATACAACGTTTGCTGGATCAGCTAGTAATAAATAAAATACTGATTTTTTATGAATTTGTTAATAATATTTCATAACATCAAGAATTGTTTCGTATAATATGCTTCCTGTTGTTATATTGAAATTGTTTCACAGCAGAACTTTCAAATCGGTCGCCAAGAAATTGTTTCATAGAAAATATGTCCTTAAAACAAATATTGGAATTAAAAATAATTATGGGTCTCAAATCGAAATAAAATCTGTCCTATCTCTCAATTTTTACTAAACTGCAATCGATGAAGTAATCCCCATTTAAATCCGTTCATTAGTTTAGGAGTCCATCGCAGGCAAATAACGTGTCACGTTAATTATATATATTAAGATTATTGATATGGATTCGTATATGTTATGAAACGTAATTAATTAGACATGACTCAGACAATAGAATATTTTTTCTGAGATTCCTATAAAGTTTTGAGCTAAATAATTTTATTCCTGTCCAAGTGTAGCGGTGAGTTTATTTATTGAACGTATTGACAAGCTCAACAAAGCAACAAACGTTTATTTTTAAGACTATGTAATAGAAAAATATTATATCAAATTCCCTAGCCCACTAATATACCAGTAAAGTATAGAATCTGGCGAATTCTGCGACCCTTTAAAATTACGCAAAATAATACCTACTCTTGTTTAAAACAGGGACAAACAAATACGGCCCCTAAAATTACACGTTTATATCTATAAAAATAAATACGAAAACCTATTTTTATCCCAACTACCTTCATTATTGTTGTTCATTTTTAATCGACTTCAAAAAATGAGGAGGTTTTAAAAAATCCTATATATTCCAGTTACTTTTGACTGACTGCTGCATGCATAAAATAGACCATTAGAAGACAAACGCATAGACACCGTCAACTCCGTCAACTTTAACAATTATGTTAAGTATGTATAAAACAAGGAAAAACTATCGAGAAAACAGTAACAATCTACTATCAACCAAAATAATTCCGGACTAGTCGTGTTTCGGCTTTAATGCAGGTTTGAATGCTCTGACAGAACCTACTCTAAAATAACAGACAGACCTTACAATTTTTTTTCTTTTTTTTGTGCCATAGGTTTGTGTAGTTATTTACTCAACCTCAATTACTCCCATTTTATATTCGCTCTACAAGCTTTAAATAAATTAATATAGAATAAAATATTGTTTTTTTTTTTTTAACTTTATAGTATTCTTCTTAGCAAAATGTCTGTACTGTTACACGCTGAAGAAGCGTCCCAGGTCAGGTTGATTAACGAATGACGTGCGATAGCCTAGTCATGGAAAAATAAAACCGGTTTTCATAGTTAAATGCTTACTTTATGAATCTGTAGTCTGTAGGTACTATTGACCGCTTAAGAGTTCCTTTATATGAAGCTAGTCTTACAATATTATGTCGAACCATGTCGTGTATTATATTGTGTTTAATATCAGAATTTGCACTGTCATCAAAACTAACAAGTCATAACTGGTATGTTTATTTAACTCTGGGTTTAAATCAAGAGAGATCCTTACATAATATGAACGTACTTACCTTTACTTTGAAATTATTCAGCTAGACTAAGACAAACATGCAAGAAAAGGAGAGTTATTTGTAAAAAAATTCTTTGACCAGCTGCTGCCGTACGTAGGTACTACCATCTATTGTTTTATTGAAACAAAATATTTTCGTAGGAATACCGAAAGGCAGTTGCTTCGAGTAAAATTATTATAAATTTTCAACATTGTATTGAAATAGGTAGAAGGTACCTTATGGTATTTATTTTACTTTGTGTCTCTAATTTAGTAGGTACCTCAATTCTTTGTGTATAAAATTCTGCAATTCTTTTTATTAATTGTAAATGTACGTTTTGATACACAAAAAAAAACGCATTAATTATTTTACTGGTAATAGGTAAATAATTGATGAACATCTATAATTTATTACCATTTATAAATTCATCAATAACATACTACCATAAACGTCCTTAAATTGAAAAAAAACAAAGAAAAAATTTAATATTAAAGAAAATAATCGCCTCTGACACTAGATGAAAACGCGAATAGAACAACCTCCTCAATATAAACCCACAAATTACGCGCTGGGCGTGTGTCCGCACTACCGGTAAGACATTTACCAAATGCCGCACAGTAGTGATTTCCCTTTCTGAAGTTAGCAGTGGATGTGTTAAGTAACAAACGTAAGAAGAAAAAATACAAAACAGAAACCTGTGCCACTAACTAATCGCAATAATAGTGCTATCAATTAAGGTAGTCGTTACAATTAAGTTAAATAAGTCAGCCAATTAAAAAACTAGCCTGTTTATTGAATGCCTTTTGTCTCTCGATCCTTCAAAGGGGGCTGGCCCTGACGGTATCCCACCAATATTCATAAAAAAATGTGCAAAACAACTAGCCCTTCCACTAAAAATTATATTTTCACATTCCTTATTAACATCTTCTTTTCCCACTAAGTGGAAATTAGCTAATGTCGTATTTAAGAAAGGAGATAAATCTAATGTTTCTAAATATCGCCCCATTTCTCTATTATCTATATTTCCGAAAGTCTTTGAAAGGATTCTACATAAATTTATGATTTGGCATTTTAAAGAACTTATTTCTAACACTCAGCATGGTTTTGTTGGTGGCAAATCTACTATGACAAATCTTATGAGTTTTGTTAATAACCTAGCTGAAAGCGTCGACAGTGGTATTCAAACGGATGTCATTTACACGGATCTCAGTAGTGCGTTTGATAAAGTCGACCATAACCTACTCCTGACTAAGCTTTTCAACTACCGTATCTCTAACCCCCTATTATCTTGGTTTAAGTCATACCTAAGTGGTAGGTCTCAAAGAGTCATCACGAATGGTTATACCTCCACGTGTTACACCACATTTTCTGGCGTTCCCCAAGGTTCTCTCTTAGGGCCTTTGCTGTTTGTCGTTTTTATTAATGACGTAATATCGGTTGTGAAGCAAAGCAAGGCGCTACTGTATGCTGATGATTTAAAGTTGTACAGATTAATTAAGTCGCATAATGATGGAGCGTTGTTACAAGAAGATCTTTACGCTGTAAGTGACTGGGTCAGAAGTAACAAAATGATCCTCAACGCTCATAAATGTGTTCATATTAAAATCACGCGAAAGAAAAATGTAATATCCACAACATATTTTGTTAATGACCTTGCCATCAATGAAGTAAAAACTGCCAGAGATCTAGGAATTTTAATTGACACTAGACTTTCATTCAAACCACATATAGATGAAGTTGTTGGAAAGGCGACGAAAATGGTTGGGTTTATTAAGGGTACTTCAAAAGATTTTAAACATATTAATTCTGTCATGTGTTTATACAATGCATTTGTTCGGTCGCATTTGGAATATGCTTGTGTGATTTGGGACCCCTTTTACAAAATTCATGTTGATAGGTTGGAAAAAATACAACGGTCTTTTACTCGACTTCTGGTATACAAAGACACAAAACATAGCGGTTCATATTTACCATACAGCCAGAGGCTAAATATTTTTAAATTAAAATCTCTCGAAAATCGTCGACGTATTCAAGATTTGCTATTTTTATTTAAATTATGTAATGGTATTTTTAGTGCCCCAGAAATATTACGACAAATTGATTTCAATATACCCCGCCCCGGTGCAAGGCTTATTAATCGTGAATTCTTTCATCTTGCTATTCCGAGAACTAATATTGGTCTTCACTCTCCACTGCAGCGCTCTATGAGATCATTTAATGAGCTCCTTAATAATAATTTTGACTCCATGGATATGTTTGGGATGTCGGTGCTACAATTTAAAAGACTTTGCAACAGTGTTATTTATAATAGTTTTTAATTATATATATGGTCTGTTCGCTTTACTCATATTCAACATATTATAAATAAATAAATAAATAAATGCCGGTAAATAACAAAAGTGGCTGGAAAGGCTGAAAACAACCTGAAAACGCTGAACGCTATGTTTGAAGTATAATATCTTATAAGCCATTTTACTTAATTTTTTTTTATTTGTTTACTTATGGGCTTTTTTATCTATGTACATGTCAGCCCCGTTTTAATCTAAATACCTACATTAACACTGAAGCAAAAGAAAAACAAAATTCTTAATTAAACAAAATAAACAATACATAATATAAACGTAAAAAAAAACTAATAAAAATTATTTAAAAAAAAGCAAGTTATACAGTCTTCAACAAATAAGACTTATGGATTCAAACAGACTTATGGCATTCTTAGATGCAAGACGGGTAAGTATATTTAAAAACATGCCCGTATCAAATCTGTTCAAACCAATAAGTCCTACAATTTCGTCTCTACTAGACTGAAATCGGACACATTCATGTAATGAGTGTTCAACATCTTCAATTATTCTACATGAATCACATAGAGGTGAGTCCGTATTTTTCATTAAATATTTAAACTTATTCAAAGGCATGTGTCCGGATCTCAGTCTGTGGGCAGTAATAATCAACCTCCTTTTAATCTTTACATTCAAAAATAAAAGTTTAAAAAACTAAAATACACGCTTTGTATACAATTCAACTAAAAATAGATAGTAAATTTTAATAAATTTACATTGAAAATAGTGTAAAAAAAAAAAATTTTTCATTGTAAAAAAAGCGTGGGGTGTAGAAGAATTATTATTTTAATAATATCTTGAAAAAGCACCACACGCTTTTTTTACAATAAAATATATTTTTTTACACTATTTTAAATTTAAATTTAGTAAAATTTCTTTTCTAATTTTTGGTGAATTTAATAATAAGCGTGTTTTTTTAGTGTTTTTAAACTATTATTTATTTTACATTTTTTAGTTAAATTTTCTACAAAAGAGTATTTTTAAAACTATTAAGTACTTACTTTAACATCAATTCCTGCCTTATCGACTATAGATAAAAATTGTATAAATTGACAAACAATCGGTCCTCGATAAATCTACAAAGTTTGAATGAAATCTGGCCATTTAAAGTGGGTCAAAATCGCGCCTAAAGGAGTCGGTTAAAAACATAGAATTGCAAAATTAATGGAATAATCTTATCAAATTAGTGTATTGTCATCAGTACTCAATAAATCTACAAAGTTTCAATGAAATCTGGCCCTTTAAAATGGGTCAAAATCGCGCCTAAAGGAG
>CATIXQ010000014.1:7833214-7888533 GCA_949711755.1 Leptidea juvernica
TGTCATCGGTCCTCGATAAATCTACAAAGTTTGAATGAAATCTGGCCGTTTAAAGTGGGTCAATATCGCGCCTAAAGGAGTCGGTTACAAACATACAATTGCAAATTGAATAATGGAATAATTTTATCAAACTAGTGTATTGTCATCGGTCCTCGATAAATCTACAAAGTTTGAATGAAATCTGGCCGTTTAAAGTGGATCAAAATCGCGTCTAAAGGAGTCAGTTACAAACATACAAGTGAAGCTAATATTATAAAGCGTGTAAAAATCCACGGTACATGGATGACACTGCATTTCAATCTTTGTTCATGTTATAAATCAATTAATTTAACGATATCTTTAGCAATATATTTTTGTTATTATCAGTTGTTATTAAATGCTAAAAAATGCTGTAAGTAGTTTTAATGTAAGAGGAGATACTTCTTCTAAATGTTTCTTTTATAATATAATTTGCATTTTTTCCGAAATCTTCCACAGCCATCGTCTAATTTCAGCCAATTTCCAAAAGCCTACGATAAACTCCCTTACTAAGATTAAGGATTGGTCTCCGCTGCGCTCCAACTAGATACCGCACTACCGAAGAACAATAGCTTTTATTTATTACGGCAACTGTTAGATGCTTGTGTGTATGGCATCTTGTCACTCAATGGCATCTTTCAAATTTTGTAACATACGCTTCGTGTTATTTTATATTGAAATTAATAAAATACAAAATAAGTTTTAAATTAATTAATAAAATAATAAGTTTTACAAAGTTCTACTACGCAACCCACCATTTTAGCTGGCACGTCATCGTCACACATTGATCGAGACTGGCTCGAGTTCGCCCACTAGAACGTAGTATTAATTGCCGTACTTTGCGACTACGACGTTGGTATCTACGATGCTGTATCTAGTTGGAGCGCAGCGGAGACCAATCCTTAATAAAAGCTCATAAGTAGCCTGATTGGGAAAATAGCATTCTGGCTCTCAGAACGTGGGGCGGGGGATTTTGTTTCATAATACATGGAAGTATACATATGGAATATTTTAAAAGAAAAAAAATACTAATGCTAATAAGGTCATACTTTAATAATACAATCATCTCAAACACTCTGCTAAAATTTAATTGATCGACATCCGTTCGTATATTTTTTAAATTTAACATTAGTAAGTTGATTATAAAAATACTTTTACTTTAAACTAGGCATTGATAGCTTTTGAAAATCTTTTTGAGATAATGTCCTTCAAGCATATAGGTCCTTTAACACTTAACAATAAATATAACACTTAAGGTTATTAGAATAGTTAAGTAGGTTAAGTTTAATTTATTGAGGTGGTTATTCAAATATCATGTTACATATAAGTAAAGGTATTAGATATTAGTTACTTATAATATAACTTATAAAGATACTATTACGTGATGCTTCTCAACCTTGGCCTAAACCTTATTGTATTAAACCTTGTACGTATTTGATTGCATTTTAATACTAATTATTTCTGATGAATACATTGCAATAATTGTATCTTACACTGGTTCATCTTGCTTATATATATGTCGCAGGTATATTGTCAAAACTCAAAGCCGTGATATTATAATTTTACTAGTGATATTCAATGATATTTAAAAGTATAGATATGTTACGTAGACAACATTCGGTGTTTGAAAATGATACGCGTACGCACACATGAATAATTTAACATTGCAATAGCACACTACATTACAATTACACGTCAAAGAAGGATAGTAAATGCAATTATCGGAAGCGAAAAAGAGATAACTCTAATTTGCTAATTGCTTCGTATTTGTATAGAGAAAATACAGTTAATTCATCAGATATAATTTTTTTCCGTACACCGTGATTTATGCCTAAATTACGATTCATTCATGAGTTCATGTAGTAAAAGCTATAAAGTAGTAAAACTGCATTGAAATAATTTAATATTGATTATAATATATAGCCACATTGATGATATTAATTATTTATATATAAAATTATAAAAAAAACATTCAGCCACCAAAACAAAACCGAAAGGTGTCTACAGTAAGGGTCCTATTTTTACAATTTTACTAACAACGGCTTCCAATAAGTTTTAAGATTACAATTATTATTTTTTGTGTCTTATTAATATAAATTTATGAATGTCTTTTTGTTGAGGGTTTATTACAATAAGGTAATGGGAGAAGATGAAAATGATCTTCTGCAGTTAGCAAGGGATATACTGGACAGTGTTACTGAAAAAACTCCTACGTATACAAATAGCACTCACTGTTTACATCCGCTACCTAAAACCTACCCTAAAACTTGTTTTAGTAGTTTGATAGATCAGCTACCTATCTACGCACTTGTTTATTAAAAATTATTACATTTCGTATTACATTCACTGCAACAACGACTTTTTTACATCATTTCCTAAAATATTCTACCTCGATCATCAAGCAACAGACAGCATCAATATTTTGCCATTTCTGTACGTTTATCTATGATCGGCTTGTCGGCGATTGGCGTTGTCATGGCAACATATTTATTTTGTTAGATAAATAATGAAATCAAATAAAATGTTATAATTCATGATTTCTTAACTGTGGTATGTAATTCTATGATTTTTATTTACCTTTCGTAATTAGTGCATCCCATAACACGAGACGGCATTTTAATGTTGTACCTATATCAAATTGTAAGCAATTCTGTCAACAACAAACGCGTGTGTACCGTTTTCGTATCGAGAGAGCGACTACGACCAAAGGAACCAGTTGACCCAATTTAGGCAATTGATTTTCGGCGCGCTAGTGACATATCTACCTCTTTTTATACTTTAATATCATTGGTGATATTATAATAAATCAAAGTCATTTATAAATGAAGTTATCAATGTGAGACTTGCGGATTGGTCAATTTGTTTTCATATGCAATTTGCAAAAAAATAATAGTAAACATTGAAGCTTGTATTATATTTTCCATCTGAATTTATTGTTGTAATAGTAGTGAACAAGGGCCAATTCGTTTCCAGCATTCGTTTCAATCACATAGAGGTGACTCCGTTTAGTTTTAATACAAAAATTAAAACAAAACTTGTCTCATGTCAGAAAGCAATGGAAAAATGAAAAATAAAAAGAATACATAAAAAATATAAAGTGAACGGATGCGATGAAAAACAAAGATTGTAGATTCCTTACATTGCGCTCTGAAACAGAAGTGGAAGTGGGCTGGATATCTCCAGCTATAGCAAGACGTAGAGACAATAGATGGTCCTCAGAGGCAACTATGTGGGAAGGGCCAATAGGAAAAATGAGAAAAGCACGTCCTAGGAAAAAGTGGATAGAAGACATTCAAGCGACAGCAGGAAACTTATGGAAAAAGATAAGAATGGACAGAGAGGCATGGAACAAGCTGGATGAGGCCTACACCCAAGAAGGGGTTCCAATCAATAATAATGAAGACAGTATATAAGTTGTTATATTAATACAAATATTTTATTTATTTATTTTTATATTTAATTATGTAAAATGTAGATAATATATACTTACTATGTAAATAATTGTAACAATATTAACAAGTAATATTTATTATGATGGATGTAATCATAGATAGACAAACTCATGCAACGACTGTAGATCGTCATCTTTTTCTGACACCGCGAACCACAAACAAATTTAGACTGTAATAGAACTGCAAAAATTTAATTTAATAGTAGATGTCACTTAACCCTTCCCGAAACAAGCGCATCTTATGGCATAAGATGGCATAAGTATTATTTCGCTCGACTTCCTGACGTCCTACGAAAACCGAGCTCGCTGAACAGTTTTCTGTCTGAATTGTACTTCAGGTATAGAGCTCTGACACCGCGGAATGGTCGGCAGTGTTTTTCCGTTGTCGTCAAGAGTCGGGTTGGAGGTAAAGAGAGCGCACAGAAGATCGGCTTTCTCTTTTGCCGTATGGGCCAAGGTGTCATTCCTCATTAGCAGCGGTGGCAGGGACGGCTGGATGAAGTTACCAAAAGCAGCTTTCGACAACGAACTTGCGTGTTCCAGTCGGATAACTGGAAAGATGCTCGGCGATTTTGACAACGTGCTACGATTACGCACGGGCGATTTGCCGCTTAGAGAATCTGGAGGCACGGTTATATTTCCTCTTTAGAATTTTGCAGTTCGGATCCTTTGAGCAGATGCTAGTTAAAGCATAACTGACGCATCGAACCAGGGCTATGATCTGCCACCGATTGCGACGTGGGCGTTGGATAGGCGTTGACAGAGACCTGGTATCTATCGGAATCTGTAGTCAGCAGAAGATCTAATAAGGACGGCATGTGGCTATCCACATCTGGTAGCTGCGTTGGTGACTCAACTAATTGGGACAGACTATACGCTAATGCAAAATTATGCACAGATCGCCCTCCGTAGTCTGTGGTACGTGACCCAAGCGATACGGCATTGTGCCCGTTGAAATCACCCAAGACTACGATTTCAGCGGAGGTGATCTGTGCAAATACGTCGTCAACTGCCGCTTGTACGCAGCCCAAGAGATGTTCTGCTTCTGCGTTACCACTATGGGACCTGTAGACACACGCATAGATGCGGATGCGGTCCTTAAAATCTACACTTAGCCAGGGACGCGCCGTCCCTGTGTGCGAAGTGTGCGGCGTATACAGGCGCCAAGACAATAGATGCGCTGCCATCGAAATTATATAATATATGTAATTTTCTATACAAATAAATATAACTTTAGTCTGTTTGTAATGTGAAAATAAAAAAACCATTTTCTTTTCAATTTCATTACAAGCCCTGCTCAGCTTGGGACTAGACGGCGGAGTTTGATTGTCGAGAAATATTCATTTATTTACCTATTTATTTTATCATACATAATTATTCATAGATAGATAGGTACTCATATGTCTTTGTTTGTCTTTTAATAATAATTCCTTTATTTCAGGCTACATGGCCCATAAAATAAATACCTTATAGTCTAACATACATATGATATATAACTTAAATCTACGTCACATTTTCGCGGCGATGTGAGGCGCGGGTTCGGTAGCTTCCGGCGGTCGGCGACGTCCGCGATACTTGCGGAACACGACCCCCTTCGGCCACAGCTGCACGTCCAGGAAGGTTGATATATGTTCTGTCGGGACGCGAACAACAAAAGAGTTGAAGTCTACTGCGTGACGCGTCACCAACTTTTCGACCCCCAACCGAAACCTTGTCTTCTCCACCAAGAACTGACCGACTTCTGAACAATGTCGGAGGCCTTGGTGGTGTGGTGAAAGCGAGAGACGTAGATATACGTCGCTGGGATTACGGGACGCAGGAGCTGGTTCTGTCCTATCGCTGCTGTGCCACATTGGTTATGACTAGGAGGATTTTAAGATGATGCAGCCGAAGTTACGTCCGTGCCTCTGCCTGATACACCATGTACATTGATTGCCTGATACATTGTCACCGCCAAGACAAAAAAATTAAATTCTATTTTATTTTTCGCAGTTGTTGCAAGCGTAAGCGAACTGGTTTTTATCTATTTAGGAAAATATTATCATTATCAAAATTAAGTATATAATTATTATTAAAATTATAAATATTATTAAAATATATCATTATCATTATTAAGTATATAAAACTGGAGACATTTATTGCGGTCAAAGTTACCAAAAAAAAAAACATAAGTTAATAATAATAACAAAAATAGGCGCTTCATAGGTTCCTCACACAGGCGCTGTGGGGTACCAAACGAAGCGAACCAAAGAGTAGATAGGTCCTCACCCTCAAAATTGGCGAGACGGCGACAGCAGATATCCTCCAGTCCTCGACACTAATATCCCATTAAAAATATAACAAACTGTTTAGATTTACAAGAGCGACATCTCAAGTCAATTTCCTAATATGCAAATATTGGGGTTGAATACAGTGGCGTAACTATTCCAACTGGGGCCCGAGGCAAAATCTTTTGATAGGGCCCTATCATTAAAAATCGTCACGTTGTACTTAGTTTAATTTTAATAAACTTCGAGTTTTTCAGCGTACTCAATTACACGTTGTATATGTCCCACTAATGGCCATAGGCCTCCTCTCTTAGGCGAGAGGTAATTATATATAATATACTTTTCAAATGAAATAAAATACTCAGGTACAATGTAAAAAAATATATTTGAGCTCGCGGCCTCTTGGGTCGGGGGCCCGTGGTATTTTGCCAGCCCTGCCACCCTATTGTTACGCCACTGGTTAAATAGGTTATTAACTGTAAAGTAGATCTTGTAGATGAAGCCACAACCTGAGAGTTGAACAAGCATACAAGATTTTATAAACGACACATCACTCGAACGGTTGGCTCGGTTGGATCTTTCCAAACGAGCCAACCGTTCGCTCGCAAGGAACGCGAGAGGTCGCGGGTTCAAGTCCCGCATCGTGAATAAAATTTTGTTTTCAGTTTTATTTGTATAATATAAAACAAAAATGTTGTAATTCGTATAAATAACACCGTCTTAAATTCTGTGTTGTGATGTACGCGCCGTTTACTTTTTAAAAAACCCTTTAGACAGTAATCACGACCATCATGGACACACACACAAATCATCCTTACACAAACATTGAACTCAAGCGTGCTCAAGCACTGAAGGTTGATGCACCCAAAATATACGATAATTTATATTTATATAGTTTATTCTTTATTACTTTATATGAAATATATGATATTTAAAACGCTTTTAATATTGAACGTGATTCGTATATCAAAAGCAGCACTTTACAAACTAATTTGTTATGCATTTTACCGCCAGATATAATAAATGAATGGCTTGGTTAATATGTAAAATCAGAATAAAGATTATAATATTACTTAATTAATAAATAATTAGTGTGCTGGAGACCCAGTATTCTCAGTACCTACCATTGAGAAATCTACTTTTCTTGGTAATAAGCTGATTAACCTTCTTTGCAACGTTACACTATTCACAAAATAAATTTATTTATGTACTGTATCCGTGGGTTGATTTCTACTAATAAAGCTTTTTTTTAATTATTAACTTTTTTATTTGCAGTAGAATGCATAATTATCTGTAAAATGAAACTGTAGATGGGTACAGAGTATCAATGATTTTTTTTACCACATTCTTCTCATTAGGTAAAGCTCTCGTTTTCAGGTTAGGTAATGATAAATGTATGAGACGCCAGTATTTATTAGGTATTTCAGTGTCCAGTAAACGGAAATACCTAATCTTAGACGAAGATTAAGCTGTTGATCTTTGCAATGGAAGTGGTTGACCCATTATTATCTTATTATGAACGCTAGGACTAGGTACATGTCATAGTAATCGCAAAGGTGCCTAAGCATGAATTATTTTACCTACATCCCTTTTTCCATTGTTACCTCATATTGAAGTTCGCCGAAACCAATGACACCGCTAAAGAAATACACAATCCTTGAATTTGATATTCGTGTTGTATTTATTTATTCTAAAACGCTTTTTAATTATCTTCGCTTCGCTTACAAAATGTAGTAACCTGCCGTTTTTGTCTCCAATAAAGACTAAATTACGCGTGAGACACTTTTACCATCAAGGTCAATGTCCAACTGGTCAAATCTTCAAAATAACCAGTCACCAAAATAATACCTTCACTTCGCCTGAATTAGAATTCACACTCCGTATAAAACAAGCCTACGATTAGCGTCAAACAAAGATTCAATCCAATATCAAACAACTAGACTTTTTGCATTGATTACCGAGATTATACACATATTGCATGTTCATTCTCATTTCAACTCAGGTTCATGTGTGCTTGTGGCTTGGGTAGTAATAATTACAGTATGTTTTAAATAACCGTTATATTACCCATGGTGACAAGTGTCGGCCGCATGTTATTCGAATTCGTAACGTGATATCAAATCCGCGACATGAGACAAAGGTTTCTTATGCTGTGTTTTTGTAAGTACATTGTGTTTTTATCATTTAATCACAAATGAAGAGGCAAGGAAGTACTATAGTGATTCATAACAAACTGTTTAATTATTTTATTAATGCCTTGCAGACTACGTAATATCATAATTTAATAAATTTATACGCAGTATGAATCAGTAGATACGTATAAGTTATTAAAATATAATTCCTCATAAATACACAGCTGTTTCCTTAAAGGCCGGCAACGCTCCTGTGATTCCTCTGGTGTTGCAAGAGATTGTGGGCGGCGGTGATCACTTAACAACAGGTGACCCGTACGCTCGTTTGTCCTCCTAAAAAAAAACAGCTTCCTATGAGTACGAATTTAATTGTAGCATTACGGGGTATTTAAAATTTTTTTTTCCTATTTTAGTACCTAAAACTTATTTCTGCCATTTATGAGAACTTAATGTACTGTAGTTTGAAATATCTGAATATATATTTTAGATATAAAGTAAGATAGGTTATATTAGATATAAAGGTAGGTACTGGATTAAGGTTTGTAATTTGATAAAACTAAATATTTTCTTGTAGTAGGTTTCCTTCGCTCATGGTCAACCTTTGTATAAAATACTTTGCAGTGATAAGCAATTATAACTATAATAGGTACTTAAAAATAATCATTACTCAAATGATTATGAAATTATAAACTGTTGACTAAACTAGTGTTCTAACTTACCTACAGGAGGATCTAGTTATATCATTCTAAAACAATTTTTTTGTATTCTATATTATTTTTACTATTTAATATATTGATTATAACACTAATATTTGATAGAAAAAAATGCACTAGTTAAATGTATAAAAAGTCTGTAACTTTTTTTAAATTTAACTGGGCAGTAGGCACACTAGACATATATGTCAATATGACCCATGTCACTAGATAAATTAAAAAAAAAAATCAATATGACGTACCCTTGTGTCTTTTTTGACTTAGAAAATGTCAAATATACCAGCCCTCGCCCTTCTATCAGTATCATCCAAGTTCTTTGTTTACAAAATAAAAACAATCAAAAATTTTGTCTTTTCTGATTACGTATATAGTCTTTTCTGAGTATATATATAGTATTAAAATAATATATTAAATGGTGTAACATAAGTTAGGTAAGCTATTCAGTCATCTCATAATCAATCGTGTGTTTATTATTTCTTAGGACAAAGAACAATGATACTTCTAACAAAACATTACATGTTACTTCACTGTTTTGATTTTTAATATAAAATAAGTGTAAACTTGAAGTGTTATGTGGCATTAAAATGTTTTTTTTTAGTTTCAGTAACTGTAACTATGAGTGAAGAAAGTACAATGCAAAAGCTCAACCTAAGACACTGGATGGCGGAATTGCCAGATGAAATAAAACAATATCCTATAATTTATTTGGCTATTCCAGGTACATTACTTAAATATTTAATAATATAATACAATTATGGGGTTGGACTTAGTATCCCGTAGCAGGAATTTGGAGGTAAAAAATATTGTAGTTGATAGAGCTTTAGTCCACCATTATAATGATACCACTCTTATTACAACGTAATGCACCGTTTTAAAGAAAATAACGAAAAAATTCTAAAACAGGTAAATTACAGCGGGAGGCTAAAAACTGTCATGAAATGATTTTGGTTTCTTTGTAAAATATTAGGACAGGCAAAGGGTTCAAACCCATACAGCCATAAATTGTATGAAAAGCAGTGAAATGAAATGTAAAAAATAGTCTGTGACAGATTAGACGGCTTCATCAATAATTATTTTTAGATAAAAGGAATAAAATTATAAAAGGGTTCATGTTCATCAATCCCCAAAGCTCTATCAACTACAATTCATTAAAATTGGTTAGGTTAGGTTATGTTAGAACAGTTAAAACAATACATAACAAGACATAATTTAGTGCATTCAGTAATAAAAAAAATTCAGTATTATCTGGTGATACAACCCCAATCGCATTATCATCTCTCTCATTACACAGAGCTCATCACACTAAATCTCTTACATTCCTGGAGTTTAATAAGTTTTGCCAATATTTATAATATTAGGATTGTTATTGAATCCAGCCTTAAAGAAATGGTTTAAAACTGTTTTATGATCATAATTGGGCAATGCAACTGGTGGAACACTGGTGAACATCAGAATTGAAATCATAAAATTCATTCACAATTTTAACCACCAAGCTTGCACAAGATGTACCAAATCTTCTTTTGTTGACTTCATTTTTTAACAGCCTGCAACTCACAACTGAATGGGCCAAACAAAAACTTTTCTTTGGACTTTGCTGCCCTGCCCACTGCCACTTCAGTTTCGTAATCACATGATGATAGATACCGATTATTGTACCGGAAACAAATTGCCTATCCTATCTGTATTGTAAAATATATGTTCAGGATTTAAATTTGACCACTTATTTCTCCATACCTTTGATTTATGTATATCAATACTTATAGATGATGCTGGAATCGATCCTGCCCCTCTCAGGAATCTCCCCAGCGCTTAAACCACTTAGCCAATTACACAAATCAAGCTTCAGCATAGGTTTTGGTATATATACTAAAAAAGTATATTTAATTCCAGAAGTCAGTGAAGCACTAAAAATTAAATTTTATGATACATTGTCCTCTTAATGTTTTAGGAAGTCACGATTCTATGACATATGGTATTACAAGATCAAGTGGCTTAGCTCCAGATGCGGAACCCATCCTCAAAAGACTGTATCCCTTGTTTAAAGGTACGATATTACGATGGACAATCACACAAGCCGTAGATGCTTATCAACAACTCCTTATTGGCATTAGGTATACATTTCTATTTCAAAATCTTGCTTACTTCTTTTTTGGTGAAGGGTACAATAAAAAGTTATTTATTCAAACAAAACAAATCTTATAACTATATTTACAATACCATTTATTAAATTAAAACTATCATTATGGGAAAGTGTACCAAGAATATAGGCAACATTGCTGTGTTGCATAGCTAAGCTGACCTGTTGACCGAAATAGCTGCTTACTTAAACATTTTTTTCCAAGGTGTTCTTTAATAAAATGGTTGGTAGGTTTTTTAATGTAAAAACTATAAAATTATGTTCGCCTGATGGGAAGTAATTACCAATCTCAATCAATGGATCTATATAAGGGCTTTTTGGGCTGCACATAACAATATTGCGAATACCACATATAAAAAGTTTGTGTTAACTATTTATTGGAACAAATACATTTTTGTGCCAATATATCCGCCTGATGCCTACTTATACCCAGGGGCGTGCATATCATATAGGCAATTAGGCCTCCCTCATTATGAATCTATGTATATATAGCACTAGTGTTAAAGTTAATTTACTACCTACGTTAGACAGTCTACAGATTGCATATACGAAGCAAGCGGCATTTGATACAACTTATGTCATACTGTCGGAATAAAGCGCAAAATGACTAGACTAGAAAATGCACGCCCCTGCTTATACCAAAGCTCTCAACTTTTATATCTTACCAGTCTGTGTAATATGTGATAAGATAGCATATTGCCTTAATAAGCTCAACTATTATACTAAATCAAAAGCATATATTTTTCAGTATATTCTTATCAAGATTCGTACCTTTCAGATATTTTGATTTGAGGCTAGCAACCAAAACTGGTGTAGAAAGTTTTTATTTCACGCATGGAGTGTATGCCGGTGAGATCACAGAACCTTTGCATCAAATTATGGAGTTTGTTGACAAACATCCTGGGGAGGTATTATTTTTATAAGTATTTCCTAACAAGCACAGTTGTTGTATGTTTCTGAATTTTGAACTAGTCTGGCCATAAATATTGTTACAACATAAAAACTTGAAATTCGTACTTTTTCATTCACATTTGGGACGAGTTATATAACTAGAGGTTATGTAGCTCCAAAACCATAACCGAAACTACCGGATATCCTAAATAAAAATAACCGTAACATGTAATGAGTCATGATATCATCAATATCAAAGTTTAGAAGGGTAAGAATCAAAATAGTAAATACAATAGAATGTCACTAATTACTACACTAATACGCAATTTATGATCGCAACCGCAATGTTTAACAATAGCATATAGACTTGGGATTTATATATTGGTCACCAAAGACCAAACAAGGTGGAATATAAAAGATTAATGGGTTCACTGCCGTAAGGGTGCCAAAGTAATGAGTGAAATGGAGCATTATGAGAAGAATGAGATGAGAATGAGAGAGGGATACCTGGAAACCTGATTTTCCAGGGACTAGACAATAGGTGGTAAAACCAGTGGAATCTGCTGTATTTCTTGGCATTACTCTTGATTCCAAATTGCAGTGGGGCTCCCATATTGAAGGATTGGTGAATAGGCTTAGTTCTCCATCCTATGCGGTTAAGAAAATTAGACGGTTAACTGATATAGATACGGCGCGACTAGTATACTTTAGTTATTTTCATAGTATTATGTCCTATGGTATATTGTTATGGGGCAATCCGGCCGATATTAATACCATCTTTGTGCTGCAAAAGAGTGCTATTCGCGCGATTTATAACCTTAGTCCTAAAGAATCATTAAGAGAAAAATTTAAATAAATAAACATTTTGGCTGTTGCTTCTCAATACATTTTTGATATTGTTCTGTATATTCATAAGCACATTGAGGAATTTTCTAGAAACTATGACATTCATAATGTTAACACGAGGAACAAACATAAACTTGTTATGCATACTACTCGGTTGGGTCGAGATAGTTAGTCTTTGGTTGGGCGATGTATATGCTTCTACAATATGATCCCAGAAAATGTACAAAACAAATGTGTTACGAAATTTAAAAGAATTGTTAAAAAATGTTTGTGTGGGAAAGGTTACTATAGCATAAACGATTTTCTTAATGACACCACGGACTGGGAATAAAGCAAACACCCTCAGGCTCTTTAATTATAAATGTTTATTGTACGATATCACATTGTAGTCTATATTTATATATTTAAAAAAAGCCCGCTGAGTTTCTTGCGCCCATTCTTCTCAGGTCTGAGGCAGTCTCTTTGGAATGGGTGGTAGTTTTAGATGTTCAATAAGTGATTTTAAGTCCTATTTTGAATAAAATTATTTAATTTGAATTTAAAACATTACAACTATTTCTGGATATATTATTTTTCTGACAGTCCATAGTACAATATCCAATGTGCTATGATTTAGGAGGTGGACTGTATGAGCACAAAACTTCAACATAAACCAAATGCCATATATTTAAGGACGCGTTTTCAAAACAGAGAGGTATCGAATCGCACCACTACGCTATATATATATATCGCTCAAACACATATGTACACGTACTTAAAGTTAATTTCGGGAATAAAATGAATTTGATACTTTAGCAAGTTTGGATTTTTTTCAAAGATAACTTTCATGTTTTTTTTAATACCTATGTATTTTGGTAATTGGTTGATGTTTTCGTTTAGCAGTTAAATATTAGAACTTTAGATGGCAATTTTGTCACATAACGTCGTGTGCAGTAAACACAGTTTTTTTTAAATCCAAGATGGCCACCGCGAAAAATTATGATTTCAACATTATGGATATCGTATCCGAGGTTATCGAGGGTGCAGAGAACGAATTGGAGATCATTTTTGAAATCCAAGATGGCCGCCGCGCAAAATTATGATTTCAACATTATGGATATCGAATCCGAGGTTCTCGAGGGCGCAAACAACGAATTTGGGATCATTTTTGAAATACAAGATGGCCGCCGCGCAAAATTATGATTTCAACAATATGGATACCGAATCCGAGGTTCTCGAGGGTACAGAGAACGAATTTGGGAACATTTTCGAAATACAAGTTGGCCGCCGCGCGAAATTATGATATCAACATTATGGATATCGTATTCGAGGTTCTCGAGGGTGCAGAAAACGAATTTGGGATACATTTCTAAATCCAAGATGGCCGCCGCGCAAAATTATGACATCAACCATATGGATACCGAATCCGAAGTTCTCGTGGGTACAGAGAACGAATTTGGGATCACTTTTGAAATAAATGATGGCCGCCGCGCAAAATTATGATTTCAACAATATGGATACTAAATCCGAGGTTCTCAAGGGTGCAGATAACGAATTTGGGATCATTTTTGAAATACAAGATGACCGCCGCGCAAAATTATAATTTCAACAATATGGATACCGAATCCGAGGTTCTCGAGGGTACAGAGAACGAATTTGGTATCATTTTTGAAGTGAAACTTCTTTGCCCGCATGAAGGTAATTTTTTAAGGGTGGAATGGAATAAAGTGTCACGAAAATGAAGGACGTTTTTATCAAAGAAGAGGGGAGGGAGATTGAGTCTGATTGAGATAGAATGAGAACGGGCGAATGTAGCATGAAGCAGATGGTACCGCTATGAAGTAAAACAACTTAACTACTAGCGTTGTATTATGCAGGTTTAGCGCGCGGCCGCGAGTAAGTAGAACATCTTCCCTAATAGCGTTGTATCGTGAAGGTTTAGCGTGGCCGCGAGTAAGCAGAACATCTAATAATTTCTAATATTGACAAAAAACAATTGGTTTAGAGAACAGATTAGGATGATTATTAATATAAACGAGATTTAAAAATAAGTTTTCACAAAGAAGTTTCACTTCTGACATGTGTACTTTGTACGCACGCTATTTTTTGTGTTGTCTGATGCTTTGGACGTAGTTTCACCCCTAAGGACACCTCCCCTAAAAGTGGAGATGAAAAAACTACTGGAGACTTACCTTGTGGAGTATCGTTGGATAGGTCTTTGAAAGTTAGATTCAGGTTTGATACATGACATTTCCTTTGCTCTTTTGAAAATAATGCGGGATTAAAGAATATATACGTCATTTATGTAATAGCTTATACCGTATGATTACAATATCTATTGAAATAACTCTTCTTGACATAATATGGTGGTGATAATTGATAAGAGGGGTAGAGCTTCTTGTGGATTAAAAAGGGATGAAATTTTTTTTTGCATGTAAGTTATCATTAGATAGGTCTTTCAAAATCAAATTTTGAAATTTTTTACTTAGATTGGTAACGGAATGTGTTTTGTAAATATTATTGTGAAAAGTCGAAACGTAAATATTTCAATTTTATGTGTTGTCTGATGCATTGGACGTGCCCCCCCCCCCCTTGCGGTATCGTAGGCTAGTAAAATTATACAATTAATAAATGATACTTTATTGGATATAATTAACTATAATTTTTTTTCTTAGCTATGGTTGCAACTCTCAGCTTATTTAGGGAATGAAGAATTATTTTGGCATGTGGGATATTGTTAGACCGGCCTTTTATAATAAAATTTAAGTTTATGAATGAATTCTAAATTTGACGCCGTAAATGACACCCATGAAGAGAAGTTGATAAATTTCATAGGCGCCATCTTGGATTTCGATTTTGACCCGATATTCGTTATTGTTGACCCCGAAATCCATGAAAATAACACCCATGAAGAAAAGTTGGTAAATTTCATAGGTGCCATCTTGGATTTCGATTTTGACCCGATATTCGTTATTGTTGACCCCGAAATCCATGAAAATAACACCCAAGAAGAAAAGTTGCCAATTTTATAAGCGCCATCTTGGATTTCGATATAGACCTTATATTTAGAGATGAACTTATTAATCACTAATTCTTCAAAAAATGCAGAAACATAATTTTAGAAAATCCGACTGCGTACAAAATATGTAAAGTATCAAAGACAGTATTGTAGAGCTTATAAAAAATATTCATGTTCGTACAGCGATCTTTCCGAGCACGAGCTGCTGCTTACAACCGACACAGTGTCTACCCACGACGGCAGCCGAGCGCGGACTGGTGTAGTTCGATAGATCTTTCTGTTCAATGCGTACGGAGTGACAAGATAAAATAACCCTTAATACCACATATTAAAAAACTCATGCTTATCAGAAAAATATATGAATTTTAGACGATTCATTTTTATTTTTTTCTGAGATTATTTATAACATATTCATTAATTTATTTCCCGTGTTTTTGAAAATATTGTATCTGCTTTACTTACGTATTTTTTAAGAGACAAAATTATGTAAGTAGTACCAGAAAAATTATCTCGAATGAAGCCCCATTTCATCAATTGTGTGTGAAGAGGTAACGGATAATCGTTTTTACGACATAAAATATCAAAATTTCCAAGAAAAAAATTTAATTGGAGATAAAGAGGTAATCTATTTGTGGCAATTTTTAGTTTTGTTAGATTTAGTTTCATTTCATCACAAACCCTACAGAAAAATATCTTATTTTTGTCGGATTCGCAAACGCGTCCTTAAGGTTTCGTTTTAAAATGCTATGTTTATGAACACCATCAATACATAATTGCAGGTTGTGATATTAGACTTGCAACACTTCTATGGATTCACTGCCGATGACCACAGAAAGCTAATTCGGTTTCTCTTGAACATGTTTGGTCCCAAACTCGTACCAAGACAAAATCATTTGGAGAGCATTACACTTAATTATGTTCAAAGGCTTGGTCAGCAGGTTTGTTATCATTGTTGACTTATCTTATATCTTTAAACGAGCAATTATTGTATATATATATATTTATATATATTATCTGAATCTCGGAAATGGCTCCAACGCATTTAGTGAAATTTAGTATTGGGGGCGAGAGAAGATCAATTCTAGCAAGGTTTCAATTTTAAAAAATGTAGTTTTATCCGTTTTTTAATGAGAAACTGCTAGAAAAACATTAGAAAACAAAGGTTGGAATCCAGATGTCCTCTAAGATTTTTTTTGTTGAAGTTGTACCTTCTTAAAAATCCTAGCAAGGCTTGGTCGTCCTTTACTTTACAAATTAAGCTTAGAAAACAACAAACATTAAGACTCCTAAAGAATTTATAATTTTAAAGTGAGAGATACTGGGATTAAACACAAATTAAATTTGTCACAAAAATTCATGGACGATGCGGGACTCGAACCCGCACCGCTCGGGCTCCATCCGAGCGCTCTTTTTTATGAAAATAAGGGACAAGACGAGCAGGACGTTCAACTGATGGTAATTGATAAGCCCTGCCCATTGCAATGCAGTGCCGATCAGCACCTTGAGACATTCGATGTTAAGTCTCATTTGCCCAGTAATTTGACTAGCTACGGCGCCCTTCAGATCGAAACAGTAATGCTTACACATTACTGCTTCACAGCAGAAATAGGCGCCGTTGTGGTACCCATAATCTAGCCGGCATCCTGTGCAATGGAGCCTCCCACTCGTCCACGCTCCTACCAGCTGAGCTCACCTCTCCTGTAGTGCTAAACTTACCACTCGGACGGTTGGTTCTTCTTTAATTTTAATAGACTCTGGGTGGTGGTCACTTACCATTATATAAACAACAAGGCCTTCCATTACAATGTATTTTCTTTGATTAATGCGAGTTAACATATTAAAATATTTTTTCAGAGAAATTGTAATGGTGGATACAGCGTCGGAATTGAATAAATTTTTGTCATATATTCCTCATTATTTACTCATAAATTTTTTTCTACAGATTATAGTTGTATACCGTCACCAATCGGTGTACGCCACGAGTGAGTTCTGGCAACCCCAAATGTTGCCCTCGCCGTGGCCACAGCAGGACTCTGTCATTGGTCTCGTGAACTTTCTGAAGAATGTCAAACGTCACCCCGGCATGGGATTCGTTCATCAAGCAGTGTTGACGCCGACACCTTCTTTTATTTTATTCAGGTGACTTGTACAATTTCAACTAAACATAATATAGTTAAAAGGATTTTTTTTATTACTTTATAATTGATATAAATTTAAGCATTTCCACTGCTTTGGAAACAAATGGCGCTCTTTATTATCAAGGATTTTTTGTGCTCTTTGAAAAAATACAAATTATACTTGTCTGATAAATTCTGACCGATCGTTTACACGTTCCACTGTAGAGCAGTAAGATATACAGTCAGGGCCGGATTTAAACTTAATGCCGCCCCTGGGCACCGGAAAAAAATCCGCCCCAATAATTTTACTTAAACTTATAGTTTATATATTTTATCTTTAAAAACTAAAATAACAAATTTATTGCAGAAACTTTATGCAAACAAATACTATTTTTTTTTTGTAATTCCAGAAAATAAAAAAACAACGATTATTTTTTTAAATCTCCAAGGGAATAAATTGATTAAATCGTTTTTATTGTTAATTTTTACTAAACGTGCCAAAATTATAATTTACAAATAATGGATAAATTGAATTTCTTGAATTATTAATTAACAGAATTAATTAATTATATTGAGCAGCATTGATAAGACTAAAAAAAATTATTTCACTTTCAAAATTTTGCCGCCCTGGGCACTTGCCCCAACTGCCCCTAGTGTAAATCCACCGCTGTATACAGTAAAAGTCTGATCAGTACCTAATTATAGTGTTATAACAATGCAAATAAGTATTTATAGCAAAAAGGTGACGATTTCTGTGAATTTATATTAATATGTTCAAAAATATACTTACTGAATATGAGCAGTAATAAAATTTTATTTTTTTACTAGCTGACCCGGCAAACGTTGTTTTGCCATATAAAGTATAATTCACGCGATAGTTTTATAAATAATAGCCTATGTATTATTCTAGTGTGTAAGCTATATTATTGTAAAGTTTCAGCAAAACCCATTCAGTAGTTTTTGCGTTAAAGAAATTCAAACATACATCCAGACATACAAAATTTCACATTTATAATATTAATAGGATTTAAATGACTGTCTATGACCAAGATGTAACATGGCAAGAATAGCTCTCTTCTGCAAAGAAGTGAAAACTTCATCATTGCGAGGCTAAAAATACGAAATACAACTAGGTTTTTTCCATAAACTTAGTATACTAGCGTAATAGACGAACCATGTATGAAAGTGAGATAACTGAGACAAGACCATGAAACTGTTTTGAAACAATTTAGTGTCCGTTAGTCTCCTGTCAAAAAGTACCGCGTTTTAATTTTAGTGTTTTTATCGCTATTGTTCTCTGTTTTAACGGATATTTATTAAAAAAGATATTGGTGTCGTATTCTGTATTTGATTGTGTTGTTACATTTTTTATGTTTTTTTCTATATTTATAAAGAATGAACATTTGAAATATATATGTTTAATTATACTTTTACTTGACTCGACCCGACTTTACTAGAACGAGCTTCCCCCTTATTCAAAATCTACATAATAACGTGTCAGGCACGCCTAAAAAAGTTTTAATTTCAAAGATCCCTCCAATTTTGAAAACATTTGGGTAATATAACATTATTATATATTCTGTTACCATTTAGTTCACTATTTGATGTTTTTAGATGGGTGTCAACATTGCGCGAGAAATGCGCAAAGCCAGTAAAGAAAGAGGTTTATCCGAAACTAACAGGTTTCGTGCCCGGCCCTCCTGGTCACTTCCATTCCACCGATGCATCCCCTGTTAACGTGGTCATTGCTGATTTCGTAGATTTGGATGATGCTGTATTCTCCAAGACTGTTATTCAACTTAATTTCAAACTCGTTAAAAATACTCGCTCTTTCAACCACAGTGGGTAAGCCTGATATTATTATAACACATATAGCTACAAGAATCTGTTTTCTACAAGTACCTGCCTTTTACATATTTTAATTGTGATATTTTTGTATTATTTTTTTAAATTTTCCCACGCCTCTGTACCTTATAATTATTAGGATAAGCATAATAGAAAGTGCCTTAAATAAAATATATTATTTTACATTGACAAGGAATTTATTTGTTATTTACCAAACACATTGTTACAAAACTCATCCAAATTAATTCGTTCACACAAATCTTTAAAAGACCACTTTTTCTTACCACCATCGGTTGATGTAGAATTTTTCAAAGCCGAAAATAGTTTATCGGACAATTCATCGGAAATCTCCATGATCTTGCAAATTTTATCTAGACGCGACAAATCTTCTAATGAATTCGTTAAATCGTTAATGTTTATAACTTGCGACTTTCTCCCATTCATATCAAATGATGTCTCGGAACCGCTTACACTTGCACTGTCCAGTTTATCGTAAATATCTTGTGAATGCCTCTGTGATGTAATGCTGTTCTTCATTTCTTTCTCTAGACTCTTAAAAGTAGAGCTTTCTACGGAAGTTGTACTTTCAACTACTGCCCTGTCAAGATTTTTTTCAACGCCAGAATTTCTTTCTTGTGTAAATGCTTTCAAGTCATAGCTAGTATTGGTAATTAAACCAATGTCATTGTTAGTTGATTCAGTATTTTCTAAATAATATTTGGATGAATACGAACTCGGAAGATTTTCATTATTCAAACTGCATTCTGTTACACTGTATTGATATCGCGCAATCGAATTGACATTTGGTTCAGATTGTGTTAATACATTGACCATATCTGTTTTTAATAGTGATTCTTTATTGCCAGCGCTACTAGGACTCTCAGTGCAATTAGATGTTGTATTGCTTTCATCTAACCCGTACCGTATGGTATCGGTTACTGAAATAACTTGTGCTACGTTAGATATTGATAAGTCGCCAAGAATTTCACCACTAATGGCCAATTTATCAAATTGGTTAGTTGAATTTTTGCATTCACTTGATTTAATGACTAATAATTCATGCTTTGATTGACTCTGTATATCTGCATCATTGTCCTTTTCAATTACTATGGAATCTCCAGTTGCAGCTCCAACAATATCGCTTTCTATGTCATTTTTATCTTTTATACTATTAGAAATATTTAATTCGTGCATATCATCAGTATTGCAATCACCACTCATAGGATTAGTTTTCTGTATTCCTTCATTTTTTAAATTGATGCTATTGCAATCATTGTCAATTATTGCCTTTTTATGCGTGGTAGTTTCGCCCACATCTACACTTTTCCTAGACGTTGATTGCTTCAGTAGATCCTCAGTCATATTCAACATTCGATTAAATTTTTCTTTTACCTTTTGCAGACGTTCTTGACTTTTCATGTAGTGTGTACTTTGCAAATGGTTAAGTTCACAAGAAATTAAATTGTGAAGCAGTGGATTTTCGTTGTGACATGTTCCATTTTTGTTATTCTCGTTCCATTTTTTAAGAACTTCATTAGTTTTTTTTAAATTCCTTAGGGGCAATTGTTCCGTTGACAAAGTAGTACATTTTTTATCAGCCTTCTGCGTCTGGTATATGTTTTTTAACCCAATATTTTGAACGGTGTTAGAGAACATTTTAGGTTTTAAACCACAACTGCATTTTCCTGTTGGAAAAGCTTCTGACGGAGCATTAATTGGCTGAAATCTTGCAATTAGCGATTTGAGATTGTACCTTAATTGTTTATCAGAAAACATTATGGCATCAATAACGCGACACGCATAAGAGAATTCATTTTCATACCAACAAATAAGTTTATAGAAGTTGGGCTTTAGCTGTATACTTGAGTTTATGTCAATAATGCAGGAATGTTCCTCGCCGAGAAAGTCCGAAGAGACAGCCTCTTCATCACAAGTTTTTATCAACTTTCTCAGAACGCTGTGATTTTCAATGGTATTTACAATTTCCTTCAATGTTGTGATCTGCATTAATCTAAAATTAGTAATTATGATAGTTAAGAGAGCTATATCATCTAGTCGAAATTGGTTAAGGTATATGGGCTGTTTACGTTATAACGTAAATAAATTTGCCTGGTTGTAATATAACTTAAAATTTTACGCAGTCGATAAGCAATCAACCCAGGAGATGGAGAATGTTATAATGTTCTTAGTTCCTTACAATAGAACCAAAAATATTTATATTTTCTCTTTTGGAAAAAAGCAAGACATTCAGAATTCACATTTTTTGGCAAACTCTTGACGGTTTATCTGACCACTACCACCAATACTGCTAACAACCAATTTAGAGAAGATTTTGAAGGCATCACATGGATGCCTCGTCGCGACCTGGAAAAAGAATTACATTCTCTAATTTATCGGTATGTGGAAGATATTTCCTCGAGAGTAACCTACAGAAATGTGGCACCTCTGGAGAGACTGAAGCACCGCCCAGATCAAAGGCATTCTCATAGTCCACGAACGCCAAGCATAGTGGCTGGTTTTACTTCTTTGTCTTCTGCGAGATCGAATCAGAAATGAGGAGATCCGTAGGAGAACCAAAGTTACCGACATAGTCCAAATGATTGCGAAACTGAAGTGGCAGTGGGCAGAACAAGCCGGCCGGCCGTTGGGGCAGTAAAGTCGCCATTCGAGGCGATCACGTACCGGAAGTAACCGTTGGTAGGCACCCTAGGTAGGATCGTCGTGGAAATCTTTTGAGGAAGCCTTTGTCCAGCAGTGGACGTCTTCCGACTTATGATAATGGTGATGATGATGCTAGAGAGAAAAAAACCAGATATGTATTTGGATTGCGCCAGAGCCGAGTAACGTGATGTTCCTAAAGTCGCAACCAGGAATCGGGTCTAAAAACTCCAAAGTCAAAGTAAATTCCTTTACCTGATTGATATATCAAGGACGGAGACGTTAACGATGGGCACTCGGAATGCAACACCAGACAGCTTGTCTTTAACGCTGGGTACTATTCTTCCGAGAGCTTTACAAGCTCCCGTTACTGCTGGTATTATGTTCTGGTGAATGCTTCTGTGATCGCGCCAGTGCTGAAAGACGGGGATATCTTGGTAATGTCATTAAAAGTTGCAATTTGTATTAAGCTGACAAAGTGAGACAGAGTATTTTATAACATTTGTCTTGGTATAATAATTATTATAATATTCATTTTGCAAATGGTCGCGTTTTCTATAGAATCTGAGGACAAACGAGTTTTACGGTTGGGTAAGTGGCTATTAAAAAGGCACTAAAGGCATTTATCTTCTCAAGATTGATTCATTTAGAATTCTTTTTGATGTCATTTCTAATATACTAGATACTACTATCGCTTCGGAAACAAATGGCGCTCTGGGAGAGAAGAAGCGGCGCAAGAAACTCTCCCAGCATTTTTTTTTGCGCTCTATTTAATCAAATATACAATATTGTATTGTCATTGCTATTGCCATAATATTTGAGTTACTACAATTGTTAAGTATATTAACTGTATAGGCGTTTTGTTAAATTAATTTATTTTTACTAAGATAATATCTAGATAAAATTATTATCCATACATATAATAAAATTTTACTTAATACTCAATGAATATTCTTCTAAAAGAATACTTGCTGTGTGTTCTTCTATAACATTTATATTCAGACATGATGACAGAATAATATTTGAAACAAAATAGCTACCTTCCCTTTTAAACAGAGTCCGTCGAGAGGTTTCAATGATGGAGTCATAGAATGAATGCTCGTTATGAAGCCTTCAGATATTCCATAGTTTTCTTCCAATATCTTCACTATGGGTGCCAAGCAGTACAGAGTGCTTGAAGCGCAAGAAATCACTTTTATATCTGAAAATATCAAAAGCCTAGAAGGGAATTTGGGGTAATTACTAACGCTTAAGCAAAAACTGTCTTAAAAAATGAAATATACAAAAAAAAAACAAAAAGCTTGATGTCCGGGAATACGCCACAGCACGTGGGGTAAATGAGCGGTTTTTTCGGGTAATTACGGACATAATGACATCACAAATAAATTCTCTTGGTGTCCCAGTGGTAGGTATGTAGGTAAACCGCCCATGGACATCCGCAAAACCAGGTCAAACGGATGCGTTGCCGGTAATTAATTAATAATAGTAATTAATAAATTCTGAGTGGCACTACAATTGCGCTCGTCACCTTGAGACAAGATCATTTGCCCAGTAATTTCCCTAGCTACGGCGCCGTTGAGACCGAAACACAGTAATGTTTTCACATTACTGCTTCACGGCAGAAATAGGCGCCGTTGTAATAATCTAGCCGGCTTCCTGTGCAAACGCGGAGCCTCCCACTGGTTAATATTGATTGCAGGTGGCTTGAAGTAAAGTACTTGCCTTACTGACTACGGCAAGCTTTTTAGAGGCCAATTTGGCATTCTCTTCAAAGTGACCACGAAACTGTGCGACGCTCAATGTTTCGACGCTGATGAGTATGCCGATATAGGCTGTGGTAGTAGAGGAGTGTTCTAGAATCGAGGGCATACAACGACAAAGGGAGATTTTTGCGGTGAACGCATAAACATGTTTCTGTTGGATTTAGTTCGTTGTTGTTCTTATGTGGATGAAGCCTAACATTACCAGTGTAATGTTAGCGTCAGTACGAAGGATACGTTAAGACACTGATTACCTTAATGTTATACACTGAATATACTTCACGAAGTTTTTATCCATAAAATCCTAAACGTTGTAAAGATAAAATAACTTTTCTTTGGGTTGTTACTAGAAGGAAATAAATTGTCATAACTGTTGTTACGCGCTGGGTTATTTAATCTACAAAGATATGAATCATATGACAAGTTACTTATATGAGCTACAAAAGATACCTTTTTATGACAAAAAATATCCGAATAGGGGAAAATTTTCTCGCAACCAAACATTAGGTACATATTTTACAGCGAGCCTTCCACAAAATTATAAGTATTTACTTTTTTTTAGCTTTTTATAGATGTCCAAAGCGAGTATTAAAGCGATACCTATTGTCCACAATATGTACCGCAATGGTATCTTATTTTTATTTATTTAGTTCCGCCGTAGATCAAAAGAAAAATTTAAAGCAGTACCCAGCTTAACTAAATATATTCAGCTTAATTGTTTTGAGACAAGTTTAACCGCTAGTTGCTGAAAGAATCCTTAAAGTTAATGTTTCATTAAATATAATACCGTCACTTTCTTTTCATTTTGACAGTCAAAGATAGCATGTGATAGAATTAAACATAAACTTTAAGAATGATTTCTGCAACTAGCGGTTAGCCCCTTAGTACGATTGACAATGCAAGAATGGAAAAGGCAGTCCAGAAACAGAGCAAGGCAGAAGATAATCGCTAAGACGTCGAGACTATAATCATAGAGCTAAAGGAACACAAATAATATAATAATAATAACTTTTTATTTCTCACCAACAACCAAAATTACAATATAGCGAAAACTTAAAAATACAGAGGATACATAAGTTTTGGTCGTGGATCGCCGGTGCCTGTGGTAGGTAATAAAATACCTGTATTACTGGTCACCAGGATTCCACTTTTACACAGTGACTAATAAGAAAATTGAATTGAAATTCCAAAGGATAGAGGTAAATGTGTGTGTGTATGTGTATGTGTGTGTGAGAGAGAGAGAGAGGGTGTACATACACCCTCTCTCTCTCTCACATGCGTACGATAGGGTGTTCTCGGTTTATAGGTGTGCAAACTATCCAAGCCCTCCAGAAGTCTCTCTGTGTGACAGTAGTCTTGCAAAAGGAGCCATTCGTGTGCAGTTGACCGACATTTGTACATGTTTAGACCATACATACATAATACCTTGTGTAGCTTATTATAAAGGTACAAATGAAATAGTATAAGAAGTGGCGCAAAACGTCAACACATTGAAAAAACAGTGTTTTAAATAACTACGATATTGCTTAACAACAATACCAAATGAAACGGATCTTGGCGTATCATTATATAAATAATGTGATGCAAGATTTATCTTATTATTAAACAATCGATATTCGATCCCAGATGAGTGACCTGACGTGATATTGACGTCATCAAAATGGCGGCCTTCCCGCACGATAACATGGGAATATTTTAACGTGCGGGAATTATACGAACTGCCAAAAAACTAAATATATTCAGATCGTTACCGTGAATTGATGTGATTGTGTATGCATCATCCTTAAACTTTAGTATTACTAACTAAAGTATTATTAAATGTTTAATCACACTATGAATGCAATTCATGGATGGATCGCTCACGTAAGAACAAAAGAATTTACTTACCTTCCCCAATCATGTGATCGTTTACTCCAACTATAAACATCGGTATATCCACACTAGGTGCCGTTACGAACACCCTATATACGCCACCGCTCGATAAATGTCCCTGCAATTTATCCAAAAATATTAAATATATCAGTGTAGGTACTGATGTCAAACTGGTACGTCGACTTATCACCCTGAGCAGACATGACATCCGAATCCTAACGGGTCACACATCACTAAACAAGCACCTATTTACAATCGACGTAACGACATTCCTAACTGTGGAGGCTGTCTAGCCAAGGAAGAAACGGTCACTCATGAAATCCTAGACTGTGCGGGGGTCGCCAACCAACGGGCAAAAACCGTAGTGAATACGAGGTCGCTCCTAGAAGTCTACGAACACTCCAGGAGTGTTCTGAACTTCTGGAAGGAGCTGGGCTGGTTGGAGTAACTAGCTAATACCTACTGCACTCAAAATAGACCACGATAAGTGGTTTAATTGCGGAAACCTGGAACTAAACGCGGAGGATGCCATACCATACCATGATAGCCAGATTCATAAGAAATAAGTGTAGGTGTCTAACATATTAGCGACACTCTCAGCTAGATTTAATTATTTTAGTAATTTGGAAGGAAAAGCGCTCACGAATTGCTTTATTCCTGTGCGCTGGAATGTTTTAATTAGTGAAATGATTGAAATGTAAACGACAACATGATAAAAACGTGAATACAATTTTCTACATAAATATTGTGTAGTATCTAAAAAAATGGTTAAGTAACACCAATTCCTATTTCTGGTACATATTACACATCACAAAAACTTGTTCTACTCGAATAATCGTGGTTGCTAAGTATGGGCCCCTTATGAAGAAGCTCATGGTCGCTCAGAGGGCTATGTTCTGAGTTTCCCTGCGAGATAGAATCAAAAATGGGGAGAGCCGTAGGAGAACCAAAGTCACTGACATAGATCGGATGGTTGCGAAAGTGGCAGTGGGCAGGGCACATTGCTTTACGGACAGGTGGCCGTTTGGGCAGTAAGGTCCTCGAATGGCGACCATGTACGTGTTAGGTGGTAGGTTGGATGAGGGCAGCGCACGCGCAGGACCGCTTTTTATGGTGATCGTTAGGGAAGGCCTTTGTCCAGCAGTGGACTCGAACTCGAAGAAATCCACGGGGTACAGCTAGTTCTTAAAAATACCTGGAAGATAGAGAAGATAGAGAATCAACTCAAACCGAGCAAGGGCTCGGTTTGAGTTGACTTCCAAGCAAGCTTGGGTAGTTCGTGCCTTGTGATTCTTAAAAGCGTATTGCTAAGAGATTTTACAACACGAGCTAACACCATCTCTTGATTCGACTGTAATCTTCACTCCATTTCAATATCTGCTATGACGTCAAACAATAATCATATCGTTTAGGTACCTACCTAACTATCTTAAAAATGGGTGTGTTGGCCCTGAGGGTCATCCTATCATACCATTTTATCTCTAATTCGTTGACCTTACCAAATGTTTTCAAATTTATGGGCGTTGTACCTTATCTTTATTGCTTTATTGTAACAAAAATATAATTATATTTAGTTTAGTGGTTATTGGTATAACATGACAGCAATAACTGATCAAATATTCCACAAACAAAATAACTGTAGGTATCAGGTCTTCACAGGTCATGTTAAGCTTTCCAAAGCACTACTTTAAATATAATGCGACTAAGTGTTGGAATAATATACCACCTATAAGAAACTCAAAAACAGTATTTGTATTTAAACATTCTTATAAAATGTTTTTTTTTTTAATTTTTGTGTTTACTGGCACTCCAACAGTTAGTTACCCGGGCAGATGCTGAAAATCAGCGCTGGTTCCAGGATAAGATTTTGGAACGTTAAAAGATATAATTCCACCAAGTTTCGGTGATTAGTTACCCGGACACCGAGTATCGGGAATCACCTGTGACACGTCGAGTCATAACCTCCAGCTGAGGGGCCTGCACCGGCGTCTTCAACGTCAGGGGAGTACCGAGCTACAAGGACAAACTAGATCAACCAACAATACACCCTACGACCCTTGCTCAAATTTTATTTTAATTATTTTTAAATAAACATCATTTAAAGGCCGGTACGGGTAGTTTCATTTAAGCCCCCCGTAACCGTAGCATTGGCATACAGCACATTATTCTTATTGTACGATATTAATTCGTATTTGTATGAAAAAAAGAAGCCCGCTGAGTTTACTGCGCCCGTTCTTCTCAGGTCTGAGGCATACTTTTTCGAATGGATGGTAGTTTTTGACTTTAAGTACTTAAGTGATATCTAATATGTGATATAATATAATAAAACACGTGTCGAATTGTTTTAAAAACAAATATTGGCGGAATTAACACTAAAGAAAACTTAAATCATTTGTATAATTATGGATTTCCGCAAAGCAACGCCTAATTCATTAAATTTTTGTCAACATTCTTGTTTATATCGCATTAATTGTTCTCTGTATAATGAAGTCTGTCAGAAGGTAGACATATTCAATCCGTCAGTGCCTAGGTTCAGAAGACTTCTGCGAGAAAAAGCGGATTATTGGTTTGGGGGCTGTGTGGTTGAATTCTGTTCATCTATAGCTTAAATTATTGTTCTTAGTTTTATATAAAATCTAGAACACATTTAAAAGCATGCACTTTCAGAAGGAGGTACTCGCCCTGTACATGTTAACGTATATTTCTGCTGTATACAATATTTAGAGTGTATCCCGTTTAGTGAGCCAAATGAGAAGCATAGCAGAGACGAGGCATTACGCGATGTAATCGTCAATTGGACTCGTGGCGCGGTACGCTATGATGTAGGTCGTATTATGATGCGTAATGCACAACAAACCCGGACCGCAACCAAAATTTTTTTAATGAAAATACGGGACGAGACGAGCGGGACGTTCAGCTGATAGCGATAATTGATACGCCCTGTCCATTACAATGCAGTGCCGCTCAAGATGATTGAAAAACCCAAATTTTCTGAGCGGCATTTCAACTGCAGTCGTCACCTTAAGACATAACTTGTCAAGTCTCATTTGCCCAGTAATTTCACTAGCTACGGCGCCCATCAGACCGAATCACAGTAATGCTTACACATTTCTGCTTCACGGCTGAAATAGCCGCCGTTGTGGTACCCTAGCGTGGTAATCTAGCCGGCATTCTGTGCAAAGGAGACTCCCACTGGTAAAACTTGGTAGACCTTATGTATTTCCTCAAATCTCAAGCGACAAAGATCATAGAAAATATTGGGCAAACAGGTGTTTTACACCTGCCGTCATTGAAATACATCTAATATATAAAATTCTCATGTCGCGGTGTTTGTAGTTAAACTCCTTCGAAACGGTTTGACCGATTCTCATGAAATTTTGAGTGCATATTGGGTAGGTTTGAGCATCGGAAAACATCCATTTTTCATCCCTCTAAATGTTTAGGGTGGTCCACACCAAATTTTTTTGACATTTTTTTTTAATTTGTTTGATTATGAGTTAGCAGTAAAAAATACATACAACTTCAAATTTTCACCCATCTACGATCAACAGTTACTTTTGTATCGCGTTTTTAATATCCGCAATACGACGTTTGCTGGGTCAGCTAGTAATACATATAAGTAGTATTAAATTGAATTAGTAAAGCTGTTTGATATATTATACACATGGTTCGTAATATCTGGTTTGATATAATCTTAATGTATATATTTCTTAATTTGTACGTCTGTTGTAACTGAACTCCTCCTAAACGGCTGGAGCGATTTTGATGATTTTTTTGTGTGTTCCAGTAAATTTGAGATTGGTTTTGATTCTCAATACAGTCGACATATAATTCTCCTACGTATGTTAGTGATCTCCTCCTAACGTCTTTTTTTTTTAATATTGACACACTTATACACAAATTATCTTGCCCCAAGTTAAGCATATATAGCCTGTGTTATGGGCTACAAGACAATGATATATTTAATACAATATACTTACTTAAACATATATATATTCATATAAACATACATAAATACATTTAAACATCCATGAGTCGGAAACAAACATCTATATTCATCATATAAATGCTTGCACCTACCGGGATTCGAACCCGGGACATCTAGCTTAGTAGGTAGGATCGCTAACCACTCGGCTATACGTCTGGACCAATTTTTAAAAATGTGTGTACAGGACAACGTCTGTCGGGTCCGCTAGTATATTATATATTTTAATAATTTTATGTGACTTCTGTCTGAAACGGATCTTGAAAAGATACCGGTACATAACATACAGTTTATATAGGTGTACTCAGGGGGGTGCAACTTCCCTACATTGGCACATGAAAAATATTAAAATTTGCATTGAAAGTGCTGCCACCTATTCTATTATTACGCTACTTCGCCACGATGGCAATAATTTAACATACGTGATAGATGGAAGCTAGTGATGACAAAAAACTCACTTAACTTACTTATTAAAACAAGACTTGACTATCGTGTTGTAATCATTGAATGCCTCTCCTTATCTGAAGGTAACTGCTGAACATAATAGGCGAATAAGAATTTCCACCCACACAAAACATTCATCACTAAGCACTCAATACGGTGTACATCCATAGTAAAAACTATACTTAAGCATGATTAGCGCCATCTAGCGACGGTACGCTAAGAGCGTAAAAATAACGCAGCGCCATCTCTTAGCCTGGGTACACTGATTTTACAAAATAAAAACATAAGTTGCACATCAATCTCTAGTATTTAGTGTATTATCTATGGGTGTACTAAAATGTTATCATATACCGAAGCTTTTTCGAGACACGTGAACATTCCAGAGGCTTCCACGACATAACGCACCCCTACAGTGTTCCAGGGAATATTTGCAGGCAGTTTTTCTCGGAAAACCTTTATCACTTTATCTGAAACCAAGTTAATTGGAATCTGTATGCTATCTATCTGCGTAATGCATAGAAAATAGGTTACAATCTTACGGCCGTTCCCAATATTCAGTCTATCTCTTAGTTCATATAAAAATCGTAACTATCGTTGACTTTTCTGTCCCAATAAACATATCGACGGTAACTCGCCTTATCCGTACACGCTGTCTGTCAATGGGACGACTTATAGCTTACCAGCGATAGAACTTTGTATGGAAAATTCAATTCACGCGTCCCAATATAAGGCGATAAGAATGACTTATCCTGTATATTGGGACAGCTTCAGATTATTGACAGCTAATTACTGACAGTAGAAGGTAGTAATTTATCTCTATCTGTAGATAGTATGTTGGAAACGGCTGTTAGGAATATACTAAATACAATATTGTAGTGATCCTTAAGACAATATGTAAAGTCAACTCACACCTGTCGGTTTTGATATACCTACTACACTATACACACATGGGTAACAATAGCAAACTATTATATCAAGTAGGTGCGTGTGGACTCGCACCAGAAAAGCGCCACCCCATCTCCTCCCACGGGTGTCGAAATTGGCACTTAAGGGATACAAAGTTTTACCAGTGGGAGGGTCCTTTGCACAGGAAGCCGGCTAGATTATGGGTACCACAACGGCGCCTATTTCTGCCGTGAAGCAGTAATGTGTAAGCATTACTGTGTTTCGGTCTGAAGGGCGCAGTAGCTAGTGAAATTACTGGGCAAATGAGGCTTAACATCTTATGTCTCAAGGTGACGAGCGCTATTGTAGTGACGCTCAGAATTTTTGGGTATTTTGAGAATCCTGAGCATGGCGTATCAATTACCATCAGCTGAACGTCCTGCTTGTCTCGTCCCTTATTATCAAAAAAAAAACAAGGAACGTAGGATGGACAGCAGCATGTTTCCAAGAGAGCACCATCTATACCCAATTCAGCATCACTTTTGGGCAATGAAGCAATCAGAAAAATCTGTCCTCTGATCCCAGTTTAGGTCAAAAAACATAAAATATTATTTCATTAAATTACCTTTTAAATATATGCCAATACCTTATCATGTCTTACAGAAAAAATATCCATCGTGGTGGTAGAATTTTGACCAAAATAACTACCAGAAAAACTACAAGCAATAAGTTTTACTATTTTACCCATTATAAAACTCTGTTAATGGCTTCCTACTTGTAGAATAAAAAAGTCATTTTTTTATTGGAATATTCGACTTTACAATAGTAATATTATGTGTTAGGTAAGTAAGGCATTAAGTATGAGGAAATATGTATAGCCAAATAGTGCAGCTAGAGATACAATTTTAACAGAACAAAATTAAACAGCTAGTATTTAAAAAATAGAACACTTTTAGTGAGGTGCAGCTTCATTCTCCAGCACACCCTCAAGTTTGATTTTGTAGGTACCTACAAGACCAAAATGTGTCCAAAAATATTAATGGGATATCCGGTAAAAAGGGTAACGTAATCTGCGCCAACCATGATCTTTTGCCACACCAAAGAAATCTGAATATAATGAACATTGCCATCCTATTGTAAGTTCGCGCTAGTATGAAGGTACCCATATCACATCGATCTGGGAACACCGCATAAGAAGTTTATTTCACAGCTTTGTTGACCTTTAGTAAAAAGCTTCATTATAGCAAACCTTTGTGATGCGTGTGTGTACTAGAACTTGGCGACAGGAAGTAAGTCAAATGGTTTGGAACACAGCAGTGGACGCCGTAAGGTAAAAGACAAATAATGAAGCACCATTTAGGTACTAAGCAATACCAAATTAGCCATTGGCCAAAGTCTTCTATGTCTAGACACGAAGTTATGAATAACAATTATTGTGTCTCAATTACGGATAGAGCAGGCGGGCGGAGAGGGGAGCAGGCATGGTGAATATACCTTGCTAACGAAGATGTAATAATCCTATTAATATTATAAATGTGAAAGTTTGTATGTCTGGATGTATGTTTGAACTTCTTTAACGCAAAAACTAATGAATGGATTTTGATGAAACTTTACAATAATATAGCTTACACACCAGAATAATACATAGGCTATTATTTATAAAACTATCGCATGAATTATACTTTATATGGCAAAACAACGTTTGCCGGGTCAGCTAGTATATCATAAAATCGATGTTAGTTTGTTGAAAACATGGTTCTCGGATTACAAATCAGTAGACTGGTCTTCTCGCTTGGTCACAGTGGACTAAATGAGTTACGGCGTCGGAACCTAAACTCAGCAATTATGAATGGCCACAGAGCTTGTCTAGTAGTATGCATAGAAGTCTTTGCCATTGGCTGTTGAATACTCTACAATCTAATAATGTAATAGCAAAATAAGCAACACCATACCATCGATGTGTATTTCATTGTCGTTAAATGAAACATTTCCTTTGAACTTGCCATGTGTCGAATCAAATTTAATTAGATAGCAAATGTATTCAATATCAATAGCCGGATCATTTATTGCAACTACCTGTGAAAATTTTAATAAATATTTAGGAAATCATGGAAGCTTATTTTCTGGATTTTAATATAAATATAAAAGAGGTGCTAACTTGTATATCTGGTTTCTGAAAGCAAGTACGAAATATTACCCTGCCAATACGGCCGAAACCATTTATTCCTATCCTACTGACCATTACACAATTTTATATTTATGTAGGTAAATGCATTTATTATTAAATCAACGTAAATTTCCCGTCAAGTGTTGTAGAAAAAGGCATACTTTTTAATGTTATTGACTTTCACTTGACATTTTAAAATTACCGCGCTTCTGTGGTGTCCATAGATTAAGTCATAAAACAGGATTGAATGAATATAAAAGTTTGAGTCTGGCTTAACGAATGACGAATAAAATTAATTGGTCGTCCGATTATCGGATGAATAAAATTAAATTAATAGTCCGCTAAACCTTTATCAACATTTGTGAATTTTTATTTACTTATTTCGTGACTGTGGATGCTGGGTCTTTTAATTTCTTCTGGGATTTTTCAATTTTATGATTCCTTTTTTAGGTATAAAAGAACTTATCATAACACATTCATCTGATTTTTAATTACCTATTCAAACCATGTTCTGTGTTTTATTTACGTGTTTTTCCCGTTTAGAGGTTGTTATTTTTTTTTTCGATAATTTATTGAAAACTGTGAATTGTAATAAGATTAGTAGCACTATAATCGTGGACCAAATCACTATCAACTATGATAATTTATAAAATTGGTTAGGTTAGGTTATGTTACAACGAAGGAACGATAGTGAGGCAAATTAGTAAATGTCTTGACATCTTGATGAATTCGTAGGTTAGTACGGTGTAATTTGATACTTGATTGCAGATCGTTATTCAAAATATATTTATTTTTTGTGTTTCACCAAGTTACCCTACATCGAAACCTCTAAGCAGAGCTAAGAGAAATCATAAATTTTCCAGACTGCCGTGAAACTACACAGAATACCAATAGCAAATGGCTATGGTTCAAAGATAATAAAAATGAACGCTAGGTTCTCATTAAACGTTTTCATATCGCTGCTTGGCGATAAAGATCTTATGAGATATATTCAAAATTGGGCTAGAGGGAAACAAAAAATATATACCTAGATGAATCATACATTTCAGCAGCTCAAATGAAAACAGAAAAGTTGCTTTTGAAAGTATAACACCAGAAGATTGAAAGACAATGACAGAGCATATTTTTTATGTTGAAGTTCAGAACAAAACGAGGGGATTAATGAAAGAACTAGATCCATTCACCATAAGTGTGCAGAATGATAGTTACAATAGTAGTTCAGAAGAATCTATAGAAATAGAAATTTTGATTGAAATGAATAAAGTCTGTTATTCTTCCTTTTTGCTTTTATTCTTATGCTCACCTCATCTGTTTAGTAGTTTTCATAAAATATATTAAAACCATTATTCTAAAGGTTTTATCTTATTTGTCATCTTTTAAGAACAAATCTGCATACGCAATTACGGCTACTATGCACGATTTATATTTCCGCGATCTATAATTCTACCAACCCATTACTTTAAAGTTAAGTATTAGACGTTAATATTGATTGAAGTGAATTGTTGCAGGTACTGCTACAGGTTGTTCTGTTAATATTATCCCTTTTACTTATTAGATAAGTACCTACTTAATCGAAATTATCTTCACAAAAGAGAATTAGAGAATGTGAGGATTTATGGGTAGCGGTACAATTTAAAAATAATAACTTTTTTAAAAAAACCTCGCTATTGGTGCTGTCTACCAATTTCCGCTAGCCAGATTGGTTTATTTAGATAAATTTGTTGAAAGTGCCAATATTGTTATGGAAAATTCATATGATTTTCTATATTGTAGGGGACTTTAACCAACGTTCTATATTGTGGAAAGTAGATGTAAATTTCAACCATACAATATCTATCAAAATAACATTGACTGTAAATTTATTGATTTTATTTCTTGTGACAATATTATTGTCGCGTAGCAACACTTCGATGTACATGACGAGAATTGTCAAACTTCAATACATTGATATCTCCGTCAGCAAGATTCGTAGCTCAGCGGAAAAGTGTTTACTGTGTAGACTGTGCAGAGCCGGGTTCGATACACCTACCAGTGTATGGATTTTAATTTTGGATTTTTGTAAAGTTAATGGAAATTTCTAGTAAGTTCAGGATCAAATCGAACAGAAAAAAAGAATGAAAAATGTGTAAGCAGGATAAAAATAGTTAAAAATTTCTAGAACAATTCAAATTTAAAGATGGAATGGGAGAATCATTTTGAAAATAGAACAGATCCGGGTCGGTTCAAAAAGTGAATGCAAATAAAAACTCGTTCCTATAAGCGGAGTACTATTATTTCCAATCCCTGACCCACTCTCGCGTCATTATATACAAATTCAATTGTATTTCAAATTCCGGAGGAGTAATTTTGAACCTCGTCTTAAGCAATCTAAAATATTAACGTAAGAATACCGTCTAAGGTTGACGATTTCCACCCTAGTCTATTAGTAAGTTTATAATTTTGTAGCAATGTAGGTTATTTTAAGTGCTAGCCTCGTGACGATAATAATTTCCTTAAAGCAATTTTTGATGGATTATTAACTGGTCTTAAATTGACCCAATAGAAAGATCTATAGGTGTGTACATAATATTTAAGTTATAATAAAGTATGAGTTGAATTTAAGCAATAAGTATGCAACAGTATTAGGGCCTGTTGGTAAACGTCACACAACACCCAAACAACAATACAACGTAACACGCCCAAACGGTCAACGTCCACACCGGTCGTTCGTACGCTGTCGTTCACCTCCGGCTTTTTTGACTGTACGAGAAAATCGGCGATCTTCTTAGCTATCTGTATAATACTTTTTGTTCTTTTATAACTTTAGGACCCAGCCTAGACCTACATAAGTCTCTTTCTTCTGTAGTGTCTCATTATTTATGTCATAAGTACACTAAATGTAAAATCATGTATAGCTGGCTTAAAAGTAATTATTGGATTCCAAATATATCTTTGTTAGTGGCAGCACTGCGTTACTGACACAGTGACACATCGTCGAAGCCGAACTTGAACAGATTTTATTAGTCCTTCAGCTGACATTTCGTGACTTCATCTTGGTGATATTGAACGTATCTTCTAAGATTTTTAAGCTTTACTGAATAAAATAAATGTAAGTAAAATCATTATTATTAGCATTTACTGCGTTGAATAAGTAAGAATAATGAAATATATATTTATTTTAACTATGTTTTAATGTTAACTTGCATCATTCCTCCACGAGTACCATCAACCTGCGTATTTTGTAATTCAAGAAATTTTTCATGGAAAGAATCGATAAAAGTACCCAATATTATATCTTTCAATCAATTATTCTAATTGAAGCTTTTTTAATCCATTATTCCTTCAGTTCTCATGATTTTTCCAGTGTGACCTTAAGATGACCTCTATATGCCGGGGACCGGTATTATAGTATAGTAGCTATGATTTGTTAGAAGTAGGTTGATCCCCAATTGGATATGTATTTGATGACCCATATAAGTAAATTGATGTAATAATTTTACCTATATGCGGATCAGCTATCATTTAAATCTCTTACGTTTTCATCTAATCTAGAAATAATTAGTAAAGGTCAAAACAAAACACTTTACTTATGTAAAATATACATAACATTAAATAAAATTATAACTACCTATACCAAAGACTAAATAAAAATATATACTTATTGGAGACTAACCCCCTTATTCATAATGGTCTGCTAACTTTAAACAGCCGCTTAGGAGTGTTTTTTCCTCATTCTCACTTAGGTCAATAGAAGAAGACAGAGTGACAATTAGCAGTGCTTTAAGTTAGCAGACTATTATGAATAAGGGGGTTAGTTTTCTTATTTACACTATAATATGTTTTTTTTAGTATAATGGCTTAAATTAATCTTTACAATGTATTTAATAACTTTACACCCTCAGATTTGCATGACTTTTTGACCTTAACTTTCACACACAATATAATATATTTGTCCTTACATGTATTTTTATAATATGAAATCAGATCTGAAAAACAATTATTTGAATATTTTGTTATTAGTTTCGAGTATCTAATATTATTGTTAGTTAATTAAAAAATGCATAGTTTTCCAACGTGTCAAATAAGGTACATTTAACAATTAATAATCTAACCTTTACATGTTAAAATGCAACTTTCTTGGTTTAATAAGTTCAATTCAGTACTGTTAGATTAGTTTACCCTAAGATTCACATCAATGTTGTTTTTTTCCTCCTGTAAAGTATTCTATTAATTAAAGGAATCATATTTATCACCATTTTTATTTTTGTTACAGCCACCATGTCGAAGATTGGTATCAATGGTTTTGGTCGTATTGGACGTCTTGTGCTCCGTGCCTCTATTGAGAAAGGAGCCCAAGTTGTTGCCATTAATGATCCCTTCATTGGACTAGACTACATGGTATACATGTTCAAATATGACTCAACTCATGGTCGCTTCAAGGGTACTGTTGAGGCTGGTGATGGGGTGCTCATTGTGAATGGAAATAAAATTGCAGTATTCTCTGAGAGGGACCCCAAGGCTATCCCTTGGGGCAAAGCTGGTGCTGAATATGTAGTTGAATCTACTGGAGTATTTACAACTATTGATAAGGCATCTGCTCATTTGGATGGTGGAGCCAAGAAAGTTATCATCTCTGCTCCTAGTGCAGATGCACCCATGTTTGTTGTCGGTGTTAACCATGAGACTTATGACCCATCCCACAAAGTCATCTCTAATGCCTCTTGTACCACCAACTGCCTTGCCCCCCTCGCCAAGGTCATTCATGACAACTTTGAAATTGTCGAAGGTCTCATGACTACAGTTCATGCTACCACAGCTACACAGAAAACTGTTGATGGACCCTCTGGTAAACTCTGGAGAGATGGCCGTGGTGCTCAGCAAAACATTATCCCAGCTGCTACTGGAGCAGCTAAGGCAGTCGGAAAAGTAATTCCTGCACTCAATGGAAAGCTCACTGGCATGGCATTCAGAGTACCAGTCCCAAATGTTTCTGTTGTTGATTTGACTGTCCGTCTTGGCAAGCCTGCTAGTTACGATGCAATTAAACAAAAGGTTAAGGAAGCTGCTGAAGGTCCTTTGAAGGGAATCCTTGGATACACTGAAGATCAAGTTGTGTCAACTGACTTTGTTGGTGACTCTCATTCCTCCATCTTTGATGCCGCTGCTGGTATTTCTCTGAATGACAACTTTGTAAAGCTTATCAGCTGGTATGACAATGAATATGGATACTCTAGCCGTGTCATTGACCTCATCAAGTACATCCAAACAAGAGATTAAACAGTTTAGTCCAGATATGATTAATATGTCGAGATTTATGTTGCTTATATTTTAAGTTTAAGTATAGATGTGTTTTTTCTAAATTTTATTTAAAATAAACTACTTAGACAAGTAGTGTGTATGTGTTATTTATGATTTTGCAGTTAAAAGTTGTGTATTGCATTGCACTGTTGAAATAAATTCAATGTAGGTGCAGAATTTTGTTTTATTTATCCTAAAAATGTACTTATTGAAATTTCTATGTACTCCAGATTAATCTTATCATCACCTAAATCATTCTAAGTATTTGTTAGTGCTCGCACGGAATTCGAGAGGTAGTGGGTTCGAGTCCCTCATCCTTCAAAAAAATTTGGTTTCAGTTTTATTTCTGTAATATTATGTATTCCAGATTAACTGGCTGCTGAAACTTCAAGGTTATTTTAGTACATTTATCACTAATCCAGTATTAAATATGAGTAAATGATAAGAATGATCATATCTATTACCCGCCCCTATAAGTAATTATTTGGACTGGGAAGAAATACCTAAAGTGAATTGTGTACAGCTCATATTATCTGCCAGTGATAATGGTGCACTTGTGCTGTTCCATTTTGAAAGGTGAAGTTAAAACGTAGTGATTATATTCTCTTTGGGTGTAGTGTGCACATGCGGTTTTTTGTAGTGAGAGCAGTCTTTGGGGCTTCTCTCTGCTCTCTTCCCCCGTCTTGCTAAACACGATCCGATTTAGTTCGGCTGAACCATCGGACGCGGTCTGGTAGCGGAACATATTCGATGATATGTCGCATTTTCCATCGCACAGAATTATTAATAATAGGTCTTTGAAATTGCAGTATTGGCCATTTCAAGTCAAAATAATTTTTGTTTGGCTAAGAATTTTAATATCAACTTAATTTTATTTTAAAAACATAGAATTCTTTTTCCAAAAGTAGGCATTTGTTTGTTGATTAGGGATCCATCTTTTTCGTCATCATAGATACGTTAAAAATTCGAGTAATTATGGAATATGCGTACCGTCGTGGCGCGCAACGCGGCACGCAACATCAACGACGCGACGTTTACGGAGCTAACACTACATATATTTCGAAATGATGTTCCAGACTTATCACATGTTGATGAGTTATGTAATCAGATATGGCCTTATTCAAGGGGATCAAGGTGAAACCAATTCAACATATCAGTGGTGGTACCATGTTGCGTACTATATTAACCAAAGATAATTTAAACTCTACGTTCACGGTTCAATACTGACTATACCATGTCGATTTTCTTTAAATTTATTAATCTATGATTTAAATAGTTTTTTGACAGCTCGACAACTAAGGCTGGGCGCAAACGTTCGGATACCGGATTAGGTTTCCTGATCAGGAATTAAGATTCGGAATTCCATGAGACTAGCGCAAACGTCCGGTTTTTTTGTTCGGATTTTTTACGACCAGTACGAATAGGGACGCTTATGAAAGCACACGCAAGCGTTATCATGGACGACGAAGACGACTTGATTACTATTGCACTTTAACTGGCGCTAAACAAGAAGAGGAATCGTCGTTACTGGATACACCAGTTGAATACTTGAAGATTTTTTTTTGAATTAACAGATAGTCAGAATTCTTCAAATATTACAGGATGTCAATCAAATCATTTGATGAGCTTCATAATGGCATACGAGAGAAAATTAAAAAGCCAAACACATGCATGAGATATCTGTTCCCAAGCCAAGTCCTTTACGTCTTATATATATATAGATATTGTTCGACCGCCATTATAAAATTTTCAGCTTCTCACATTTTGTTACCACGACGAGTCTATAGACGTCCACTCGCTACAAAGCTCGCTCGGATCTGAATTGAAATTTCCGTGCGTATGCGGCGGTTGAGTCGAAATGTACGCGAGATCTGCATTCGAGATGACGTCATTGAGTATTTTCCGTTCTAACGAACCGAACGGTTTTTTTCCGTTCGGAAATAATAAGAATAATGTGTGACTTCTTGAGTTTTTTTTATTTAATCAGAGCATTCAGGTTTCCTAATCTGAATACCTGATCAGGAAACCTAATGCGGTATCCGAACGTTTGTACCCAGCCTAACAAGTAACAACATTTAATGATATTGAGGACGTAATGTTAGATGTTGCTTATTTTTTTTTTTTTTTTGGAAAAAACATAATATGTATCTTCATATTTATTATTATGTAAATATTAATATTATCTCTCGTATTTGTTATACCTCGAGTTTAGTAGGTTTATTCCCCGGTGCAACTTTTGGGAGTGCTTATATTGGGCTGAGTACATTGATCAACCATTTACGAAGTAGCGGTAGATTCAAAAAAAGAGTGTGTGTACTCGCGTTAGAAGTTATACTTCTTTGGGGTATGGAAAAATAAATCAAATTTTAACAAATAGTTAAGATCAAAGATAGTATAAACACTCAGCATTTAAGGTTAATATAAACAAATATAGAAAATTAATTAATTTTTTTATTAATACATAAAATTTGTAAATATACCAGAAATAAAACAAAACGAAAAAAAATTTTTTAGATAATAATGTAATAATTTTTAATTAACGATGTAAATAAATTATACATACCTATACTTATATATACATACAATTAACCTCAAATCTATAAATTCACTCAAATCAGTTTGATCACTAATATTCAATATATATAGATATAATAATAAATTATTAGTAAATACTATCACCGTCGTATATGAAATTGATTTAATAAAAACACCAAAGTAATATTTATTTATTCACACTGTTTAATTGTACTGTTACGAAACACGTGTTCTAAATATAAAAATACTGGAATATACAACTTGACATAATTATCGATTTTCATGCCACCTAGAACTAACTTCACGATGTAGAATTCAGGTGGCGGTGAGCGCGCGCATCGTAAAAATTCACTCTCATCATTTTTTTCCATCGCGCCAAAACAAGTATAACTTTGTAGCTGTACCTACAACCAATAACATCAATTTATACAAATGTTTAATATCTAACTTGTAACGTAGCATTATAGATCGTAGAAATAGTAATCGTGAATAATAACTGTAATAAGCGTATGCCGAAAGATTCGTTCTGAAAAGAACATTTATTTTATGTAACGTAATATTAGCTCTGATAAGAACATTTTATTTTATATAACGTAATATTAGCTCTGATAAGAACCATTTCATAATGCTGTACATCAACTCATAGAATCATACAGATCACGAGTAATCATCTCATCAATGTACGAGCATCGTCACGTTCTTTAGTATATCTCGACGATCGCAGATATACTCACGTGATCAGTCATATGCTCCGCGTTACACAACCGCACAGCAAGGCCGAGCGGACTAGACTGACGAGTGAAGCGTCGGGACTCGGGGGTCGATCGCTATTAATGCAATTTTAATAAATGAGCGACAGCGTAGGTGCTGAATGCTCAATGACATCGTATGATCGAGGTTCGACGCGAGTTTACACAAACTGCGATAGCATTAGTTTTAGAGCGAGATAGAACACATAATATTATTCTCAATTCTTATTGAATGAAACGTTTTACTATTGGTTAAAATGCAAGCTTTAGTATTGGTGTGTATTTTCTGAACTTGTAAATATTTTTAAGTAACAATTGTAATTGGGTAACTAGTTTGAAGGATTTTGTATATATATCATGTAACTTTCAAATAAATCATATCTTCCACATATTCCTCACAGTCAAGCAGTTGTTTTATTTAATCGCCAAACGCTCAGTCTCTAAAGTGTCATTTCCGTGACCTACATGATTAGAGTGATTTTGATTTGATGGTGAAAACTCTGAAAGGACAATTGAGACAATATTAGTCGTAGAATTATTAATATATTGTTTACTCAGTCTACGATATTAGTGCTAAAACTTCATGATTACATGACAGGCGAGGTGGCAAGCAGACATATTATGTCTGCTCGCGAATGCCGGTGGATATATATTTTCGTTAAAAATACACTTAGTAAGAAAAGCTACACAATATACCAAACGAAAGGCCAAATTTTACAGACTATAAAAGTAAAAATATTTTTATAAGTATAAAAGTTTATCTGTGTAAGATGCAGTCAACCGTAAAAATTGTATGTAGCAGTCGTTTTAAAATTTTTTTTCGTAATATCTTGTAGTGATTTAGTAACTATTCTATTACTAATTGTCTCATTAGAAAAAATAAACTTTGAATATAATTTTGATTTCGTTCAGAATTTATGAGTTACTTTTTGTTAAATATCATATATAAACGAAGTAATGCAATAATCGTTTGAATACAATTCGTCAAATAAAAAATAAAAATCTAAAAACTGTCCTACGTACAACAGCTTCCCCTATATATAAAAAAAGATGTGTGTCCCTATATTTCACATAGTGTTTGTATGTTTCAATAGCTTAGGTTATAGGCACAAGGCTCCCTTCGTGCACCATGGTGGTTGCAAGTTGATACGTATCCTTATAAGTACCCTTGTACTTATAGAAGATACGGGGGCTGAAACATGTGATCTCTAAAAATGTGTGAATATCATTAATCTACTATGATTAGGATTGCTCTAGAAAATTCTAGAATTATTTGGGAAATTTTCAAATTTGAGCCTGTATTCTAATCAAAATATGAAAATATTTTTTTTTATATGAAAACATTTTGTGAAGTTAGTTGTAATAGATTATCAATATTAACAAATAACTATATAACCAAAAATAACCTAGCAAAGCGGGTGTTCACAGCTGGTAATTCAATAAAAGTCAGTTATATTCCAGTACCGCTTAAGTAAGTCTTAATACAGAGTAATAAGAGATTACTAACTTAACTGAGTAACTAACGTGAAAACGATAGGAGCTGTCTTTATTTGGTGGCTCTGGCACATCAGTCTTGACTCAAGAAGTACGTATGATTATATCGTAGTGTACGTCATCCAGCGCGGCGTTCGCAACCGTACGACAATAATTACATGTACGATAATTTCGTAATTATGTACGATGGTAAACTAGGTACTATCGTACGCATCATAATATAATATCATAATTTTATGATTTATGATGATAAGAGAATTATACTGTTAGTCAATAACAATTATAGTTGTTTTTTTGCAGTCAGCGCCATCTATTGGCTCATTTCTTTCTTAGGATCAGGAAAACATGCTGCTGCCGAGTGGTGTTGCGTCCTGGAGCAATCGTTTCAGTGGTTGCTATATTCACCCACAGAGTACTTTTAGTACCATTTATACTAGAAATTTAAATATATCATCGTTTTTTTTTCGATTATTGTCACGTTTCATATGATTTTTTGGTGTTATACTTCATTAATCAAAAATTCGAAGTTTTATTTTTTCGCCGATAATTTAAAAATTTTGAGAGTAATTAAGGACGCAAATGATTCCCACCTTTTGCATGAGGACTTAACAAGAATTTCTCATTGGTCATCTGCAAATAAGTTACCATTAAACATCGATAAATGTAAGCACATAAAATTTACGAGGAAAAAGTCACCATTAGAAACTAAATATAGTATAAACGGAGTTGACCTCGAAGAAGTATGGCTTATTAGAGATCTGGGCGTGATATTAGATAGACAACTAAATTTTAAGGCTCATCTTGAACTAATTGTAAATCAATCGCTTAGAATGCTTGGCTTCATTTGGAGAAATGCTAAGAAATTTAAAAATACTCTTGCTTTAAAAACACTATTTGTGTCTCTGGTACGTAGCCATTTAGAATATTGTTCAGCTGTATGGAGTCCTCACTACAAGTGTGATATGCAAAGACTTGGGAAGATTAACAAAAAGATTCATTTTTTTTATGTGTGTCCATCAAAACAAGCTACATCAATTACAATCATACAATGAGCGCCGTTTCTTTTTTGAATTGACAACTCTCTCGCGTAGACTTTGGAATTCAGATCAGGTTTTTCTTTTTAAAATAGTTAATAATTTGAATGAATGTCCTCAATTACTGGAAAAAATTAACTTCAAGGTTCCTCGTGCTAATGCTAGAGTGAATAACTTTCAGCTTTTTGCAATAGATACTTACCGAACAAATGTAGGGTTCCACAGTCCTTTACCTCGGATATGCCGTCAACATAACGCATGGTTCAACGACATAGATGTTGATCTACATAATATATGTTTAATTAAGTTTAAAAGAGCGTGTTTGGAATATGAGATGGAACACTAATATTTAAATACTTGTTGTATCTGTAAATTTTAATAGAATATATTTATAGATATTCCTTTTTCTTGTAATTACCTTAAGCAATAGCGAAGGAGATATTATATAATATGTATATCATTATAGTATTAAAGCAAGTTATCCATAGATAATATCCATAACATGTTCTTCTCTACCTCTGTTTACAACTAGATAACTTGCTGTGTTTACCCATAATTGGATGTTCACTATAGTTTTTAAGTTGTTGTATATGTATTCTAAATAAGCTTATGTGTACTATCTGTCGGTAAGCCTTATTAAAAACAATAAATAAATAAATAAATTAGGCGCGTTATGAAAAAAACGATGAGAGTTTTAAGATGCGCGCGCATCACTGTAACACAAAATTTACAAGTTGAAGTTGGTTCCAAAAGTTTTCTGACAATTGCGTCATTCGTTATTTTTTTTGTCAAAGGCATCTTTGCAAGATTTTTTACAAAATTGTTCTTTCTAAAACGTACAGTAGCAAATGGAATAAATCGTTTTAATGATTTTTGTTTCGTTAGGCTATAGAAGTATAACTTATTGCGTAAGTACACACATACACAGTTTTTTAATGTAATAAAATCATTATCCTGGTGCGTACGATAATTTTAATCCATATACGCAAATATACGATAATTTTACGGGCCTGATACGATAGCTGCCTGGCCTCAGGTTGCTAGCACTGGCGTCATCTAAGTTATCAATGTGTTACGCGTCAGCCATCAATTTCATTGCGTACAAAGTGGAAAAAAGAACATTATTAATGGGTGTCTAAAATAGATGCTTCTTTAATTGGATGTTGCGATTCAGACAGTATGCCAGGAAAAATGACCCAAGTCGTCGTAAAAACGTCGTTATAAATTAGACCAGTATTATATAGGTCCAGATAAAATTCATGATTTAGTCTAAAACTCGACTTAAGTCAACTGAAGAAGATCATATTTTGACAAAGTTTCAAATCTGACAAAATGCATTTTCGGTAGGGAAAAAGTTTTGGAGAGTGAACGACGGAGTTTCCACTTAAAATCCGCCAGCATTTCTTTCACAGAAACGTTCTAATAAACATTCCTAGCTTTGAGCATCGGAAATTTAACGTAAAATGGGACTATTCACTATTTTGATTTTTGAGTCTGTTTCGACATCTTCGAGCCTAGCTTTATGGTACATCTCATGACAGTTCACAGTTGTCATTTGTCATGTTACATTATTTAGCTAACCATATGCCAATAATGTCTTATGTCATACTGACTGAAACGACTTCGTGTTCGTGTAGAATTTTGGCAGAAGTAAACCTATTTTCTTTTCATCTAATAATTAATAATATGGTTTTTATTAACAGATAATGGTTTTTGATAACTTGCCGTCGGTGATTTGTAAAGCTTTATAGTATTTAAGTGAAAATTTACCTAGTTTTAAAAATGGAGGACCTAAATTTGACAGAAACCGAAATGAGATATTTCGGTGATTTGTTTTTATGTTGCGATGAAGAATCAAACGGGAAAATCCCGATTTTAAAAGCTACGGAGCTTTTCAGATCATCAAACATACATAACGATGTATTAAAACAGGTAAGTTAATAGGATTTATGGTTGTATCATTAGAAAGAAAAGTTAGTTGTGATGATTTCAATATGTGAACCTGTATTACAGATTCTGGACATTAGCGTAGCACCGAACAACTCTACATTGCTTAGTCATATGAATAGAAAACAGTTTTATTCAGCTTTAAAACTTATAGCAGCTCATCAAACAAATAAGACCTTGAAACCAGAAATTTTGATAACACCACTTGATCTGCCTCTTCCAAGGTTTACATGGACACTGAATTCGGATACAAACTCCGATTTGATACAACTGTCAAACTCGCCAAAAGAGCAACATATTGTTAAACGAGAGCGAAGCTATCCTGAACGGCCTCTAGGAGCTTATGAGCCAATAACTGTTTCATCCAACTTGTCTGATAGTGATGTTAATCCAACTCTGACACATGATGCCACAGAAGTATTGAGTACGGATTCAGAAATTGAATCGGAGACCATGTCACAAAGATCAGGATCTATTGGAGTAAGTTTTCTTGATATAATATAGAATATTTTCAGAGAAATTTGTTTTTTTTTGTAATGTAGATGTATTTGCCTTCCATGTCATACATTCCTGCTTAACCTTGAACATTTTTTATGGCAACATATCTGTTTTTATTAGTATGCCATCTGTGCTATTATTGTCATTGGTTATTTATTAAGGTGTCTAATTGTCTATAGGATGATTATCACCTGCATGTTATATGTTGCCAATATTTGGAATAGTCTACTATGTTGGCAGTTGTTTGTTTTTACTAAAGTTTGAGTTACTTATTGTCCTGTCAAAATGTGTGTTTTAATTTTTGTTGTTTTTAATTTTGAAGTTGTTGTTTTATTCTTGTTTTCTAGGTCCTAGAGGAGGCCTTTGTCAGTGGACAAGCTAGATATATTGTTAAAAATAGAGGAAATAAAAAAATAAACATGTTACTACATAACTAATATCTAGAAATAAAGGCTATCTTTATCTAATATGTTGGCATAAGATTAAATCATTAAAATTCTAAGACAGCATAAGTACATCTATTATAATGTAGCATTAGAACTGCTACCATTTGTCTGGGCATGGATTGCTGCTACACCTATTTCGAGTATAAAACAGTGCTCCATGTTTTCTGTTTTGTTCAGGATTTAAGGGACTAATTAGGGAACTTTAGCTTTGAGTCCCAAGTTAGACGACAAAGTTTGATCTAACTTTGTTATTTTATTTTGTTAAGCCCATTAGCTATTTTCTTATGATATAAGTCATATTGGTTCAGTTAAGAGGTGACAGAGTTTCTTTCTTCTGTATTTCTATAAAATAAATTATATCACATAATAACATAACATAATTCTGAAAATCTTATACAGTTGCACTTCTTTAGGTTGAACTATGATAAGTCCACAACTATATATATGACATATTTATTGAAATATATATGTCCTTCCCTTTCTTTGAAGCCTTGAAACCTACATAACTCAAGATCCTCTACATATAAGTCAGTTTATTTTATTTATTTATTAGGTTTATTTACAATCACTTACAATAATACACACAAATATAAAAAGTAGAACTAAAAACTAGGAACTAAATAATATATTATTATTATTTCAAAGATTTTTTTTTAAATTAATAAATGAGTTATACACAGTTACATCAATTTTCCAATTATAACATTATTAAAGATTACCAATGATGCTGCGAATGGTCTTGTGGAATTTGGCTAAGGAATCAGCAAATATGTAGAATAGAATAGAATAGAATAAAAATTTATTGATAACAAAAACCACCACCACACAATTATTAAAATGATACAAACCAAAATAAGTAATAATTTCTTAGAACTAACAAATAAAACAAATTAAATAATACAATTTATAGCTTAAAACGAAAAAGGTACTGTGCGGCAGTGAATGTCACCAAATGAAGCTAACTCAGTAAAAAGCTGCAATGGCGTGGTGCCGATGTAGCACTGGTCTTCCAATGTGCTTCTGATACAGAGATTGTACTTTAAGTATGAAAATAGTGTCATGGCCAATTTAAACCGTTTAATATCAAATTAAAAAACATTCAAAGAATAAAATTCATTTAACTATTGTTATCTGCAATCCTTATCATTTTGCTTACATTATTACACTGTTGTAATGAAGTCAAGTATTTATTTTTGCTTCAAGAACATTTTCAATGAATACATTGTATCAGTCACAATTTTTTGGAAGGTCATTATTTATAATTTTTGATTACTTTGACTGTATATTTAATTTTGCTGCAAATTGCCACAAATGACTCCTCACGGTTATGCTTCAAATTTGACTTGTGAGATCATCAGAATTGAGGAGATCCCAAGAAGAACCAAATACACATAGCCCAGATATTTGTGAAACTGAAATAGCAGTGGTCAGGCCACATAGCTCGACACACAGATTGCCGTTGGGGCAGTTAAGTCCTCAAATGGCGACCATTACCATAAGACATACTGTTGGTAGGCCCCCCCACGACGATCTGGTCAGGATCACCGGAATAAGTTGGATGAGGACAGTGCAGCACTGATTGTCATGGCAATCTTTGGGGGAGGCTTTTGTCCAGTAGTGGACATCTTCGGGCTGAAATGATGATGAAAGCCTTGGGTTTAACTTTTCAGTTTGTCATATTCTGTTGGCCATTCGGGCCCAATGCCAGTTGGTCACTTCACACACAAACTCTGAATATATCTGTAGGTGAGGTAGGAGCAGCCCTATCTATTCTACCGACAACACTTTGTAAAATCAATTATAACTATCTCACATTTTTGTAATATTTTACAGAGACGAGTAAAAAGTGGTTCACCATGGAGTACAGCTAGCGAGAGTCCAACTCCGACCAACAGTGTTGCAGAGAGAGTTCACCCGGTTTGGGAGCACAGTGCTACAGGCAGGGGGGTCTGGCCTGTAAATACTACAGAAGAACATACTAGACTACTTGGTATAAACATTTCATTAGTTAATGTGTTATTAGTTATGTTCTTTTAGAGGTCACACAGTGACAATCAAACCATGGCTTGCACATTACGCTGCTAATACAAAAATATCAAGTATTATTTTTTAATTCTATCAATTACTAATTCCAACATGATAATGCACAATGTTTACAAATACATGATTGTGAAGTTTTGATGTCACATTTCAGTGTAAACATATCCTGAATTCTCAAATTTTATTTTATGGAATATCATGATAAATAGGCATATAGGATTTAATTATATATAATATGTATACTCTCTTGCAACATCTCATTGTTATGATAAACTCAAATGGCAATGTATAACTGCTATATTGGATAGGGTTTCTATTAAATTTATTATTTATATCAAGATGGCCAGTTACTACTTAATGGCTGGCAAAGGAAATACATTAATATCTAAATAATTGATCAACTTGAAAATAAACATTCACTACAAATTTATTTCCCACAATAGTTTAAAATTTTAGTTTCTATCCTCCATACTTTCTACCCACCTTCCAATTTTGCTTAAATTCTAACAAGGTAATTAAAACTTAATTATGTTTGTTCAAAACTAACAGAACTAACTCTTTTGTTATCTATTCCTCACACTTGTCTATGCCCACAGACTTGTGGGGTGAGGAATAGCCAAAAATTCCGCCGTCATCTGGAAGGCGAAATTGTCAATTGCCAAATTGTCTTTAAAGGAGCTTGGCATTATAAATACAGCATGGAAATTTCGTATCATTTGACTGCGTGCAACACAGAGCTGCTCGAATTGTCGGGTATCCAGTTCTCTGGGAACAGCTAGAACACTTGGGTTTGCGTAGATACATCGTTTCATTGTGTGTCTTCTACTGAGTTTGACCGCATTTCTGCCGCCGAATTCCACCTTCGCTCGAAACGCCACAAATTAGGATGTCATCCCTACCATCTGGCATACCCGTACAGTGCGGTTTTTAAGGAAGTTTTTTCCGCTTTTTTTATGACAATTTCTCTTTGATAGAATTTGATACAGCCTGCCCATTACATATGCCCATATGCATGAATTTTAAAAATACTTAAATTTGACTTTTTACATCCTAAAAATTATCAAACACATCAAATTATAGATAAAAACATTCTTATTTAATTAAAAAATAAATATTATTTCCCGGCAAGATATTTCGGCCATTCAAACGCGCCATTTTGCGCGGGGTTTCTGTGACGTCAGAGTCTACCCAAGAATCTATATTTTACTAATAAATGTATGGCCGGTTTTTTCCAATAACCTATTTAACCTATTTTTTTTAACTAGAAATGCCTATACATTATTTTATAAATCACAACATGTAATTAAAATTAATACATTTCACCAGAATTGTTACAAATTTGTTTACACAAGACAAGTGCTGAGCCGACACTAATTATCACATGTAATGAAATGTCATGGACTGAATTAGTTTTATCGCGAATGTAGTATAGGCATTTCTGGGTAAAAAAAATAGGTTCTAAATAAGTAATCACCAACATATTATATACTAAAGTTCTCCGAAACACGCTGCATCTAATGGTACAAGAATTATTCTGATCGGTTCAGTAGTTTTCGCAGTATAACCGAAGGAAAAAACCGGCCAATCATTTATTAGTACAATATAGATGCTTGGGATAGATTCTGACGTCACACTGCGCTTCAACAGCTTTTTAAGATATTATTAAAATAATAATTCTTCTACATCCCACTCTTTTTTATAATGAAATATATAATATTTTTTATACAATTTTCAATTTAAATTTATTTTTTAGTTGAATTTTATATAAAGCGTTATTTTTTTTTAAACTATTATTTTCAGTATATTGTTTTACAAAAAAGTCGAATAAAGTATTCTCATCTCATCTATTATCAATAAAATGTTCCGTTTCTGTATGTTTTCACTATTTTTTAAAAGTTATTAACAACACGATTCACTTTCCTCTGAGGAAGTAGCAACTTTTTTCGAATCGCTCACTTTGACACATAAGCTATCCAGTTTAGGTTGAAATATTACCTCATGAATGAATGAACTAAATCAGTTTGCAATTCAATTGACATCATTTTTGACATTCAATTGACATCATTGCGATTTAATCAGTTGATTTGACGTCAACCTAAATAAGATAGCTCTAATCACGTCGTGGTACGAAATAGTTCATTCGCAAAGCAGTTATTTAGGTTGTCATTTGAATCGCAATAAGAGTTCCTGGTAGGTCCCCAGGATTCTTGATAAACCCAACAATTCTATGTGGCACTACAATCATTGCGCTCGTCGCCTTGAGACATAAAATGTTAAGTCTCATTTGCCCAGTAATTTCATTAGCTACGGCGACTTTTAGACCGAAATTCATCAATGTTTAGACAGAAATAGGCCAGTTGTGGTATCCATAATCTAGCCGACATCCTGTGCAAAGCAGCCTCCCACGTACAGCAAAGCTGTGCAATGAGTTTCCTTGTACGGTGTTTTAAGACGATACTACATGGGTACATTCATAAAAACCGAGTATACCTTTCTAATGCCCAGGTGATTCCTTTGGTGCTGCAAGAGAATTTGGGTGGCGGTGATCACTTTCAATCAGTTTGACACTCGTTTGTTCTACTTTTCCATAAAAAAAATTGGGCTTGCTGCTTGCCCATTCTACAGAAAGCTGAAAGAGTGAATATATCATTACATTCTTTTATTGGTATTGTTTTTTAACTGAAGATACAACTCAACTTTAGACCAGAATTTAATACTGTATTTTAACTAACTTGGGATCTGTTGCTTAATAATAATAGTAAATCATTTATTTTCAGGCATTTCACCCATAAATCTACAAGCAATCTTAAATTACATTTCACGTAATTACAATTAAAAAGAAAATTAATAAATTATAGATATTTATTAATATTGTCTGATTAATTGTAATTATTGAATTACAGCAATTTCTAATGCGGGTCCATAAAGAAAGCTGCTCTTTTTCTTAATTGGACGTAGTTCCTGAAAAACGTTCCAAGTCACAACCATCACATTTTAAAGAATTCGTGTTTAAAGTTTAATAAATATTAGTGTATTATACATATTACATATGGGTTGGGCTACTAAATCATAATGTTATATATAGAATCAGTCCGTTAATGTGAATCTCGTGACCAGTTTTGTGTTCTTAACTCAATTTCACAATCAACATGATTATAGTTTGGAACGTTTTTCTGGAAATACGTACTATAACAGCATAGGAAACGTCAACCCTATTATCCGCAAACATGCCCGACGTGCTACAGCGCCACGGTAGTTTAAGCATTGCACTAATAGGGAGATAATTTTGTTATGGAATAGGAGGACAAACGAGCGTACGGGTCACCTGGTGTTAAGTGATCACCGCCACCCGCATTCTCTTGCAACACCAGAGGAATCACAAGAGCGTTGTAAGGTGTACGCGCTTTTTTTGAAGGTACCCATTCCGTATCGTCCCGGAAACACCGCACAAGGAAGCTCATTCCACAGCTTAGTAGTACGAAGAAGAAAGCTCCTTGAAAACCGCACTGTGGAGGACCGCCACACATCCAGATGGTGGGGATGATATCCTAATTTGTGGCGTGTCGTGCGAAGGTGGAATTATTTTAATTGTTAATTAACGATTAGTTTGAATCATCAAATTAATTATTGTTGGTCCAGGTACCGAAGAGGAGTCTTCAGACCGGCACTCGTCGGAGGAAGACGGTGAAGGGGAGGGGCATGACGTGTTCGCCATCACGGAAGCCCAGGCACGTCACTATGCATCTCAGTTCGCTCAGCTCCGACCTGAGAGAGGCCTGCTCTCCGGACAAACCGCTAGGTAAACGCTATGGTGTATTTACATAATTTATATGTGTTCGGGCTCAGGAATAATATCTGGGACTGTATTAAGGTTTCCTATAGTCGCCGGTTTTGGCTCGTTAAATAAATGAATTTATGTAGGCACTTTCAATCAACCAAGAATCATGAGGAAAGAAGTAAAATGCAATCCACTAACCTTTGGACACTCCCACGTCACTCAGGTGGCGGCGGCGCAGCAGCTCCAACGGTTCTGACTCAGGTGAACGTCACGGTGGCGATCGCAAGCTTGCAGAGTTTATATTGTATTGACTAGACTTGATGACCACTGGTCACTGATCACTCAGGGTAAACACGGTTTACATATGTAGTGCTATCGACCACGCCCGAGCAAAGATCAGTTGTCTCTGTCCGCTTGTCAAACCAACCGCGACTTGTTTCATCGGATAGTGGAGCAAGCAATTCTTTTTGATGTCATTTCTAATATACTAGATACTACTACCGCTTCGGAAACAAATGGCGCTCTGAGAGAGAAGAAGCGGCGCAAGAAACTCTCCCAGCATTTTTTTTGCGCTCTTTTTAATCAAATATACAATATTGTATTGTCATTGCTTTAATAAGTGTCATTAATGGTGTCATTCATACTTATTATTTGGAGCAAAGACGTTGACTAAGAGAAAAATGCTTAGTTGCTGTACCATCACTTTATTACATAACAACATATCTTCTTCACCTCCACCTCCTCTTCCTCTCCATACTGGAGGTCAGCAGTCAGCTTTTTAAACTTCTCCTTATCCATGGCTTAGTGGAATCGTTCTTGGACTTCTTGATGCCAGTCCACTCCCTTATATTTCTGAGCCAAGACTTCTTACTTCTTCCAACACATCTTTTCCCAGCAATTTTCCCCATCGATATTGTTTGCAGCAGGCGGTATCGATCGTTGCGCAGTATATGACCTAGGTACGAGATCTTACGGCAGTTTGATAGTTAATTAACTCCATGTTCTTCTGCATTCGGACAAGGACCACTGCGTTAGACACTTTGGCCGTCTAACTTATGTGGAGTATTCTACGATACGTCCACAGCTCGATGATAACATATACAGGGTGGTTTTTTTAGAAGGGTGGTGATGGCCAAGTCGGAAACTACGAGACTAAAGTCGTGAATGGAGTCATGCCCTCGATTTATAAAAAACCAATAACTGCATATTTATTTTTTTTTGACGGAAATCGACCCGAATAATTTTTCAAAAAAAAAATTATAGCCTGTATTATTGGACCAATGGACTCTGTTGCTGATAATAAAGAAATATTGTGCCCTGTGCTGCCCCGGGGCGTAAAAAGAATAGGGTAGTCCCAGGTCCAAGGGTGTCGTAAGAGGCGACTACGGGCTTTTTGAAAGTGGGAGAGTCACGCTGCTGTCTTATGACGTCAGCACAATCGGGCCGGACTCGTCCGGGTTACTTAACTTGACGGCGCAGCCGGCCTTGTGTTTCCTTACGGAGACGCAGATATCTCGACCTAGCGATACGTCATATTTAACGTACCCCGGGTACAAAATTGAGCATAATTTCATGCCTCATGCCGGGGTATGTGTGTACGTTAGGGTGGATATCTGCTGTCGCCGTCTCGGCAATTTTGAGGGTAGGGGCCTGTCTACTCTCTGGCTCCGCGTAGATTTAGAGGACCGCGTCCGCATCTATGCGTGTGTCTACAGGTCCCATAGTGGTAACGCAGAAACGGATCACCTCATGGGCTGCGTTCAAGCGGCATTTGATGACGTGCTTGCTCAGATCCCCTCCGCTGAAATCGTAGTCTTGGGTGATTTCAACGGGCACAATGCCGAATGGCTTGGATCACGTACCACAGACTACGCAGGGCGATCTGTGCATAATTTTGCATTGGCGTATGGTCTGTCCCAATTGGTTGAGTCGCCGACGCGGCTCCCGGATGTGGATAACCACATGCCGTCCTTATTAGATCTTCTGCTGACTACACATCCCGGTGGTTACCAGGTCTCTGTCGACGCCCCTCTCGGAACGTCCGACCATTGCCTGGTCAGGAGTGTAGTGCCTATCCGACGCCAACGTCGCAGACCACCAGCGACCCGCCGCGTTTTGCACTACAAGTCAGCAGATTGGGATAGGATGCGTTCCTTTTTTGCATCCTACCCTTGGGGCAGGGTTTGTTTCCTTTCGGATGATCCTAGTGCCTGCGCCGTTGCAGTAGCCGATGTGATACTGCAGGGCATGGATATTTTTATACCAAGCTCTGTAGTACCGATCGGTGGCAGATCACAGCCCTGGTTCGATGCGTCAGTTAAAGCAGCATCTGACT
>CATIXQ010000014.1:7893533-7913249 GCA_949711755.1 Leptidea juvernica
ATTCAAACCAACCTAAACATTGCAACTGAAAAAAAAAAGTTCGTTTGCATACTTTTCCTTTTACTAAGTGTCATGGCGACACCGTTAAGATTTGACCGGAGTGAGACTGTTGATTTGATTTTTTGTACTACTTGACTTTGAATTACAAAGATTTTGTCAAAGCCCTGGGCAAGTCGCCACGTGCCACAACAATTTAATCAATTTTTTGTATGAGTAAAACGTGATTTGCAACGAGTTAACAAACAGTTCTTCATCTTTTTCTACAGTTATTATTCTATGAAAATCTCTAATGAAATGTATTTTTTTCCAAATTCTGGCTTTGTAATGGAGACATCCAAATGTTTTGAGCTGTCTTTAGTATTAATTTCGCAAATATTTGTCGTAGTCTCGTGCCAGAGTTTGGCGAGTCAACATGTCCTGAGAATGCCTCATGTAGAGGCGAAACACGTGTCTAATTAACAATAAAGAATACTCAAAACATTTGCATAGTTATGGATTTCCTCGAAGTAACGCCTACTTCAATAGTTTTTTTTATTAGCATTCAACATCCCGGGGAAACAATTTAGTATTTATTTTCTAAAGTATCAAAGCAGAACACTAATTATTAATTAAAACTATTGCACATAATATGAGTTATGTATAAATAATAATAAATTAGTCATTCATCTATTTTAAAACCAGCCAGTTCAGAGAGATCTAGAAGTTAGGCAATATATTCTACATATGAATGAGTGTAAAGCTATTCAATGTTTTATTTCCTTTCTCTTGATTTTATTTAAATAAGGACTGAGAGAGACAAAACAGTTGATTAGATCATTTATTTGAGAGCTATTGATGTTCCATATGTTTAGGTAATCTCATATTATTCATTTATATTAAGTTTATTATTTATATCATGAGATAAAAGCTTTATAACTGTTAAATGAGCCAAAAGATTTATATTTTATTCTGTAATACTGAAAATAACGATTTTCAACTAATGTTAATTTTTGTTTTTTTTATTGGGTGTTTTTGATGTATTTGTACAATTGCTGTAGTGATGAACAGCCAACTGATCTAGAACTACCCTCGTATAAGTTTTTTTTTTATTTATATTCGGATCATTCTGTATATTTTCAGATTATACAAAGTTTTAACTGATTGTAGGTAGATGATGTGTTGCTTTAAAAAGTTTGAGTCTGATTTAAAAACTGTATGTATGTATTTGGACTTTGTCCTGTATTTTTCTACCCTCTTTCCAAGTTTGTTGCCCTAATTATTTGCCAACAACAATTTTGTGCTGCAAATTAACTCGTTTACTTTTTCGGAATGTCAAAATGGCTATTATAGGATAGTTTGGAGATACCTTGATTGTTTGGGCTGTTCCAAAAAAGATGTCAGTACCATCTAGATCGAAATTCTGGACTGTGAAATTGTATTTATTTTAGTTTTAGGAAGAACATATTGATACCTCAGTTCATAAGGAGTCCACCTTCGCACGACACGCCACAAGTTAGGATATCATCCCCACCATCTGGATGTGTGGCGGTCCTCCACAGTGCGGTTTTCAAGGAGCTTTCTTCCACGTTCTACAAAGCTGTGGAATGAGCTTCCTTGTTCGGTGTTTCCGGTACCTTCAAAAAAAGCTCGTACACCTCCTGTGATTCCTCTGGTGTTGCAAGAGAATGTGGGCGGCGGTGATCACTTAACACCAGGTGACCCGTATGCTCGTTTGTCCTCCTATTCCATAAAAAAAGAGTAACAATCCAGAAAAGCGTTCCAAAAGACATCGACTCGAGTTGTCTCTGTTTGGAACGAGAATATTCTAGACTTATGATGAAATATTGCTACTAAACTACAGTCATTAACGACTTGTTTCTTTGTGATAATGGCGGGTTATCGTTTATAGGACAATTCCTCATACTTATCTCAAAATTACTGAATTTTAGGCTTGGACGCGAGGTATTGGTATCTAACAGTAGTTTGTTCGTCATCGTAGCTATTGTCAACTAAAAGAAGGTTATATAAAGTGCCTTTATCAAGTTCTTAATCTCATAAATTATTTTTTGCATTAATATGTTATTATTATTACTTTAGTGTAATGTAGATGGTAGTTCACCTACATAAAAATATATGTTTGCTTTGAAGTGCGTAAATTAATGTAAGCTTATTTGAAATCGTATTGCACATTTCATACATTTAAGACAAAATATTATAAAATTCCGCCATTAAACCGGTTGCTATATGTTCTATAAACAAATATAACTAGTTCGTAATGTCAATGTTCACTCATAATACGTTAAAAAAAAGAAAAAAGAGGCTATTTATCTATTTTATCATTAACCAGAACAATCATAATCGTTTTTATTCAAAATTAAAAAATAAATCCAATTGTAATATTAAAAAAGTGGTAAACGTGTCGACAAATCTACCTCAAAAAATTATTATTAACAATTAAAGGCGAATTCAGACAACTCGAATTATTTAACCAGTATCCGGATAGTTGCTATAGAAATTATTCTAAATTCTAATTCAAATATTTTTATTCAAAATAGGATGTGACATCACTTATTAAAAGTCAAAAACTCTATTTTTAAAAAGCGATATAATGGTAATATATTTAGAATATACTTTAGGAATCTTCAAAATTCGATATTATTGTGAAATATTTAATTTTTAAAGGCCTGGATACATAGTTCTTAAACCACCGAGTATATGCTCTGTTGCCAATTTTAGCCATGAACAACTAAGTACGTTCCGGCTGTATGTAATGAACATTGATAAAAAAAATATTTAAAGTTTTTAAATATATTTAATTTTACGTATTCTATTATTTTAAAGTACTGATTATTAGATTTTAATTGGAATGCTGTCAACACTACAAAAGGAAGCATTTATGTAAATCAAATTGAAGGGTACAACTGTATAATGTTATACTATATTGTATATTTTTTATATTTATTGATTTTATTAAGAGGTAGTGTCGCTTTTATTGCATTCCTTTTTATATTAACGCTCTGTGGAAAGTATAAAAATCTTTAAAAAAATATTTCGACTTCCCTGTACTTTATGAATGTTGTATATTATATGGATGTAAAGTGTTGTATAAATGTATTGGTATAAGTAAAGTCTATGCGGGATTGTTAATATTGCAGGTGATGTGACCCGTTGGGATAGCTGCGATATAATGTAAAGAATAATGATAATAGTTAGAATTCATTTTTTTAAGCTGGCAACACAATGTATAAAGTCTCCCCACCCTTCCCGACTATCTAACCTATAATTTACTGCAACCGAAGCATTGTTTAATTTATTTATGGAATATAAACCATGCACATAATATTAAATTATTACGAAATAACAATGCATTGAGCATTGTTTTATTTAAGTTAAGTTGAATCATGTTTTTTTAGATGTGACAACACAAAGTAAATAAAAAAACTGGCAATTTAATTAGCTTTGGTTGGTATGGAAATTGTTTTGAAAAAAAAAAACATTTCCACTGTATAAAATGATTGTCTACAATATCAATGTAAATATAATAAAATGCTTTGTGATTTGTAAACACGAACCTTTCTCACACAAATTTATATTTCGGTCCAATTTTTGTAATAATAATTAGTGTGTACAAATTTTCACCATTACTTTTACTGTACCTATGTGTTTTCGGTTTCAGTAATGCATATTTTACTTATTGTATGTAGTTAAACTATGTAAAATAAATTATATGAAAAACAGGATTATCGTTTTACTTAATCTATGTAAACCTACATAATATAAAAAATTAAAATGGTAGAAGTAGAGACTGCCGATAGAAGTGTTAATTTAGAACTTTTAGTATTATAAATTGAAATTTCATAATGTTTAAAAACAATTAAATTATTCATTTCAATTTATTTTTAAAACTCATTTTCAATATTATATTAAACAAATACACTATTACAACAATGCACAGTATAAACACATTGAACTTTTCACTAAATTCATTCAATTTCACTTATAAGATACAGCACTAATGTTGCACAATACGTCAGCTGTATAGCTATACTTGTACAGATATACTGCTTTAAGCATTTTGGTGACGCGAACTCACGTGATTTAACCCATCCAAAAAGTGTATAACTTTATATATTTTTTTTATTATTTATTTATCGCGTGCGCCAGTCATGAGCATGGTATGGTATAGGCTCCTGTTTCCGCAATTAAACCGGTCCATTTTGTGTGCAGTAATGGCCAGTTACTCCAACCAGCCCAGCTCCTTCCTGAAGTTCAGAAGATTCCTGGGGTGTTCGCAGACTTCCTGGAGCGACCTCGTATTGGTTAAGGTTTTTGCCCGTTGGTTGGCCACCCCCGCACATTCCAGGATTACGTGAGCGACCGTTTCGTCCTCGGCCAGACAGCCTCTGCACTTAGGACTGTCCGTTACGCCGATTGTGAAGAGGTGTTTGTTTAGTGATGTGTGACCCGTTTGCGTGTGCCCACCATTATACGGATTTCATGTCTGTTGAGGTTGATAAGTCTATGTGTCAGTTTGGGCGACAATGCAGGTATCGCCTCTTTCGACTGTCTACAGCTTGAGACATTCATCCATCGGGTGTTGTGTAGGTCGTTGGTGAGAGAGCGTATCCATGAGCTCATTTGGCTGAAGAGCAGGGGCAGAAGTGGCAATGGACCAGTCACTAGATTTGCCGATGCCCGCATTGCAAGCTCATCCGCTGCATCATTTCCCAACGAACCGCTATGTCCCTTGATCCATTGCAGAGTTTCCCGGTTATAAGAGGCAACTTGTTCCAGGGTTTGGTGACACTCGTGTATTAGCGCTGAGTTGTAGGTACCCTTACTGTCAGTACCGCCATACTGTCAGAAAGAATTCTGATTCTGTGGCCGTGTACTTTTCTTCTTAATATTGCGCTGGCAGCTTCCTTGATGGCTATGCACTCACATTGGAAGATGGAGCTGTGTGCGCCCAAGGGTATGGAAGTGTGTATGTTCAGTTCCTGTGAGAAGATGCCGGCACCAGTTCCAGTAGCCATTTTCGAGCCGTCTGTGTAAATTCTTAATTAATTTACACCTGACTGGTCAGCATCTCTCTCATGTGATAGTTCTTATGAAAAGCAAGTGTTTTAGGTATCTTATCGCATGGTGCCTCACAGAGTGGATAGTCCTTTGTTACCCTATTCCAGAGATTATCTGTAAGGCAGTCCTTATTCTTCCATACACGCAACAGCTTTAGACGTAGAGTCGCCATTGTCGCTTCTTGTTGAAAGTGTATGTCGAGTGGTGTTGGTCCTAGAATAGTTTCAAGGGCGGAAGTAGGCTTGGTGCGCATGCATCCTTTTATGGCTGTGCAAGCCTGCCGCTGGAATCGCTGCAGCTTGGTATGTGCTGTCACAAGCTCTGCCCTGGGCCACCAAGCTATTGCTCCGTAGGAGATAATTGGTCTGATGACTGCTGTATAGAGCCATCTGCTTATCTTTGGAGCAAGACCCCAGGTTTTGCCTATGAGTTTTCTGCACTGCCAAAAGATGATGCACGCTATTTCCAGCTTGTGTTCAAGGTGTTTGTTCCAAAGCAACTTACTATCCAGTATGACCCCTAGGTATTTAACTTTTTTAGTAAGGTTTAGTTCGGTAAACATAATTGTATTAATGGTTCGAACAGTTTTGGTAATGTAAGATTACCAAGGCTGCGTTTGTTTGTGAATAGTATTAGCTCCGTCTTTGACGGATTAGCTGTAAGTTTGTGTTGCGCGCACCATTGTTCAAGAATCTTAAAAGCAGATCTTATGAGGCTACATAAGACGCTCTCAAATGGTCCTGTTATTAGAATGGCGTCGCGTCGTCCGCATAGCCCACCGTGTATAGTTTCTTTTTGTTTAGCCTTGTGATGAGCTCATCCACCACAAGGTTTCAGAGCAGCGGCGAGAGTACCCCTCCTTGTGGGCAGCCCGTTGCCACCACACATCTAGTACTGGTGTTCACAGTGAATCGCATCGCCCTATGCCTCAACATGCTGTCTATCCACCCGGCAATTGTAGGATCTACATCATGATCGGCTAGCGCTCGGCCTATTCTAGTGAAAGAGGTTTTGTCGAAAGCGCCTTCGATATCAATAAAAGCACCTAAGGTTGATTGTTTACGTGATAATCCTTTCTTTACAAGAGATGTTACACAATAAAGTGCGGTTTCGGTTGATCTGCCCTGAGTAAAGGCGTGTTGGTAGCGGTTTTTGTATGAGAGCATTTTCCCTAATATCCATATCGCAGTCTCTCTCTAGAGTCTTCAACAAAAACGATGTGAGAGTGATTGGCCTGTACGATTTGGGATTTGTATAATCACTTTTGCCGGGCTTAGGGATAAATACCACTTTTACCTCCCTCCACTGGAGCGGTATGTATTTGTAGGCCAGGCATGCCCTGTATATAGCAGTGAGATGTACTGCTAGCGGCCCCATGCCGCTCCATTGTAGCAGCCCTGGGAAGATCCCGTCCAGGCCTCCTGATTTAAATGGAGTCCTGAGCATGTCGGTGACGGGAACCTATAAGGTTTTCCTCTACAATAAAATCCCAACTGCAATACTTTATAAACTTCATGATACTCATTCCAATGCTTTCCCGGTCGGTACTGCCAGAACTGCTATTTCCCTGTATTTAAAATCTGTAAAATCTTAGAAAATATTTTTTTTTTTATGGAATGGGAGGACAAACGAGCGTACGGGTCACCTGGTGTTAAGTGATCACATGCTGTTAAGGGCCAACTGTGACGACGAAATTATATAAAATTTAATAATGCTTTAATAAATAGTCCCAGACGTAGTCGCTAACTATGGGCCTGATGAGAAAGCTCATGGTCGCTCGGAGGGCAATGGATATGCGAGATCGCATCAGAAATAGGAGAACCAAAGTCACCGTCCAAATGATTGCGAAACTGAAGTGGCAGTGGGCAGGGCACGTAGCTCGACGGACAGGTGGCCAGTGGGGCAGTGAAGTCCTTGAATAGCTACCACGTACCAGAAGACACAGTGAGGTAGGCCGCCCACAAGATGGACCGACGATGTGGTCAATATAGCCGGAATACGTTGGATGAAGGCAGCGCAGGACCGATCGTCGTGGAGATCTTTGGAGGAGGCCTTTGTTCAGCAGTAGACGTCTTCCGGCGGGTGATGATGATGATGAAGTAGTAACAATTCAAGTTTATTTTTGAACTATCACCAGCACCGATCATCATTAAATACTGCAGACTCACACAAGAGTTGGTAAATTTTCCCGTAATTTCTAAGAGTTCCTGAGAGGCCAATATAAGGTCGGGTCCACATAGAACAAACAACGACGAAAGAAACCTACGGAACGAAAGAGAAAGAGTATGCTCGGAGAGGTGTGTGAAAGAGATGGGAGACCTGTACATTCACAATGTGGACTATCTAATTATCTTTTGTATATGAAACCAATCAAGGTAGGCGGGTCAGGTGGTGTGGCCAAGTTGTATTCTCAATATGGTGGTAGCTAATCATTTTATCAAATGTTATGATAGAGAACTAAGGATTACCCATATGGAATTTGTTTCTAATTTCTACCTAGGCATTTGAGTCAACAGTTAAGTCATAGGTTTACATTTTAAAAGAGAATTTGTCACCACACCACAGCTTCATTCTCAAGACTAATAATTTTCAGTGTCAATTAATATACCACAGTTGCTATTGGTATCCAGACAAATGTTCACAGAGAAACCTTTTATAGTACACTCGGTTATAAAACCGAGACCGACAAATAATTGTCTGCTATTATAGGAATACCTATTAGGTTGCATTTTGACAGGAAAACATTAAAAATGAGTATCCAATAAAGTTATTGGATACTCATTTATTGTTATTTATTATTATTTATTATGTTTATATTATTTATTATGTTATTCCATTATTTCATACTCATATTTAAGTAAATATGAGTATGAAATAATGAGTTAAGCAATAGTTTGGTATTTAAACATATTAAGCAATATAATTCGAAAGTAAAGAGTCCAAGTCATAAGTATATAAGTTAAACAGAATCGGACTAACTCTCCGTATATTTTTCTGATTCTTTTGATAATATATTGTTCGTGCATACTGTAATAAAATTTATCGCGATGGAGACAATCTCAACCCCCGAAGCCCGTAAGTCGGACGGCTCGTTCATATACATACCTACTTATTATGAAACTTAAAATGAAACTTAAAATCTTATTCATGCCTAGACTCTAACTATATACATTTAAAAACAAATATGTATTTTATATCAAAATAGGATGTGAAAATAGGACATCACTTATTGAAAGTCAAAAAACTACCACCCATTCCAAAATGAATGCCTCAGGCCTGCGAAGAATGGGCGCAACAAACTCAGCGGGCTTTTTTTTCATCAAAATATGTTTTACAATTAAAGTAACATTTACAAAGTAACATTGTACAATTAAACTTATTATTTAATAGCCTGAGGGCGGTCACTCCATTCCCAATCTGAGGTATCATTAAGAAAGTTATTTATGGTAGGTATAGTTTGCATAAATTGACAAAGATTAGCAAAATCATAATCGAGATCTCCGTAAAAATAAATTTGTTCAATAAAAATAGCAATCAGTAGAAGTTACCTTATTAATAATTCTGTTGTGCAGTGTTCAAAATTTATCAGTAATTGTTTTCCACTAATAGTTTCCAGTGACACTCAATTTAAACACAAAACAAAATCTGTAGTGGAACTCCCGTGTTAACGATACAGTAAGCAGAACAGTGACAGTAGGTATATAACTTTAAATTAACAAAAAAAAACTATATCTAAATTGTTATTTATACCAATTATTAAATTATTTATCGCACGGTTGAGGATCGTGCACTGTGATACATTATAAAAAAGTGAAAATAATAAGTGTAACAGGTAATGTGGAAAAAATAAAGACGGTACTTGTAAATTTATTATTAACTGTGAATATAACTGTACTGTTCTCTTCGTTCATTCCGCGTCTACGTCATACTGTGTTTACCGCTAATTAGCTATGAACTGCTTGGGATGTAAGAAAGCTGTCAGCCAGTCTGACTTACTTAAATGTGTTGCATGTAAAGCGTGCTATCACTACCAATGCATTGATTACTCGTCAGCATATTCTAAGTCAAATATTAGAGAACTGAATCGATCGTGGCGCTGCGAGTCATGTGCAAATATTACTCGTAGAACTAGAAATGATGATACTCCCGTAGGATCGCGACATAGGCTGAACAATGTTCCAGTGGCTTCGGCTCAATCACTGCCTGCTTCCCAACCCTCTCATGGCAAAATTTCAAGCAATGACTCACTTGATAACTCTTTTTCTAAATCAATTAATTCGAATAATGGGTGTGAACCACTCAATATTGATTCAAGAGCTACAATCAACATGAGACAATTTAGTGAGCTTATTGATTTAAAGTTAGATAGTATCAGATCTACACTCTCCTTTGAAATTCAGGAAAAAGTGAAATCTGAAGTGAAAGCTGTTGTGGAAACAATTAAACAAGAGTTTACTGAAACTACAGACTTTATATCTAAAGAACAAAAAGACACAAGAACAAATCTTGATCAGGCTATTAAGAGAATTACTGAACTCGAAGCACAGAAAGCCAAGGTACAATCTGATATGGCTAAGTTGGAGTATCGTCTTTATCAATCCGAAAAAGCTTCAAGGAGCTGTAACTTAGAGGTTCAATGTATTCCAGAGCGCCGGAATGAGAACTTAGCCATGTTGTTTAAGAAGCTTTGTGAACAAATAAAAATGCCCATATCGGACAATGATATACGCTCGTGTCGTCGAATTGCCAAACTTAACCCCTCATCTGACAGGCCTCGAAATGTACTTGTAACACTTCCATCTGAACGTCACCGTGATGCAATTATATCATGCGTCAAGAGATACAACAGAGGTAATCCGATGGATCACCTAAATTCCGTTCACATCGGAGTTAGTGGAGATAAAATACCTATTTTCGTGGGTGAACACCTTTCAAAGCAATGTAAGGACTTGCATGCAGCCGCGCGACATCTGGCTAAGGATAAGGGATGTTAGTACGTATGGGTTAAATTCGGCCGAGTATATATAAGAAAAGACGACACCTCACCCGCTATTTACATTAAAGATATCATGAGTCTTGAGAAGCTAATTTTGTGATATATATTACTTATTGTTTTGTATAAATATTTAGTTTTAAGGTTAAACGTTTATTACGTTATTTGGATTTTTAAATATCAGTTTTTTTTATGAAAATATTTTATCAGAATGTTAACCGAATAAGAAGTAAATTAACGGAATTGTACAAAAATATCCTAATTGAGAATTATGATATTATCTGTTTATGCGAAACAAACCTAGATAGCTCTTTCTCTAATAGTGAATTTGTGGATGACAGGTATACCGTATTTCGTAGAGACCGCGAATCTACTTGTTTGTCAAAGCAATCCGGTGGGGGTGTTCTGTTAGCACTTAAGAAAAATCTATTTGCAATTAGACATCCCGAACTTGAAAGCTCATTAGAGGATATATGGATAACAGTACGAGAGAACCGAGGACCTCGTGGATTTAACTTAAATATATACCTTGTATACTTACCTCCCGATCTGAATGTCACTCAATGTCGCACTTTTTATGATAATTGTTGTAATACGCTTTTAAATCTAAACAATTCTAAAACTATTATTCTCGGTGATTTTAATGTGCCTGGTAGTACATGGTCGTGCGATAACATTTCCATTCCTCGTCTGTGCCCTAGTAAAGCCTACGATACCAAATCTTCGCTACTTATTGATCTACTGGAGGTGGGTGGCCTGTCGCAATATAATTATGTTCGCAATTCAAATAATCGTACTCTTGACCTTTTTATGACAGATCTGACAAACGTATCTTTATCTGAGAGTTCCCCATTATGTGTGCACGACCGACACCACCCAGCCATTGAGATCGATGTGTCTATTGAATCTAATATTAAAAATATACAAAACAAATCTATTATGGTGCCTAACTTTCGTAAATGTGACACAAAAAGTTGTATACTACAACTTAATAATAACACATGGGACAGTATTTTAAGCCATAGTGATGTCAACTTGAGTGTTAAATATTTTTATGAAATACTTAACGACACAATAAAAAGAAACACAAAATATAAGCGAATAGGTCGATTGAACTATCCTATTTGGTTTTCAGAATCTTTGAAAGCCTGTATAGAAGAGAAAAATCGTATCCATAAAAAATATAAAAAAACCAATAATCCGAGGGACTTCGACGAGTTTCGGTTATTACGCTCTAGGTCCAAGGCTCTGATTAAGGCTTGTTATAACTCATTCCTTTTAAGTGTGGAAGAGTCGCTTAATAATTCAACCAAACTATTCTTTTCTTATATTAAAAGTAAAAGACTTGGACCGTCAATCCCCGAGACCATTAAGTTTGGTGACAAAATTGCAACTGGTGGTGAAGCCGCAGCCGAACTCTTCTCCGAGTATTTTTCATCAGTTTTTGAACCAGATAGGTACATGAACGATTCTTTATCAAGTCAGCCTACTATTAATTATCCTCTATTTTCAGTGCACATATCTAAAGAGGATATTTTAAAGAAACTCAATGCATTGGATCCTAACAAAGGAGCTGGGCCAGATGGCATTCCTCCCTACTTTATTAAGCATTGCTCAGAGGCTCTGATAGACCCTCTTTACTTGATTTTTAACAAATCTATACAAACTGGTGTTTTTCCTCATCCTTGGAAAGAAGCACACATCATACCAATACACAAATCGGGTGACCCTAGCGACTGTACTAATTATAGGCCTATAAGCATCTTATCCAGTTTTGCCAAAATATTAGAGTCCTTAGTTTACGACCACCTATACCACCACTTTATCCCGCATATCACTCAGAAGCAACACGGTTTCTTAAAAGGAAGGTCAACCGCCAGTAACTTGATGGAGTATACAGACTTTATTTGTAGAGCTTTCAACGATCATGGTCAAGTTGACTCTATCAATACTGACTTCCAAAAGGCTTTTGATAGAGTAAACCATAGAATATTGGCCTGTAAATTGGAGACTATGGGTCTGCATGGTTGCCTCTTACGTTGGATAAAATCTTATATATCCAATCGTAGTCAATTAGTAGCCCTGAAGGGATTCTACTCACGACGAGTCTCTATAATATCCGGCGTTCCTCAGGGATCCCATCTCGGCCCATTGATGTTTATTATATATATTAATGATCTGATCCCTAGGCTAAGAAATGTTTCCCTGCTTTATGCGGATGACCTTAAAATTTTTAGTCGAATTAAAACTGTTAGTGATTGTATTGATCTACAATTGGATCTTGATACTCTACTCCATTGGTGTAGTGCTAACAGTATAAGTTTGAGTATAAAAAAATGCTCCATTATATGTTTCACTCGTATTAAAAACCCAATTTTGTTTGACTATAAAATTGATAATATACCACTTGAGCGGAAGTTTGTTTTACGGGATCTAGGTATTGCTTTTGACTCGAAACTAACTTTTAAATATCACTATGAAGAAATAGCCAAGAAATGTAATAAGCTATCTGGCTTCATATGCAGAGCTACTAAAGAATTCAAGTCACCAAATAGTTTAATGTTACTCTATAAGTCGCTAATCCTGAGCCAAATCGAGTACGCCTCCATTGTCTGGTCACCTCAATATAATACATATACTGATATGCTTGAGTCTATTCAAAGACGTCTTCTTCGCGTATTGACGATTAGGTTTGGTCTAAAAAGGGAGCTGACTACATATGAGGAAAGGCTATCTCACTTCAAGTTACTGAGCCTCGAGAGTCGTCGCAAATTGCATGGCCTAACGACTTTATACAAAATACTGGATGGCACAATTTCTACTTCCCTCTTGTCGAATATCCATCTAAGAGTTCCCGGTCGGTCTTCAAGACATGAACAGCCTTTTATCATTCCGTTCTGCAATAATAACGTGTCCTTCCATAACCCTATCTATAGAATTTGTCGTCAATACAATGCAGTACTACTCGAAATCAGTGAAGTACCTGACATCCACAGTTCATCTGTTTGTAAATGGAAATCTAGTTTATATAAATTCCTTAATTAGTTTAAATTTTTAAAAAAAGCATCTTACTATAACTACCATAATTATTCACTTCTATTTGTCCAAATATATATTCTCTCTATCTTTTTCTTTTATAATACTACATTACCTAAAGTTAGTTTTAAAATCGCTATTTCTGTTGTATTTGCATAGTTATTAATTTATGCTAAACATGCTGAGTACACACCCTCGTGGAGTTGCAGCCTATCTTGTATTTAGCTGATAGTTTATTTTTTTTATTATGTATTTGTTGTAATTCTGTTGTGTGTACCTATTAAACAAATAAATAAATAAATATAGTAACCTCTACCACACAAACGTTTTTTAACAATTCTTTTGAATAACGTAATACTTTTGTTTTGAACATTTTCTGGGATCCTGTTCTAAAAGCATATACATCGCCCCACAAAAGACTTGCTAACTCGACTTAGCCGAGTAGTAGGTAAGTAGTAGTGCCTATGCTAATGTATGTTACATTACATTATCAAGAATATATTGAGAAGCAACAGTGAAGATGTTAATTTCTTTGAATTTTGCTCTCAATGATTCCTTAGAGCCTAGGTTATAAATAGCGCGAATAGCCCTTTTCTGCAGCACAAATATTGTATTAATATCGGCAGCACTGCCCCACAGCAATATACCATAGGACATAAAACTATGGAAGTAACTAAAGTATACAAGTCGCGCCGTATCTATGTCAGTTAATTGTCTAATCTTTTTAATCGCGTATGCTGCAGAACTAAGTCTATTCGCCAATCCTTCAATATAATAATATATAATATATCCTTCCCCATTGTAATTTGGAATCCAGAGTAATGCCAAGAAATTTAGCAGATTCCACCGGTTTTATCACCTCTCCGTTTAATAAAACACTTGCATCAACATTTTTGACATTTGGTACGGTAAATTTTATATATTTCGTTTTCTTGCTATTTAACAATAGGTTATTAGCGCTAAACCAGTACACGATGTCAGGTAGAATATCGTTCACTTCGTCATACATAGCTTAGTTTCTTTTTACTTTGAAAATCAGTGAAGTGTCGTCCACAAACAATACTACCTTATGTTTTTTCTCTATAAGATTAGGAAGATCATTTATATAAATATGGAAGAGGAAGGGTCCGAGAATTGTCCTTCTGGTACCCCCATACTGAGAGGAGTCCCAGGAGATCTCCTGCCATTCACGTCAACCTTCTGAATTCTATCGTGTAGATATGAAATCAGAAGATCGAGCGCAGTTCCCCTTATTCCATAGTGACATAGCTTCCTGACCAGCGTTGAATGTTGAACACAATCAAAAGCCTTAGATAAAGCACAGGAAATGCCAAGTGCATTCTGCGATTCCTCCCAGCATCCGTTGTTGAACGTCCCCTAGTAAAACCAAATTGTTTCAAATGAAGTAACTTATGAGAGTTAAAGTTTAGTTTTTTAGTTTAAAGCATTTGGCTTGAAATTATTTTTTCAATAATTTTACTAAGGGTCTGCAAAACCGACACAGGACGATAGTTATTCGGGTCAGAAGAGCATCCCGACTTAAATATTTGTGTGATTTTACTATGTTTCAGAAGATCAGGAAACACGTCATGATTAATACAATTATTGAAGACTATAGCAAGATATGGTGCTATGACATCAATTATTGAACATAGTATTTTAACAGAAATGGCCCTATATATTATCTGCAGTTTTTTTCATTTCTAGAGATTTAAAAGTTTCATTTATTTCTCCAGGGCTAACAAAACTAAAATTGAAACTTTGTTGACATTCTATAACATTTTCCAAAAGAAGTGACTCAACAACACTGGTGGAGGAGACAAGAGTATTTGTGATAGAAACTGGAATCTCAGAAAAAAAATCTCAAAAGCAGTAGCAACTTCCTGCTGCGATTGAATTATTGTATTGTTTATTGATAGATTGTATTCAATGTTCAATCTTCCAGATTCCCAGTTAATAACATTCCAAGTCATCTTTATTTTATTTGGTGCATTTTTAATCATTTGTCTGATATGCATAGACTTTACAACAGAGCACTTTTAAATAATTTAGAATATTTTTTAACATACTCGAGAAAAGATGCATCATGATTATACAATGATCTCTCACTATATATTCTTATTCTTATATAGTTCATATAGCCTTTGTCTGCTCTTATGAATGCCAGCTGTTGCCCAATCATTAAATGACAGGAGACCACCTGATTTGACTATCTTAGAAGTAAATATAGAAGCAAACTCTGTTTTAATTATTTTAAATAACATATCATACATTTCATTTGGATTAATATTATATTTGAATAAATCCAAATTTGAGAGTTTTACTGACACATTGCCTCTATATTTCTCCATTCGCCTATTATTCACAGGAACAAACGTAAACATTTTAATTTTAGTACATTTATTGACCTCAAAATTAAAAGAAGCTAACTGACCAAAGTGGTCTGAACTCAGTTTGTTAATTATTGCCTGAGAAATGGGTTTATAATTGGTAAATATGTTATCAATACAGCTTTTGGAGGTGCTAGTTACTCTAGTAGGCTCTAAGAAAATATTAAAACTAATATGTATACACTAAATTTAAATATCAACTGGGTACAATAATTATACACTCTACTAATACTTAAAATACAAATTCAAAAATGAAATCGAAAAATTGGAAGAGAATAAAACGATCAATCAATTTGACATTTCGTGCGATATTTTCAAAAAAATTCTTAAAGTAATGTTTATAACGTGTTTATATTTTTCGTATATGGGCCCAAAATATGCACAGATAATCTAATTGGGACCTAAGTTATTTCGAATTGTGTGTGTAATTCGAGTTTTGTACACCTGATCGGGTGATAAATCTTACATCTAATACGCTCACGTGACAATGTTTTTCTTTAATATGTAAGTAGATCTAAGTACGTGTAAGTACATCGTTTTGTACCTAAAATGACTCCCAAATCTTTAACCTAACATTTATTTATTTATTTCTAAGTTAACTTAACAAATTTAAGGCTAAAGTCAAGTTTATTAAACTTAGGTAAATAGCGTACTTACTACGTAATCCATTCTTTATTTCCGATCATCGCGAGGCGTAGGTTAGTAAATGTAGAATATAAATATAGACACGCACGTTATCATTGTAAGCTGAAAATGAATAGATAACGCTGATAACAATTGAGAACATATGCCCACATGTAATATCAATACTTGTACTGCACATTCATAAAGTATAGTAAAATACAATATCTTATTTTGATTCAGTGTTTCACAAGCACCAGGATGTGGATTATCCTGAGCTAAAACTAGGGGCGCCGATTTTTATAAAAATAAAAGTTAAAATTAATAGTACTAATAAAATTTATTGCCTTGAAGAAAATTTGAATATACAAAATCAACTTATTATAAACATACATTAAGACAAAGGGTAGTAGGCTCAGCTCCCCAACTCCCTAAGATGTTAGGTGGGATACATAGTAAAGAGGGGGCAACTAACAACTATTACAATGCACATAAGAAATCTCTGTATTAATGAGTGTATTTGTGTTGTGTACAAACCTATTTACATAATATATAAGATTCTTCAATTCTATAGAGGTAAAGCAAAAACTATTGAAACAAATTTGATGAAACTGTTACATATAAGCTAAGTCACAAATCTGATGCGGCATTAGTTTCATGTAAAACGTTTATATCTAAAAGCCAGACAAAGCCTTATAGAATGGATGTAATAAGGTAAACCGTGCTCGGGATACTATTACAACTGTATGACTAGTGCTCGCAGATAGATTAAAACCACGTTAAAATACGTACAAATTAATCAAGAGAAAATAAAGTTAATTATAAAAAAAAAAACATTGAAGGTGAACTAGAACCAAAATTCATAGCAAATAATTTTAAGACACGTTTCAAACTCGATTTAAACTGTAATAAGAAAGGTTTAAATAAATGTCTGAACTCTAACACAACTGCGCAGTGTGAACATTAATCCTTCACATGGTGCTATAACACTACTTCTCAGCTAAGGAAATCTTTCAAATTGTCACAAAAATGAAACGGGGCAAGTCACCAGGTCACGATGCAAGTATTGAACATATTATATTCTATGCGGGGCAGAATGTCTACCCAGTTCTGGCGCGACTTTATAATCTTTGCTTGCAACAATGTTTCTTACGACATTGTTTCTTACGACAACTTACAACATACTTTCTCAAGTATAACTTCTAACGCGTGTACATAAGTAAGTACACACACTCTTTTTTATGTTTTTTAATGTTTAATTTTTTAATGTAAAATATGGACATAGGCTAGCAAAAAAAAAATATTATTATTATCATAAGGTAGTCACTATTTAGTAATTATAATATATTGCCGCTAGAAGGGCGCCGTTGTGGTCCTTGTTTGGAGCACATAAGTAAATTTACGTTCTGTGTCTAGTACCTATGCCAGCTATCAATCTATCAAGTTGCAGTTTTCAGAATTTCTTTAACGGACTATCGAGCATAACATAATATTATGAGTGTCATTTATTAATCTTTTATGCTTTTTTCTAATTTATTGACATCTGAAATACATCGATTTCGTAACACAGTTACGTGTCGGTGTCGGTGTTGAAATCGACGTATTCATGTTGTAGGTAGGTACTTACTGTTCTGTAGGTGCCTGCTCGATCCTATAACACGATAACAATATAATATTGTAAAATTGTTGTAAATTTTGATTAAAAAAGTGGCAATGAGTTTCTTGCCGTGGTGATCAAAGTTAAAATGTAAGTACTTGTATGCTATTATAATATTCTTTGATGTTGGTAAAATTTAGATATTTTTGGCCTCCTCGTCTCGTCATAGATATTATACAAAGAGAAAAAAAAATCTATTTTTATATTGCACAAACATAATATATTACTGAAGTGTCCGTAACTTTATACCTACATTAATATAAGTAGCTCATTCAAAATGTACCTAACTAGATAATTATATTGTTATTTATAACATAAACATTAGAGCCCAGTAATCCATATCCAGTATGAAGCCTAGGTATCCTATCTCGCCGAAGAGGTGGACAAAGTGGGAGGCTCCTTTGCACAGGATGCCGGCTAGATTATGGGTACCACAACGACGCCTATTTCTGCCGTGAAGCAGAAATGTGTACAATGTAAGCATTATTGTTTCGGTCTGAAGGGCGCCGTATCTAGTGAAATTACTGGGCAAATGTATGTTGACCGTATCCGTATACTATATAATATATTTATTATCAAATATCAACTATCATTAACTTCCACAGTAAAATAAGGGGCGTTCTTGCTGTAACGTCATTGTGCAACTTAATTTATTTAATTAACTTAATTTGCTTCCCCCTAGTGATAGTTTTAATTTTATGTACCTAATATACCATAGTATTGTAAATATACCTAGTTAGTTATAAGATTTGTTTTCTTTGAAGAAATAAATAATCCTTACAGTAAGTAGGCAAGTTTTATATTTTAGTTTACTACGATATCCCATCAAGTTTTCTACTACGTAATCGAACTTTTTAACTCCGTGTAGCGAGCTAGAGAGCTCCCATAAATACCGGCAGTAAAAGTAATTTATGAGAAGGTCTTCTACAGAAGATTGTTATCCTATAACAAGGTCTGGACATCGACCGGCACGCGGTACTTTAAACTAAATTTCCATCCCTTTCCCTCCAGTACCAACGTGTATACCTGCCTAGCTTGCTGCCAGACCTTTTTGTGTTTGTTTGTGGCGACCCGGCAAACAGTGTTACTTCCCGCCCCCCCGCGAGGCGCTAACCGCGCGCCTTTCAGAACGTCAAGATACGCGCTTCGTGATGGCCGTGTTCATTAACGGAACAAATACGCGCGAAATATTACGATTACCTTATATTAATTGTGTCTTATATTTTTGAAATTGTTTTAAAATGAAGTGCTTATACGTGTTATTACTTACTTTAGCTCTAGAAGTTGCCTCCGAGGCATCTGTTCGGACATGTGAACCAATAAAAGTGGCGATGTGTAAAAACATTGGATATAATCAAACCGGAATGCCAAACTTGGCTAGGCACACACTCCAGGCTGACGCCGATGTGACTCTTCAGACCTTCAGTCCTCTGGTTCAGTACGGTTGTTCATCGCAGTTGCATTTGTTTTTGTGCGCCGTGTACGTGCCGATGTGTACAGATAAAGTTGCGCTGCCTATAGGACCGTGTCGGGGCCTGTGTGAGAGTGTATACTCTAGGTGTTATCCCGTGCTGCGAGGGTTCGGTTTCCCTTGGCCGGCGGAGCTCGATTGTTCCCTTTTCCCGGCAGAAAACAATCACGAGCACATGTGTATGGAAGGGCCGGGCGAACGGACATCGGTGATCGGGAGTATTCCCTTCGACACGAGTAGCAACAGCAGAGGCGCGTGCCGGAAGCTCATTAAGCCGAGTAGTTGGATTTGGGTGAGGAGCTCGGGCCGTTGCGCGCAGTTTTGTGACGCCGAAGTGCTGTGGGAAGGAGGCGAGAGGAAAGCGGCTGAGGTTTGGCTGGCGACGTGGGCTGCTCTGAGTTTCGCGTGTACGTTGGCAGCCGTGGCGGCGCAGCTGGCGTGTGGAGACCGCGGAGGAGCAGGCGAGCGTGCGCTGGTGCTGGTGGCGCTATGC
>CATIXQ010000014.1:7913649-7929848 GCA_949711755.1 Leptidea juvernica
GCACGTTTCATACCATCGAGAGAATCGCTTTTTTCTTAGTGAGTTTCGCTAGGCTGGCCTTAATTATTTAAATATTTATTGTAGAGCTTATAGAAGAAAAGGATTTTACGTAATACATCTATAATTTGTAAATCAAAATTTGGCTAACAATCTTTCATCTCGAGGACTATTGTAAATTTATTGCGTTCTCTGTGTTTCACATTTCGTATCTATTTATCATACTTTAAAAATTGGCTAGGGAACAATCTGTCCATTCTTTGTGTCTATGGTGAAATCGTTCATAACACACAAAGAATAGAGAATAAATAAACTCTCTTCAATAAATCATGTCGTTTATGTTTGGTGCATCAGTCAAAACCGATTACGAAATGTGGGTTGTGAGATGCGTGTACACACGTCATAACTATTCAAAAATAGTTCTTGGGAATAACGACGTGTTGTAAATTTTATTTATGAAAATATTTTGTATAGAGGCGGTGGATATTAGAATAAAATAGAACAAAGTCTCTATTAGCTTATGCCTGATTGAGAACACGGACTAGTAAAAAAAGTAGGACTCCGCGCCGTGATATTAGCAAGTGAAGCACCTTTATGCTTGTGTGTGTGCGGTTACGGGGTATACCAGTTACACAATTTTTTCTCCCTTAAATAAACATATATCCACAAATACTTTTATATTATTGTTTTTACGATTTATCACAACCCACGACGGCATTTTTAAAATATTTTATTGCGACGCAAACTGATCTGTCACAGGCGATGGTTCTCTCATAATGGCGGCCGACCGGCTTGTATTAGTATAAGCGTGGGGCTATGTATTTATACGTTTACCGGCTTGCTTTTTTGCCTCACTGTTATGTAAGGTGACACGGAGTCCTTATTTTTTACTCGAGCGTGATTGAGAACAGAGATTTAAAATGCATCCAATATACGATAATTTATATTAATACAGTTAATTCTTTATTAATTTTTATGATTTTTTTTTATCATTTAAAGAGGACTTATATATTGGACGCAGCACCTTACAAACTAATTTTTCATGTATATTACAGCTATTGTAAATTACTCTATCTGATTGAAAAGAGTGGCCATTGAGTTTCTTATATTGTTCTTCTCACGAGTTCAACTTTTTACGAATATATGGTAAACTCAGTAATATAAAAGAAATATTTGATTCAAAAGAGCTTATTTTAAGCCTAATTGAATAAAGTTTATTTGACTTTGACTTTGAATGAAACGGACAAGTGTAAGGCGAAGTCTTAAAAAATTAAAAGATCGTCTTTTTTTACTGCCCGTCTGTTTTTAAATACATACATTAAATTTCAGCTTAGTATATATACTTAGGGGTAAAAAATGCAAGTCATTTAGATGAAAATTCTACGATAAGCAGGGGGTGTAACAAGGCTAAACAAAATTCAATATTGATAATTTAAAGTAGCTGAAATCCTACTGCGAAAATTCGAGAAAACCACCCCCGCTGGTTTGGACACCTTAATATGCCGTAAGCAAGATTATATGAGTAGCCAGGACTTGGATATTAAAGAAGGCCAAAGGGGTCAGAGAATGTCCTAGACTATTAACTAGATGAAAACCATTCATTTTGATTATTTACTTATTTGCTTGAATTGAAACGGTTGACGTAATAGACATTAATTAAAGGCAACTCATTATTAATTCAGATAATAATAATATGTTGACAATTATAGGCTTAACGCCAGAAATGACGAAAAAGGTCAGAGTGACGTAAATGTACCAATATGGCTGAAGCTGGAGGCATGGATGGCCACAATATATAAGCTTATATAATTTATACGTCTAGATAGTCTCTTGCTGTTAGACAACCGATAAAAACAGGCCTGGAATATTAGATTATTGTGCGTGACAAGCTACGTCTTACACTCGCGATTGACATTCGTGTTAGTGTGCGTGAATTGCTCAAAAAAGAATTACATAGGTATGTCTACTGTGATAGAAGTTACTATATAGTGTAATAGAGTACTACTGTCTTAGAATAATGACACACTAAAGTCAATTTTTTCGACGTTTTCACAGCTGTCATAGTCTATCTAGACGAATATCAGATCTAATGTAAGTATATAGGGATAAAACCAAGAGGATTGACTGTACTACTGTATTTTATAGATGTATTAGGTATAAATGCAATAGAAAGAAGCAATTTTCATTATCAGTAATGAATTTATAAGTGTATTATATTCCCCGTTAAAGAGTGTTAAGTTCCAGTACTTTATTTTTAATAAAACTCAGCCAAACAACTTCCTGAATCTTACGACGACAATAATGTCATTAAATAATAAGAAACTTTCGGCGGCCATTATTAGGGAATATTTTGTACAACAAAAACTTCGAAAATCAGAAATGTTGCGACAAAAAGTTGTCGTTTTACATTTCTACATAAATTATACGAGGATCTACAATGTTTCGCAGGAAACGATACCCTTCCAGTCACGTCCGCAGACTCCAGATATTTCAGCTTTTTGTCCGCCCTGCGCAGTGCCATGCCTCGCGTGTTTTACAATCCGCGAAAATTATAAAGCATTTATCTCATTTAATTTTCACACTTCTCGCTCGAATTAGCGTCTGTTGGTACCAAATGATTGTTTATATTTACCCAATTTAAGGCTATATGAAAGAATCGACTAGGAATTTTGTAAATATATATACACATTTTATATATAATCATTAGATTTTATCGCGGCACTGATATAAACAAGATATATTTACAATAGGTAAGATAAAATGATTTAATAAATATTTCATAAATATATGATATAGTTATATGAAATTCTAGAACATTATTCGAGAATTATATTTGCTTGGCTAAACACTGTACTCCGTTTTTTAATTTAATTCTGCTTACATGAATGAAAAGGGTATAATTTCATTTGTTAAATTATAAAATAAGTATAAGCTATCATATTTACCTATAGAAAGTCTGATATAAATGTCATTATTTAGATTTTAGAGGCTACTAAGCTTTGGGCTCATGGTCGCTCAGAGGGCAATGGAGGGGCCTATGCTCGGAGTTGCCCTGCGAATCAGAAATGGGATCTGTAGGAGAACTAAAGTCACCGACATAGCCCAAAATGATTGCGAAACTGAACTGGTAGTGGGCAGGGCACATAGTTCGACGGACAGATGGCCGATGGGGCAATAAAGTTTTCGAATGGCGACCACGAACCCCCCACGCCCTCCACAAGATGGACCGACGATCTGGTCAAGGTCGTGGAAATCTTTGGAGGAGGCCTTTGTCCAGCAATGGACGACAATCCGGCTGATGATGATGAAACTTTGCGCCGGCAGTCCCTTCAACTAAGCTGATAGCTGTCAATGTTTTTTTTTATGAGAAAAAGTCGTTCACCTAGCAAGCCGTCCATCTGATTATAAGAGAAACACCCTGCCCAATACAATGCAATGTTTCTTGAAAAACTCAAAATTTGTTTCACCTTGTCTCATTAGCCCGGTAAATTTACATTCACTACGGCACCCTTCAAAACGAAAACACATATAGTGCTTGAGGACTCTATTACTGTTTAAAGGCAAAAAAGAGGTGCTACTGATGAAACCATATAACTTCTAGCCTTCCTTGAAAACAAAAATAACAACCAATAAAAATTTCCATTGGTAGGCAATAATTTCCGTTTGTTCCATTCAAATCACGTGAAGTATACAAAAATACGAAAACCTGACGATAGAAACACATATCCTGTTAAACAAGCATATACGTGGAACATTAATATCTGCCGGGCCCATCAGATATAAGTAGGTACTATCAAAGAGAACCGGCTAAACATAAATCTACAAGAAATTATCATACCGACTCGGTTATGTTTCAAAAATTTGGGCTTTCTAACAAATTAATAGCGTCCGGTCCGATTGTATCACCACGAGTTTCGGCTGTCGCGGGCTCACTAGTTTAATTGGCTGCTTTTAGGACGTATATAATAACCTAAACACATGATCGTATTTGGTACGGTTGAACCATCGAACGCGGTCTTGTAGCGGACCATATTATATGACGACATATTATATGTATAGCCGAGTGGTTATCGATCCTATCTACTAAGCTAGAGGTCCCGGGTTCGAATCCCGGTAGGTGCAAGCATTTATATGATGAATATGGACGTTTGTTTCCGAGTCATGGATGTTTATATGTGTTTATGTATGTTTATGTGTATGATTATATATATTTCTGTATGTTTAGGTAAGTTTATTGTATTAAATATATCGTTGTCTTCAATATTCGATGGTATGTCGTCTTGTACATGGGACAAAATCTATATGTATACTATACTAATATTATAAAGCTGCAGTGTTTGTTTGTTTGAACGCGCTAATCTCTGGTACTACTGGTCCGATTTGAATGATTCTTTCAGTGTTGGGTAGTCCATTTATCGAGGAAGGCTATTTATAGGCTATGTTTTTTTTTCAAAATTAGGGAGCAGTAATAAAATTGCTATTTTGTAACACAAGGTGTAAAATCGAAAACCTATTTTTGCGTGCGCTGCAAAAACTATTGACAATAGAACAAAATGATGTACAGGCTATAATATAGGCAATATTTTATAACTTATAAAACTATCGCGTGAATTATACTTTATATGGCAAAACAACGTTTGCCGGGTCAGCTAGTTATTCAGGTCAGGACCGTACCGCGAATGGACCAATTAGTGCGAGGCATTCAAATTAAAATATTTTTATTCAAAATAGGATGTGACATCACTTATTGAAAGTCAAAAACTACCACCCGTTCCAAAATGAATGCTTCAATCCTGAGAAGAATGGCCGCAACAAACTAAGCGGGTTCTTCTTTCATCGAAAAAATATGTTTACAATGTAATATTGTACAATTAAACTTATTATTTAATCGTCTGAGGGCGGTCGCTCCATTCCCAATCTGTGGTATCATTAAGAAAGTCATTTAAGTTATCCAGTAACCTTTACCACACACAAACGTTTCTTTAACAATTCTTTTGAATAACGTAATACTTTTGTTTTGAACATTTTCAGGGATCTTGTTGTCAAAGCAAATACATCGCCCCCCAAAAGACTAACTAACTCGACTTAGCCGAGTAGTAGGCATTATAAGCTTATGTCTGTTCCTGGTGTTATTAACATTATGATTATGACAGTTTCTACCAAATTCCTCACTGTAGCCTATCCATAAACCAGTCATATAATTTATCTGCAGACTAAAATATTTCATTTATCAATAAATAAAAATTGAAAACAAAATTTTATGATCCATGCGGCACACGAACCCACAAACCACAACCTGTGGCATCATAAAATTTTATTTATGTATTAATCCTAGAATCCTAGAAAACTGAGGGTTTTCACCTTAAAAACATAACAAATTGTTTCTTTTATCAAGGTAAGGACAATAGAAATTTATCGAGACGGACACACAAAACAATACTCAATAATCAGTTATTAAATATTTATCTATAAGTAAGAACACGAAACGACTTTTTGGTGTGTAGTACTTGTAAAAACAAAAAACAAACTGTTTAGATTAGCAAGAGCGACATCTCAAGTCAATTTCCTAATATCCAAATATTGGGGTTGGGCAGGTTATCAACTGTAAAGATCCTGTAGATGAAGCCACAACCTTAGAGTTGAACAAAGCATGCAAGATTTTATGACGATTTTTATTTTTATTTATGAAAATACGGGACGAGACGAGCAGGACATTCAGATGATGGTAATTGATACGCTCTGCCCATTACAATGCAGTGCCGCTCAGGATTCTTGAAAAGCCCAAAAATTTTGAGCGGCACTACAATTGCGCTCGTCACCTGGAGACATAAGATGTTAAGTCTCGTTTGTCCAGTAATTTCACTAGCTACGGCGCCCTTCAGACCGAAAGCGGTTCGCTCAGTTAGGAGTGCACTCGCACAGAACGCGAGAGGTTGTGGGTTCGAGTCCCGCATCGTTCTTTGGTGTAGAGATTAATGCTAAGGCCAATATGTGCAGCCGCCGTTGCACTAAATTCAATTAAATTCCCTAATGAGACCTACTATCTGTAGCCGGAACATGTTTCACGGCTTTAATTTATTATTAGCACCTAATTAAAATTGAATTTTAAACTTCATTAATATATTCAGCAACGGTGTTTGAAAGAGATTTATTATAACCCATCAAAAATATAATAACTATGGGATAGTAAGCCTGTACAAATCCCAAAAATATCCCACTAACTAAGGTATTAAAACACTTAATAGGGGCGTACCAATCGTATATTCACCACACACGTGATGTCATCTCACGCGCGCCCAAAGGGCGATCGAGGTCATCGAGGCGATAGCCTCCTGCATCAGGTAACAGCGCTGGATATGACTATGTCCAGGTCATTGGGGTGGGGTTCTTACGTCCCCCATGACGTTTTTCCTTCCGTTTTTCATCTTTACTTTCTTCATTTGGCTTCTTGGTTGGCGCCCCCGCTTGTCCCGAGCGATCGAGCCCCGTAGGAAGGATACACGGGGCGATCAGCTGGTCGGCGAAGATTTTCGGCTTCAAGACTTCCGGGACTAAGTGTTCTAGTTGGAATGCTTTTATGAAGGTGCCCAACATTCCAAATGCCTCATCACTTATGTCCTCACTTCGCAATGGTGGTTTTTCCATTATGCGGGTACTCTTTGGTTTCTTTTTTCCTTTGGCCACTCGAGGCAGGGCTTGATTTGCCGAGGCCATGGGTATGGATTCGTCTGCCGCCACGTCTTCTGGTCGTATGGTTGGCTCTGGATCGCTTCTTTCTGGGCGCAACAACTCTTCATGGTTGTTGCGGGTATCTACAAAAAACTCACTGCGGGTAGTTTCACATTCCTCATTTTTTTCCTCGACTTGTGGGAGGGGCGGCGTGGGGGAGGCAACAGGCTTTCTGGAGCCGGTGCGCGTAACCGTGCTTGCGCGTCTGTTGCGAGCCTCTTCTTTGTAGACCCGGCAGCATGTATTGCTTGCCGGGTGGGGTCCACCGCAGTTTACGCAGGTGGCGGGTTCCGTCAGTGGACGGCTGCAGTCTTTGGCTGGATGCGGTCCGCCACATCGTACGCAAGCTTGCTGCCGATGGCAGCCGTGCGACGAGTGTCGGAAGCCCTGGCAGCGGTGGCACTGTGCTGGCCCTTTCTTCGAGCGCCACGGTTCTACCTTGATGCCCGCCATGTTGAGTAATTCAGTTATCTCATATATGGCGGGGGTAATTCCAGGAGATCTCTTCAGGATTATAAAATATATACATCCTGGCCGGCCTCTTCTTGCTTGCACTCGCCGGCAGTACTCAGGACTGTACCCCCGTGAGCGCAAAGCGTCTTCAATATCTGCTGGTTCAGTGTCGACCGGCAGGCCCCGAATCGCAAACTTAAGTCTGCGATCTGCCGGCAACGAGTAACTGAACCAGGGGAGCTTCGCGGTTTCTTCTTGACTTGAGAGGTACTCTGTACTCTGCTTCGTCCGCTGGCAGGAAGCGGACCCCTTTGTCGAAAGGGCGGGCATTTGGGGGGCCGACCCAACTTCTCGCGCAGGATCTCGAAGTGTTGGATCTAGTTGGGCATTTCTTCAACCACCAGCGGCGGCATTCTTCCCTTGCGGGTGGTGTCGGCGGCCGTGGGGTGGTAGTGGCCGTGGGGACAGTCTGCGTCTTCATTTGGTGGCCGGGAGTCGATACAACTGCGGCGAAACTCGCAGTTGGGGATGCATTTTGTGGTGGCATCTCAGGTGAGCTTGCCCGTATACGGGTGTCGGGCTCACCTGTTGATGGGTGCTGGCTGCAGGTCGATGGAGGTGCACTGTAGGTCTGCATCTCCTTGATCGTGAGATCCTCTTGACTTGAGAGGTACTGCTGTACCACTCTGTATTCTTCTTCGTCCGCTGGCAGGAAGCGGATCCCTCTGCGGTATGGACGGGCGTTTGCGTTCCGACCCAACTTCTCGCGCAGGATCTTCAAGTGTAGGATCCAATCGGGCATTTCTTCAACCGTCAGCGTCGGCATTTTTCCCTTTCGGGTGGTGGCGGCGGCCGTGGGGCCGGTGGTGGCCGTGGGGGCCGTCTGCGTCTCCATTTGGCGGCCGGGAGACGATGCAACTGCGGCGAAGCTCGCAGTTGGGGATGTATTCTGTGGCGGCATCTCAGGTGTGCTCGCCCGTATACGGGTGTGCTCATCTGTTGATGAGCGCTGGCTGCAAGTCGATGGAGGTGCGCTGTAGGTCTGCATCTCCTCGAGGATGCTCTCCACACTAATAGAATGATAGTTTGGAGACAGCTTCTTTTCAACCGCGTGGCAGGCGGTCGTGACCAGACGCGCGTATTCCGCCTTAACACCCGCGACCTCGATCCCCAGACCAAAGTGCGCAACTGCGAAGTTGAGCATGCTCTGGCTACACAACATAATGTTGTGTGCTAGGGATTCGGTCTTGGGCTTCAGGGGAGTGCACTGGATGGTCTCGACTGCCGTGTCGTCGCGGGTCTGCTGTGGCGGCTTGCTGGGCGCAACGCGTGTTTTAGACGCGGCGGGCGCTCGCGGCGGTTCTGCGCTGATGTGCGGCGCGGAAGCGATAGGCGTCGTGTCCATCGGCGATTGAGGTCGCACGATGGACGGCTTCTTTTTCTTGGACTTCTTCGAAGACATAGCGTCGGGCTCCAACGTCGGTGGAGCTGGGACCGTACTTCACTGCTCAAGGCTAGCAGCACTTCCCTCCCTGCAGTTGTGCCGTTCTCCGGGGGATCCCGCTGGTGGGATGCCGGGTAGTAGATACTGAGCCTGGAGGGCAGCTACGTAGCCGGAGATCGGAGCTGGTGACAGCGTCCTCGCACCACGGATGATGGCGCGGCGCTTTCTGAGGGTAGCTTTAAAAATAAAGCGACTCAGAGAGCTAGGTTGACAACGAGCACGAGCGAATATGGCAGTACGGTTGCCAATCCGTATATTCACCAGTTACATAATAAGTAAGGTCACAGTTCTATAATAAACTTAGATAATGCGTCCTTGATGGCTTAGGGCGACATCTATGAACAATATCAAACTGTAATCGATTACAAACCTTAACAAAGCCTAAGAAATAACAAAAGACTTGCAAGATAATTCATTAGCAGGATACCTCTCGCGTACCATGTAATATACAGACAGCTGTGCAAACGTAGAAAATATTGAGGTTTTTTTTTATTATAATAAAGGACGAGGCGAGTAGCACGTTCAGATGATGGTAATTGATACGCCCGGCCCTGCCCATTACAATGCAGTGCCGCTCATGATTCTTAAAAAAAAACAAAAATTCTGAATTTCACTACAACACCTTGAGACGTAAGATCTTAAGTCTCATTTGCCCAGTAATTTTAGGTACTAGTTACGGGGCCCTTCAGACGGAAACACAGTAATGTTTACACATTGCTTCACGGCAGAAATACGCCGTTGTGGGACACATAATCTAGCCGGCATCCTGTGCAAAGGAGCCTCCCACTGGTTGACACTTAACCTCAATTTTGAACAATGCACGCACACTAATACAAATCGCGAGTGTAAGACGTAGCTTGTCACGCACACTAAAGGAACCAGGATGAAACCAGGCCAGGTTTATTAAAACCTGGCCTGGTTTCATCGGTTGTCTAGCAGCAAGAGGCTGTATCTAGAGTCTAGATTCTAGACGTATAAATTATCTAAGTGTTCAAGTTAACAGATTTGTACATTGTCGTGTCAACTGGTGTTAACGAAGTGTCAAATACGCTGTAAAGGTTTTATTGGTCTGGCGACGATAATGGCCAATTGAATGTTAAGTACGTTTATAAAAGCCCTGTACAAGCTCCTTTGCACAGGAAGCCGGCTAGATTATGGGTACCACAACGGCGCCTATTTCTGCCGTGAAGCAGTAATGTGTAAGCATTACTGTGTTTTGGTCTGAAGGGCGCCGTAGCTAGTGAAATTACTGGGCAAATGAGGCTTAACATCTTATGTCTCAAGGTGACGAGCGTAATTGTAGTGCCGCTCAGAATTTTTGGGTTTTTTGAGAATCCTGAGCGGCACTGCATTGTAATGGGCATGGCGTATCAATTACCATCAGCTGAACGTCCTGCTCGTCTCGTCCCTTATTATCATAAAAAAAAATAAGCTACGCAGCGGTGAAAAGTTAAAAAAAAATATGTGTGTAAACCTAGCTTCAACGTTTGTATTCCTCTGTAGTTGTGTGGGTCACAATAATTATATTCCGAGGCATTCGCAATCTTGTTAGCAATGTTGCCACCGTTTTGTTTTAGTTGATTCATTAAACAATAATAATTAATTTTAGCGGTTGTGCTTTTATTAAAAAACGTGTGTTAATAATAAATAATGAATTCGGCTGTATGGGCTTGAACCCATTGCCTGTTCTAATAATGGACGAAGAAACCAAAAAAATTAAATAACGAATGCCACAAACATCAGAAACTTTTAGGAACCAACTTCACTCTTTACTTTTGTGTTACAGTGATGCGCGCGCATCTTATAATTTCACTCTCATAATTTTTTCATAACGCGCCTAAAGAAGTGTAACTTCAAAAATTTGACTTTGTTAATAAAATGTATAAAAGCAACACGATTTAAATACCTGGTTACTAGATGATTAGAAAATTTTAAAATTCAAAATTATTTCTGTAATGTTATTTGCATGGGATTAGGTAATCGTTTATATATCGATAATCGGTATACACTTTTATAATAAAGTCCCAGCCATTGTTCAGGCATTATCTATAAATAAATTATTAAAAAATGTCTCTGTTGTAAATCCTACTACTCCACAACTGAATATCTAAGTGATGTGACAGCCTGGGACTAGATTATGATTATTTTATAGCAATAGCAATGACAGTACAATATCGTATATTTCATGAAAAACAGCGCAAAAAAAAAAGAATGCTGTGAGAGTTTCTTGCGCTGCTCCTTCTCTCTCAGAGTGCCATTTGTTTCCGAAGTATATAGTATATTAGAAATTACATCAAAAAGAATTCTAAAGGAGTCAATTTTGAGTAAATAAATGCCTTTTATGCCTTTTAATTAGTTTTCTTATTATTTTATGCTTTTTACTATGGTAAAGGGCTCCTTTTTGACATTTGTTTGCACCAAGTGCAACAGTGAGATGCGCAAGATGACAATCTTGGTTCTTATAGCATTAATTACGTCTGCCTTTGTACATCATTTAATCTTAGATAACTTTACGTCTAGACAAACAGAATTTAAACACTATGTTGACGTCTAGATAGACTATGACGCTGTGATAACGTCGAAAAAAATAGAGTTTAGAGTTATAACTCTATTTTGAGCAATACATGCACACTAACACAAATGTCATACAAATCGCGAGTGTAAGACGTAGCTTGTCACACACACTAAAGTAATAAATCGGGCCTGTTTTTATCGGTAGTCTAACAGCATGAGACTATCTAGACGTATAAATTATATAAGCATTTAAGTGTGTCAATGCGCGAGACACTACTTTCGGTTATACGAAATAACTAGCTGACCCATCAAACAATTAAATAATTAAATTTTTGGCGTATAAAAAATAGACGACGACTTATCCTCAAACCTATTACATTCGATTGTCATCTTGCAACTCTATTGCGTATTGTGGATGGAATAGAATAATTTTAAAGTCGCGATACAAAAATAGGTGTTGATCGTAGACGGGTGATTATTTGAAGTTGTACGTATTTTTTAATGCTGAATCATAAATATAAAATATATAATAAATAAACAGAAAATAAAAATAAAAAAATGTCAAAAAAAAATTTAGGGGTGACACTAATTATCATTTAGGGGTATGAAAAAATAGATGTTGGCCGATTCTCAGACCTACCCGATATTCACACAAATTTTGAAACAAATTGGTTTAGCCGTTTCGGAGGAGTTTGGTAATAAACACCGGGACACGAGAATTTTATATATTAGATAAAAGAGTAATGTATTAAGATTAATTTGATGGCAGAAATGCACTCAATGGCCGATTTCGTATAGAGACAGCATATTCATAAACGCTGGCAACACTTTTGTAATTGTTTTCAACGTGCTTGTTCGAAACTACTCCATTAAAATAATAACAGACGGGAGAACTAGTTACCGGGACGTGTTGTGGTTTCGTAATGGATTCATGAAATTGGTTTTGTGAGTCGTCTGGATGTGGAACGTGCTTTCTGTGAGCACTACGCCTCACGACACGCCAGTAATGGCTTTTGAGAAAGCTACACGAAGTTTTAGCTCAAGTGAAGCTCATGATCGTATTATGTTAGTTATCTTATCTATTAAATAAATACTGGATAATCTTTGATTTATTTACATACATTCTTTTAAATACCTGCTGAACATCATAAGTACTTTAGGCTAATATTGTAAATATAGTCATAATTTAGTGTACGTTTGTGTAGATAATTATTTCTTTTGTTTTCCTTTTTGTGGTTAAGGCGCGGACTGACTAGTATTGTAAATGCTACAACCAACCCTACATTATATTTGTGTTGATCATATGGCTAAGCTGCAAATGGGCATTTATTTTACTGATTTTCTTTAGTTTTTTCCAAATTTACATATTAAATTGAAAAATTGATCGGTTAAAGTTATTACAGATGTACTAATTCTATTAAATTCCTTAAAAGAAGAATTTTGTTATAGCTGAAAAGTTGGAGATTTTTGACCCCAAAGTTTATTTTTGGGAAGCAACTTCCAAATTTTTTATTGCATATTTCAAATAATATATAAATATTCTATTGGGTTCTAAATTTTCTTTAAGTCCTTCTTTGTGTACTATATTTTTTGCGTCGGACTATTTTCATTACGTTATGTTGTAATCGACTCTCTAAGAAACAAATTTTTGTGGATATTGAGGTATGACCGCGTATTTCGTAATACCAACAACTTTATGACAATATTTTATTTGATACGAGTGAGCTATCTGACAGATAAGTTCAATTTTTTTACCTATTTTCTGAAATAAATGGTCTTTAGCCAAATAAAAAATCCTATTTAATATAATAAAAATATAAAACTTCTATTAGAATTCAATATTTTTAGTTTCTTCTCTTTTTGTACTATTTTTAGACGGTCACTTTTAAGACCTATAACAAAAAAACCGTTTTGTCTACGGCTGCTGTCAATAGGTCGACTTGGTAGGTACCTACTGAAAATCAGTGTTGGAATTGGGGTGATCCTTATTTCAATTCCAAAAATTGCTGAGTGGGTGTCCTTTTCATGACATCCTATTTTTAATTTGTTAATTTTACTATGCGTATAATTTTTGCAATGACCATGGCCACTCTTTGACATGAGCTATCTGCCAATGAAAGATCTGTCAAAATAGGTCGAACCCGTTTGGAATTTTTTTTGAACCAATTTGGAAAAACTAAAGTTAATAATTGCAAAAATTCATTGCAAATCTATGAGAGATCAACCCAAAATGAAAAATTTAGTTAAATCGACAAAAGAGAATAAAGTTAAACTGATTATTCAACCTGAAAATTCAAATTTTATTCAAACAAAACAAATCTTATAACTATATTTACAATACAATGACTCCATAAAATTACACTTTTATTACGGGGAAGCGTACCAAGAATACTGGCAGTATTTCCGCGTTGGATAGCTAGGCTGATCCGTTGAAGTTAAACTTGCTTAAAAAATAACACCTATTGGCCTTTTTCTTTTCTTGACTTTAACTTGTGTTTTCAGAGTTATTAGAACAGTATCTCAATACCCACTAAGTCATATTTTAAACAAAGCCCAACACTTAAATTCGTGTTTTTGTTACAAACGCTTAGCATCGACTAAGTGAGTTGACTAGAGCTGGCCACAACTCTTTTTAAAAACAATTAAGTAGTACATTATTCATTATGGTGAAATGGTAAAAAAAATGCATCAAAAAACTAAAAGTATCAGCCGGCGATATATTGTGAAATAGAAAAAAAATTAAAGGCATTTTTGGATGGACCTACCCATAAAGATGCACGTCAGCAAAACGCTAAAGTTATTAAAGATCAAACAATCTATTAGATTTAGACATATTTGCCGTTCCTATATTCCTACGGGTTACGATTTTTTTTTTTTTGTTGAAACGACTCAGATTTAAAATAATAAATTGCGACAAAAACAAAGCGAACTCGTACAAGACAAGAAACACCAAAGTTTTTATATTTAAATACATATAAATTTGTAGTGGTAGGCCGATAAATGGATGGAAATTAGCATTAACGTAAATTTTCGCAGGTCAAGCTGGTTGCAAGGCATGTAATCAATGGCCGCTTCATAATTTCTTGTTTATTTTAAAATTTCTTGTGGCTGCCGATGCAATCTCGACATGAACGCCCCGTCTGAGTGCATCAAGCTCGTTAGTAGGGATGTGCCTGTATCGATATGTATTTTTATCGATAAAATACACAAACTTTAATTTATAAAATTGTAAATGAACTAAGTACTAGTTCTATTTTTATTTAATTATATTATCGTTTTTAGCATTCTATAATAGAAAATTGAATGCGACTCGTTGTAAGAGTAAATGATGCATACTATTACATTTCTTAAACACTTCTTAACTTTTTTGCTTTTAGGATGCAATGGGTCGTGGTTATAATTTTAACATATCGCGCACCCAAGAACACTCATCATAATTTCGAGGTAAAGTTATAACTTTAAATATAAACTTTTAATAAGTATATGTTTTAACTAATGATACCGCCAGGAATATACTGAAAAACCATTATACTACTCGGCTAAGTTGGGGGCTAGTAAGTCTTAAGTGTTAGTGCTAGAAAGAGAAATATTGCTAGGAAAATCGTGAAGTAAACTGTAAATTATAAAAACTATTCTTGTGATCTTTATGTAGGTCGCCAGGGTTGTTAAAACACAATAAAATTACACGCAGTCCAAACTTATGTAGTGACATAATTTGTATATGCTATTTTAAGAAGGCACCACTGAAAATAAAACAGTTTTGTATTTATAAAGAAAATATTTTGTGTACTAAATTTACCTTAATTGCACATTTTGTGTATGTGAAAACTAGATGAATTTACAAAAAATCATGAAAATATTAAACCTCTCGAGTCAGGCTTACGGAGCTCATACTTTATAACCGGTACACTAATATGAGAAGAAATCTACTTTAAATAGTATTTAATTTTGTTTTTTCGTTTCAGTTTTTCATTTAAGTATAAAAATACAGCTAAATATTGTATAGTAATTGAATTGGGGGCCAAAACAGCCGGTCACCTGTCGATACTCTCTTGAACCTCCGCTAAAATTAAGGCATCATCATAATTATCAACTCATCTTGATTTTTGCGGTGTGTATACGGGCTTTGTTTCTTTATAGCCAATAAAAAAAAATACTTTTTAATTATTGCTTATGTATTAAATCAATAAAATGTAACTGTTATAGTTATTAATAAAAATAGTAATCCCTAGAAACAGGCTCACATAAATACATTACAACATAAGCAAAAAGTCGAACCAAATATTTTAAATGTCGATAAATCGATTCTCGATCATAACAAGCACATCACTACTGACAAGATTCGATTTCCAGTGCTCGTACAGTAATTGGGATGCTAATCAGATGTTGAACTTACGCTATCCTTTTCTAGCAGTTTGAGCGTAGTATTTGCGTCTCGCTCGCCCAAGGATTGCAGCGAAGTCTTCAATCACGCAGCAACAGGGCCGCGGACTCCGTCGAATAATCACTGTAGTTTGCGATGGTTGTAGGGAATAATTTTTGTTTTAAAAATATACCTTTGGATTATTAATGGACGCTGGAGTCGAACGTTTTCTGTCGCACAACGGGACGCGGATTGTTCAGGATTTATGATTATAAAAAAAACCTAGGTTTATTAAAGGGCGAGGTTTTTAAAAAGCATTCCCTAGCATAATTCAAAGATATATCGCATTTTTGAAATGCTTATGTATTTTTTTTAAAGAACATTTGCTTTGTGTTCTACAAACCACAGTGACACCAAAAAAGTAGTTTGTAGATTTGGTATTGTTTTTCTGAATGTTTGTCCAGGCAAAATACCAATAAATAACTGACCGCCATATTTTGCCACAGTTCTGATATTATATTTTCCATGCTTTATCCACTTACGCAATTTGGTTCTCTTGACCTGGTCGCATTTCATTGTGGAATGTAACTTTAACAACATATCCATCCAAGTTCGCTCTACGTACGCCTAGTTCTAACT
>CATIXQ010000014.1:7929858-7997015 GCA_949711755.1 Leptidea juvernica
CACGTACGCCTAGTTCTAACTCCAACAACATATCCATCCAAGTTCGCACTAAGTACACGCTTAAATCTAACTTTATCAACATTTCCATTCAAGTACGTACCTACGCTGTGATTGATCGCCATACATCGAAATGGTGAAGATAATAATTTATAGCCTTTCAATGATTAACACTATTTCTTTAACTGTCAAATTCAGCAAAACTTTACTGCATCACACCAAAACAAGTTAAAATATCGCCTCTAGATCAGTATCCAAAAACCATATTTCTCCTTCACAAAGAGCCGAGAGAATTCCCGGTATCTTGGTCTGAGATCGGGCACGAACCGCCGCTCCTCGACAATCGAGATGCTATCGGCCCCACCTCGTTATTGGTACCTGGCTTTGTTGGACCACTACCGACAAAACCACATTATTTTGTATTAATTATTTTTTAAATTAAATTCTAATGTTAGCTTTGTACCGGAGTCGAAAACTTTAATTAAAGTAATGTCTGCTTCAATTTGCTTTCGCTTAGGGTTACCATCCATCCGGATAAATCCGGACATGTCCGGACTTTTCGACTCTAGTCCGGATTTTGTCCGGCTCTCTTACCTATACGGATTTTATTTTTAATGAGATGGAATATAGTAATAATACTACATATCAATTATATTCAATAAGTCTTCCAAATTTTAAAAAGAAATAAATTAAATTTTATTAATCTTATTACAAATACAATAAAAAAATAAATACGTAAACTATCTAGGATAAATTTCGCATTGAATGGTGTTAGTTTCATGTCGATACGATCAGTGGTTTAGGCGTGATTGAGCCTCAAACAAAGACCATTTTCATTATAAATATATAGATTATCACAGCGTATTTTTACGATAAGCGCGCACACCGACATACACCAAATTCAACAACGTGACGTTAGCTGTTCAAGTAGACCATTTGTATCATACTTCGGCTATATACCAAGTCTCTCGCAAGTCATATGTCTACTGATCCACAACCAAAGTATTAGGCAATGGGTTAACCAATAAATTAAGTAAAAGAATTTCAATATAAGGTGTAATATACAAAATAAAATTTTCATTTCTATATCATTGTATAAAATAATGTAATAATATTTAAATAAACGTTAACTAATACCTTCTTTATTACAATATTGTTCTTACTTCTTTCTACAAACGTAAAATAGCACGAGAAATAAAAATTTTAAAGGATTTTTGGAAAAATACACGTCTTTTTTATTTAAATACATTAAAAAAAATTGTCCCAAAAGCATAGATGCGTCTGTAAATATGGAACATATTTTATTACTATATTTAAGTACAATACTTTGATTATTTAATTAAATTAATAATAATAATAATAACTTTATTTCCCAAACATTACAGTAATTAATATACAAGTTAAAAATGTTTCTAAATTATATTATTAATAATTTACATACAATACAGGTAGCAAAGACAGCTAAACTAGTATGAACTGTGTTTCAGCTGTCATTGACTACTCGGTCAAATCGACAAACATACGACGGTACATAGTCAAATCAAATTATCAAAATCAGATAAAATAAAATAAAAACTGTCTAAATACAAAAGTGAGAATAAAATTAAAATAAAAGTATAACTTCTGAGAATGTGTGTGTATATGTGTGCGCGCGCGTGTGCGTGTGTGTGTGTGTGTACTGTGTGTATGGGTGTGATAGTGTTTAGATATGTTATTAAGATTTGTATATATTATTAAGATATTTTACTGTATTAAATTCTCGGTCTCATGGAAATTCAGCCCATGGAGCCAGTTTGTGGTTGTTTTCTTGCATTCTAATAAAGTCTGTGGGTATATTATGTTTAGTCTTGCGTTGGCTGCATTATATATCTGGGTACTGTATGTAATGGAACTTACATTAGTTTTTTCTCATGTATTGCAGATATTTATCGATCTTACCATCCGCCATTGCCAATTTATCCCTTCTAATAAAATAAAAACACTCTTACTGCACATCATGTTAAATAATATTTTCATTCACTTTTTAGCTCGTGTTCAAAGGTCGTTCGTTCCGCTCTTATGGTGGGTGGTCTTGAAATACCTTGTTTGTTAGTTTTGAGTGATGGAGAGGCATATAATTAAGTGCGGTTTCCTCTTGGTTTCCCCGCCTCAGACTGTGGGGCAGGAATTTTAAAATCGGTTATAACCTAGCAGGACTTAATAAGCTTATTATAAAAGCCAATTTGATTATGATTTATGTTCTATGGTTCCGTGCCCGAAGGAACCCGAAAATAGTAAAACCTGCTGCCTCAAAAACTGTAATATTTAGCCTGCTGTAATTTACAGAGAATTTGTATTACTATTTCCGCTATGACAACTGATAGTAAAAAACAAGATGGCGATTTAAAAACTGATCCAGAACCTATAGAGTATGATTTTTATTTTATTTAATAAGTACACTTTTTACATAATGATATAAATATTGTCAATCTTTAACAGTTGGCTAGTTATTGAACTTAACAAACTTATGTGTACTAAACTAAAATTTTGTTTTAATCTAAACTATTGAAAATATGTAGAATATAGAATCGACTAGCACATAACGGTTTTTTTTTATTGATGTACTTTCACTTACACATCTAATCAAAACATTGTTTTATGTAATTATTTGAACACTATATGGTGTGTTTTGACTTTTGAACAATACCATATCTTATTATATATAAATTACGTGACACTTTGTTTGTCCGCGATGGACTCCTAAACTAATGAATGGATTTTAATGGAGATTACTTCATGGAGTGCAGTTTAGTCCAACTTGAGAGATAGGATACTTTTTGTTTCGATTGGGGACCCATAATTATTTTTATTTCCAATATTTGTTTTGTATGGACATATTTTCTATGAGAGAATTTATTGACGCACGGTTTGACAGTTCTTCTGTGAAACAATTTCATTAGAAAAACATGGAGCATATGTTACGAAATAATTCTTGATGTTATGATATATTATTGACAAAAACAGTATTTTATTTATTATGTACAGAACAACGTCTGTCGAGTCAGCTAGTAATATATAAGTTATGAGTGTTTTAGTCAGGTAACAGGTTATACATGTGTACAAAAGATAATCTGTTTATCACAATGTAGATATTTTTATGACATTGAAGAAATATCACCGTGTTCACAATATATAGATGCAAACACGGGAGTGTTAGTTATGTCTGACTTTATTATATTATTATTTTGTATTTTAAGATGACGCCATATTGAAATGTCGCGCGACATAATTTAAAATAGCGAACGATCAAAGAAACCTTATAAATGTAGTTCAAAATATGCGGTATCAAATGAAGACCAATCTTTATTTAGTACTCTCACATCTTTATTGATAGCACAAAACAAAAATTAATTGATAAGTTATTAATGAAGAAAATATACTAATTCATAATATAAGGTACTTAAGCTGGAATCATTTAAAAAAAAATTTAATAAATACTAGTTAATGCATAATATAAGTGATTACTAATCTCATGACATATAACTAATTTTTTCAAATTCAAATTCAAATATTTTTATTCAAAATAGGATGTGACATCACTTATTGAAAGTCAAAAACTACCACCCATTCCAAAATGAATGCATCAGGCCTGAGAAGAATGGGCGCAACAAACTCAGCGGGCTTTTTTTTTAATCGAAAAAATATGTTTACAAAGTAATATTGTACAATTAAACTTATTATTTAATCGCCTGAGGGCGGTCGCTCCATTCCCAATCTGTGGTATCATTAAGAAAGTCATTTAAGTTATAGTAACCTTTACCACACAAACGTTTTTAACAATTCTTTTGAATAACGTCATACTTTTGTTTTGAACATTTTCTGGGAAATACATACATATAAATAAAATTGGAGTGCCTGTTTGTAATATTGAAATAACCGTTCTTTACTACATGTTTATATTTAACTATATAATAATACACCAAAATAACATTTTTTACAATTATTGACTGTCTGTTTGTTCGGCTAATCTCTGAAATGGCTGGACCAATTTTGACGGGACTTTTATTGGCAGGTAGCTGATGTAATAAGGAGTAACTTAGGCTACGTTTATTTTGGGATTCTCTTATTTTAGAAAAACAAAGTAATGTTGCAATGTACACGAAACGGTTTACCTAGGTTTACCTTAATTTATATGACAAAACAACGTTTTGCCGGCTCAGCTAATATATGCTATAACTCGTAACTTCACTAACTTATATCTACTGAATTGAACGTTTCTGTAACATAAGTTATTACAGCAGTCAACGTTAGTTTCTCGGCATCCTATTTCAGTCAGAACTAGTTTTCTAAGAAAGCAAAGCAAAGTTAAACCATTGTTGGTTGAAATGGTGGAATTATTCATGCAGGAACCCTCTATAAATAAGGGCATTGTGGCTCGAGCAGTCTGCAGGTAGCGTTTTTTGTCTATTCGCCGATACTTGTAGTGAAAAAGTTTAATTTATTGCGTCGTTTTAGCGGGAGTATTGTGAAGATGAATTGTTTTGTTTTAGGACACTGTAGAATATCGAGTGGACACGGAATCCCGCTGCGTTATTGTATTTTAAAATTAACGAGCTGTACATAATATATTTATTATTTAAATAGTTAATAGCTTACCTGCTGCCTAGTAGTGGGAGGCTCCTTTGAACAGGATGCCGGCTAGATTATGGGTACCACAACGGCGCCTATTTCTGTCGTGAAGCAGCAGCATGTTTCGATCTGAAGGACGCCGTAGCTAATGAAATTATTGGGCAAATGAGACTTGACATGTTATGTCTCAAGGTGACGAGCTCGGTTGTAGTGCCGCTCAGATTTTTTGGGTTTTTCAATAATATTGAGCGGCACTGCATTGGGCTGTTCTAATAGGCAGAGCGTATCAATTACCATCAGCTGACCGTCCTGCTCGTCTCGTCCCTTATTTTCATAAAAACACTCTTACACAAATTATCTTGCCTCAAAGGCATAGCCTTGTACTATGTGTGCAAGACAACGATATATTTAATACAATATACTTACTTAAACATACATAAATACAAATAAACATCCATGACTCGGAAACAAACATTCATATTCATCATATAAAATGATTAAAGTTTAAATATTTCAGCATCCGAAATGAATTTACTTCACAATTTCATAGGTTAATTTATTAATACGTAAATAAATTTAACAATTTTACAACATCAACTCAATTTCATAACAATTATTGATGGATGCATAAAAAATTCAATGTGATATCACCGAGACAGATGTAGATAATGTTGTTAATACATGGATACCTTACTACAACCAAATTCTATTATAACAGAAGACATCTGTCCTCGTTTATTCTGGTAATCGAGAAAAAAGACCATTATTAAAAAGTACAAACATTCCAGTTCCTATTTCATTCAAGTCCATGTGATTCCTCTAAAGCAGCGATCTTGGGCAAAGGCAATGAAACGATTCATTCCTCTTTCTATCTAATACCATAAATAGAACCCCTGAGTTAGAGATGACTAATATTCCTTTATTCGAGTCGGTTTAGGAGTAAATATATTGAACGAACACCCGACTTCTAATATATCGTTAGATATTATGCCAAATTACGTGACCGATGTTATAAAATTTATAGTATATTTTTTTGTTTCACTCAAAACCAAACAATAATGAATAAATAATGTAAATTGTTAACTGATGTGTGATCACATATTATTACTTTAATGTTTCGAACTGAGATTGACATTTGACAGAGCTGACAACTTGTCAGTCAGAACTTTAGAAACTTCAGAAATTGACACAGAGTTGTCAACTTGTCAGTCAAAACTTTAGAAACTTCAGAAATTGCCACAGAGTTGTCAACTTGTCAGTCATTTAGAAACTTCAGAAATTGACAAGCTAATACATTATCTTGTTTACTCAGTCTACGCATTAGTTACTATATAATTATCTTTAAGGCGACGTCACCAAATGGCCCAACGAAAGACCAGCGCTGGTTTTCAAACCAGCAAATATGCTGAGTTGGGACCACTTTGTGACGTATAGAAAATAATATTTCTCAAATTGTTTTATGTTTTTTTGTACTATATCGTCATGAATAAACTTTTTTTCTTCCTTTCTTTCTTTTCTAAAAACCCATAAAGAGTTTTACAATTATTGGTTTTATGTATTTTGCTAACATACTTAATGGTTTTATGTTATTTGAAGTTGTAGTACATCTACACAAACAATAATAATGCATTGAAAGCGAAAGATGAACCTACATCCAAAAATGGCTCCCGTTTAATAGCAAAAGCGCCGTAATCGGACCGGAATTTCGTCCTAAACAAACAATGATTTCCATTAATGTCAGTCGGACGAACAGACGGCCACGTATATTTATTGATTTATTGATCGTAAGCAGAAATCTTCGGGCGTAATTTGAACGGCACGAAAGCACGAAGATATTTGGGTGCGGACAGAGAAATGTTTAGACAGGCTTATGATTTATATTTAGAGTTTTTTGTAACGCCCAACGCATACGTCTTAGGCAATCATTTATATTTAAACATATTTTTAAATGAGTATTCTTGAATATACTGAGAATACGTCGAATGTGATCATTAATTTAAAACATACTTTGAAAAATATGCTGTTCTGCTTGTTTGTATCCATTTATTTTTTTCTAAGTGTGAATATTAACATATATGTACATCTTGAAATATCTAAAACATTTCATAATATTGCTGCTAGACATGAACAAAGTTCAATATTTCGTGAATGATAGGGAGGGACGATGCGGATGTGTGTAGATATTTTAAATAGGTATATTTTTTTGAAAAGATTTTGTATATTTTTTGACGGAAATACTGGTTGTAAATCTTCTGTTGCTTGCAAATTGGGTGATCTCTTCTTTTTCTACCTTCCTTCGTTCCTTCTGACCTTCTCTCTTAGTTTGAAGTACATTTAACGATAGCCTATTTTATTTCGACATATTATTGAACCATTTAATATACCGCACACACCCTTCTCGTAAACAGTCATGGGATTACTCTGGTGTTGCAAGGGTGCAAAGGCGGCGGTGATTACTTCCGATAAGGTGACCAGCGAACTCATTGCTCTTCTATTTAATGTGTTTGATCCCATTAAAAAAACTAGCTTAACCATAATAAGAATAAATATTATAATATATCAACTCCATTCCACTTGTGTTCCAGTTTCCTTGCCAGCTAAGCAGATGCACATGTCTGTTACGAGAACCCGACGTTTTTTATTTCATTTTCACCCTTAATCAGAAACATATGGAAGAAAGAGACAAAATGTCGACGCTACAAATTATTTTAAAGCCTCGTGATATTTTTATGTGGTATTATAAGAAACGTAGCCGTATATCTGTTACTAAATGTCCGTAATAAGTCTCACATTTTATTTTTTATGATCGTTATAATGAAACAAGCAGTCGCCCGCGGCTTCACATCACTTATCATTGAGCCGGGTTTTGTTCACAAACTCATAAATATTATATTATACGCGGAACTCTTTTTATTTTTAAACTATAAAGTAGGTATTCTAAGTCTGGTCTTTTTTTATGAAAATACGGGACGAGACGAGCAAGGTGTTCAGCTGATGGTAATTGGTACGTCCTGCCCATTACAATGCAGTGTCGCTCCGGATTCTTGAAAAATCAAAAAATTCTGAGCGGCACTACAATTACGCTCGTCAGTGAGACATAAGATGTTAAGTCTCATTTGCCCAGTAATTTCACTAGCTACGGCGCCCTTCAGACCGAAACACAGTAATGCTTCATTTAAGCTTGGAAAGGCAATTCTTAATCGGCATCAATAAAGACAGAAATGAATAACATTTTTTTTTAATTATTGCCACGCGCCTTAAACAATACAGATCCCAATTAACAGGAACGGAAAAATAGATCGACTCCGAAGAAATGCTGCTCGAAACTCTATTATAATTCACGTTCTTGTGAGATAATGAAATATCGTGAAGAACGTTTGTTAGCTATGAGTGACAGGTAGCCACTTATCGGGACACGAGCTAGTCTATCTAATATGTAAAATACTCATGTCGCGGTGTTTGTAGTTAAACTCCTTCGAAACGGCTTGACCGATTCTCATGAAATTTCGAGTGCGTGAATTGAGGTCTGAGAATCGGACAATATCTATTTTTCATCCCCCTAAATGTTAAGGGTGGTCCTCGCCAATTTTTTTTTGACATTTTTTTTAAATATGATTATGAGTCAGCATTAAAAAATACATACAACTTCAAATTTTCTCCCATCTACGATCAACAGTTGCTTTTGTATCGCGATTTTAATATCGGCAATACAACGTTTGCTGGGTCAGCTAGTATTAATATATAGTCAACGTAAATATAAACTCCAAAAAAAGCTGTACACAAAATAAAATTACATCGTTCACATAAGTCATAACATCATCCACGTAAACATGAATGAAAATTAAGACTACGGGGCAGAACTCTATGAAATATATAATGGTACCAAATGATTCCGCATCAAACTAAAGAAGAATCACGTAAATCGGTGTATAAACCTGAGCGTAATCGGTGTACATACTAAAAAATACCAATCGATTTGAGAACCTCCTCCTTTTTGAAGTCCCATGTTTCCCCATATTAATATTCTAGATTCTCTATATGATAATCTAGAATGTGCATATGCATAATAAGCAGCAAGGGCAGATTTGAAATCTGTTACGCGTTTTAGTTGGTAAAGAGCATAAGTAAAAGATGACATTTTGCTTTTTAATTTCTGTAGATATGGCTTCCATATCAAGTCTCAACCCCATAGCTGAAGATGGAAAAAATTAGACTATTGACTAGCCTCATTTTAGTTTTACGTGAGATATTACGGTCACGCCATATTTTTCGGAGTTGAGACATTGCAGTTTTGGCCATTCTAATGCGACGCTTGATTTCCAGCTCGCATGACCCGTTGTTGCTGATACTAGACCCGAGATAGGTGAAATTATCGACCTGTTCTAGATTCAGCGCTCCAGTCAACGCGGCGAAACTACTATCTTCTATCATATTTTGTGTGTTATGATAGTTATGAAGGGTTCCTTCAAAACCTATCAATAATCATAGAAATGATTTAAAAAATATATGTCTTCCTATCTACTACATTTTTGAGTACTGAATTCAAAAGTACTATATACGGGCTAAAAAAGTTGTCAACCTATCTGTGTCACTCGTGTCTATGTATGTCACTTCTAGTAATTTCTTATTTAGATATCTATAAACATTCTGTAAAGTTGTTCATTAATTACCTTATGTTTTAACAAGTTTTTAAATACCTCGTACCCAAGTTATATCTTGTTATGCTCGGTGTCATGCGAGTTTTTGTAAATTATTTTGTAAGAGTAATTACTATTTGCTATGTAAAGCGATAATTTTATATTGTTTTAGTTCAAGTTCATTGTATCTACTTATTGAATGTCATCTATAAATAACACAATTATTGTTTAATTATACGTAATTGGCATACAATTTTTCTTCAAATGGTTTAAATGATAAAACTGGACAAACACGATTGTGGATGTGCCTCGAGTATTCCTTACAAAGTTAAAAAGATCATTTGTTATTTTACTAACTGTTCCGAATGAATTTTCTTCGTTTCAAATAAAAATGAAAATGTGTTGATTCACAAAATTGCCAAAGGTCAGGAAGCAACGAAATTCTTACTACTTAAAATGAACAATTTTATGATGTTATTATTAATAATTGAGAACGAACAAAAGTCCATAACAGCAACGTTATTACTTATATATATTTAATTTTAATCTGTAATTTAATTATAATCAAATTAAACTCAACTATTTAATGTTATTTAAGTTAAGATTGTTTGTAGATCTATGAGTGATATGCCTGAAATTAAATGATTTATTATTATTACTGTCGCAAACTACATCAGTATTTTTACGATCATGGCCACTTATAAATCGTATAGGATTCTGAAAAAAAAAGTGATTTTAAGAGGGTGGCGTTATATAGGCGTGGAGGTTATAAAAAAAACAACGAAAAAATTTTTGTTTAATTTAATTATTTTAGAAACTTTGTCTGGTACCGTGTTTCTTCAAAGATATTATATTTTTATTTAAAGTAGATCATTATTATAAACATAATATTTTGTATAACATGTACGATCACCAGAAGCGCGCCAGCTGAACACATGATCGGATTTGGTCCGGTCTTCTAGCGGACCATATACGATGGTTTCACGCATTGTCTTCTTGTCAAATCTTGACTGATGATATAGTTATTATACTAGTAATACTTAGTTCAAGTCGAGAAAGCACGGAGAATGTTAGCGATTCCTACGGGGTTGTATTTTATAAGAACCAAGCGAAGTAAAAATAAATAATAGTTAAAAAAACTAAAAAATATATTTTATTGTAAAAAAAAAGCGTGGGGTGTAGAAGAATTATTATTTTAAAATATATTTTTAGTTGAATTTTATATGAAGCGTGCTTTATAGTTTTTTTTAACTATTATTTATTTTTCATTTTTTAGTCAAATTAGTGTAATGTCATCGGTCCTCGATAATTCTACAAAGTTTGAACCAAATCTAGCCGTTTAAAGTGGGTCAAAATCGCGCCTAAAGAAGTCGGTTACAAACATACAAAAATACATACAAACATACAGGTGAAGCTAATATAAAGCGTATAAAAAAAACTAAGAAATAGTACTTATAGGTACTTTGTAGAATAATTATGTTTTTTAAACCTTTAAAATATTTCAAAACTTATCACATAGTTTGTTGTATAAGTTCTAACTAGCCATTATTGCTTTCAGTCAAAATTTTCAATATAAAAACATTGTTCAGTAATATTTTCCTATCCTTAGCGGACTTAGTACGAAGTTAGAAATTGATTTTCGCACGAATTTCGCAGTTTTCTCAAGGTCCCATACCTTCCTTATATAGGTAATTCCACAACTCGTCGCTTATTTAGCCTAGTTAAAAGTAATTGCCAGATATATAATATTAAATAAATTAAAATATTGACTTTTCATAGGTTACTGTGGTTTATTTTTCATTGTGATATCTAAATTCATCCGTGAGTAGAATATACTTATCGATACAGAAATGTAGATTCAAGAAACGGGTTTCAAATAAGGCGAGAACAATCCGAGATGGGATTATAATCTCACGAGTTTCAACGAGTAACGACTTACGATCCGGGAATAATAACCGATTGTATGTAAAGCATGTTTAAGATCATACATTTTAATGTAACAAACACAGACTACATATGTACTACGTATGAGAGGGGAATCTTAGAACAACCAATACTGGCGCTGGTGTTTTAGAGTTTGACATTTAGTTTTTAACCGACTTCAAAAAGGAGAGGGTTCTCAATTCGATTGGTATTTATTTTATGTATGTACACAGATTACACCGAGATTTATGAACCGATTTGCGTGGTTTTTTTTTATGGAATAGGAGGACAAACGAGCGTACGGGTCACCTGGTGTTAAGTGATCACTGAAGCTCACATTGTCTTGCAACACCTCTATGTATAACTCGGAAAGTCTTCTTGTTCTTTATTGTGTTATTTTCAAGAATGTTTGCCTTATACATCTTTTACAGCAGCTCGTTAGGAGAACAAGTCGGTATTTAATTACGTATTTATAAGAGCAATAACACCTAACACGGCCCGGGCAGCAGCGGTCACTTTGAACCCCGCGGCCCGCGCTGTTCGTCGGCCGCATCAAACGTTCCATCAATTGGCTTTCTATATCGAGACTTTCTGATCGTACCTATATATATACCTCGTTAGCGCTTTGACGAGTTTTGTTTCAACAAAACATAGAGTAATAAAATCGTAGATACTGCAAGTGGGGCAAACTCTATTTATAATCACATTTTATTTGCGTTTACTTGGTAAATATTGTTTTTTAAAGGTTTCCATTTAACATAGTCTATATTAAAGCATAATAGTTAAACAGCTGAAATTTTGACAGATTGTGTTTACATATATCCTTGCTTACTGTTATCCTGTGACGATAATACTTTGTGAATCATGTGTGAGTCCACTATGAAACTTAAATAGGCGCTTACTAGATATCCTTGATTATTGTGAGATTTTATATGAAATCTCAATATTACATGACTAATGTAAGTGTCATGATCGCCGGTTAATGTCCTATAGTCACCGTCGGAGCCAAGGAAGTAGATTTAATATTTCAAAATATTGAGTTAACTTCAGTCTAAGCAAAAATTTAAGTCTCTACTTGCAGCAAATTTATTCTTAAGAAATAAAAAGGCGAGAATATATCTCTTTTTGATTTTACACGGAAAAGACATATTCTGCTCTGTGAACGGCTGGATCTCTTGGCGTTGCGTAGAGAAGTCGCTTCATTGTGTGTCTTCTACCGCATTTATCACGGGGAGTGTTCCGAAGAGCTGTTTAACCTGATTCCTGCCGCCGAATTCCACCTTCGCATGACACGCCACAAGTTAGGATATCATCCCCACCATCTGGATGTGTGGCGGTCCTCCACAGTGCGGTTTTCAAGGAGCTTTCTCCCTCGTACTACAAAGCTGTGGAATGAGCTTCCTTGTTTCCGGGACGATACGACATGGGTACCTTCAAAAAAAGCGCGTACACCTTCCTTAAAGGCCGGCAACGCTCTTGTGATTCCTCTGGTGTTGCAAGAGAATGTGGGCAGCGATGATCACTTAACACCAGGTGACCCGTACGCTCGTTTGTCCTCCTATTCCATAAAAAAAAAGCTTTATCCATAGTAATTATATTTTCCATCAATGTGAATGTTGCTCTAACTGTCCTGTTCCTCGTTCATGGGTAAATTACCAAACGGATCATACAGAAACTTAACTGTACAGACAAAGAGGAAAGGAGAAAACCATAGGCTATATTTAAGTAAAAAAAACCAACAGTTCCCAAAGGAGTGTGTTCTCTGCGTGCGTAACTACTCTACGACCTACGTTGCGTCGATGGCGCAATAGGTAGAAACGTTGACTATAACCCCCTTATTCATAATAGTCTGCTAACTTAAAGCATTGCTAATTCGCACTCTGTCTTCTTCTATTGACCTAAGTCAGAATGAGAAAAAACACTCCTAAGCGGCTGTTTAAAGTTAGCGGACCATTATGAATAAGGGGGTTACTGTTTCGATCCTCGCCTCCACCCATGTGTTTTCAGTTTTCGAATTCAGATTAACGTTTATTCGAGAATTTGTAAGATCGTAAACGTTCTTCCGATTTCTCTGCTCAAACTAGAGATATGAGCTGCGACCAGCGCAGCGGTGATGTGATCACCGTACGAGACGAGCAGGACGTTCAGCTGATGGTAATTGATACTTGAATAGATTCTTGAGAAACCTAAAAATTCTGAGCGGCGTCACCTTGAGACGATGACACGATGTTAAGTCCCATTTGCCCAGTAATTTCACTAAATACGGCGCCCTTCAGACCGAAACACAATAATGCTTACACATTACTGCTTCACGGCAAATATAGGCGCAGTTGTGGAGCCTCCCACTCCCACAACTACAGATGACTCGGATGGATAATCATTTTTCCTTGTCTTCCATAAACAAAAAAGCATAATAATAATGAATTTTCAGACAAAATATAAATTTTTATTAATACCATTTATTTACTCATTATATTTACCCCTAACAGATGCAATCTATAAAAATATGTAAGACTCCAAGTAAACTAATAACTATGTAATAAATTATCAGAAACATCCATTCTTTGCTGCGGTCTTTGAACACACGGCTACAAAAATCCAATTTAAATAAATTTCGAAAGCCTTTTATGAGAATCACCATGGGGCATTTCGATTATAAAGGCAAATAAACTCTAAAATCAACGCAGTAAGGTCTAAAGTGTATCAAATCTGATATTCTCGTTAGTCATGTCAATAAATCTGTGCCATAACAATCTTATTTGTTTGTTTAAATATACGTTATCGATAAACAATATAGGTTGTATAATTCAACGCGTAATGTTGGCGTTTAAGATGTTTTGAACTGGGAAGCTATCTCGTTAGTAAGTCCATTGTTGACCGTAAGATCTCCTCTCCTCTTCGTTCGTTCGACGACTGCACCTAACAATGCAGAGGCTATCTCTCTTTGCTCTTCACGCAAGGCAAGGTCAAGCCTTCGGAAACTTTAAAGCTTTTTATGGGTCTGAAGAAAAAATACTTTTTGAATTAATACTTTCGATGTATATGCCCCGTTAGTTTAAGGAAATAATTATGTATATGAATTGTTGATTGATAGATAAATTAATTATGGTTGACAGTTGATAGCAAAAATAGTGCTTGCGTTTTTGGCGCTATTTTTTTGAATCAACATTGAAATTTTTATTCTTAGTGTTTATTCTATAGCTATATTTGTTTCGAAAAATTAAAGTGCCAAGCTTTTCATGACTTACGAAGCTGCTCCATATGTGTTTGTAAATCGATATCTATGTTTAATTTGCCACTTTGTTTCTCTAAGTTCGACCGGAATTATATTAGATCCCTCTCAAAAATACTCGTAGCTCTTTCACTTATATGATTTATACGTCACTCTAGATAGACTAACAGCTGTGAAAACGCCGAAAAAACTTGAGTATACACCTAACCTCTATTTTGAGCAATGCACGCACACTAGAGTATTACCTGGCCTGTTTTTATGACTATCTAGACCATAGGTTCTCAACGTGGGCGATAACGTCCCCTTGTGGGCGTTTGAGAGTTTCGGGGGGGGCAGTAGAAGACCCTTAGAGAAGAAAATTAGGGGGCATTGAGATGGCAGGTAGTATTTATTATCAGGGTATACATATTAGCAGGGTAGATTAAAAAATATAGTCTAAAAAGGCAAAAAAATACACGAAGATACTCTAGAAAAAAAACATATTCTCAAAGTGGGCGGTGAGCAAAATAAGGTTGAGAAACTATGATCTAGACGTATATTTTATCTAAGTTCTTTCACATCATTCGATTATTTCTCAGCATCAATCGATCTATCAAATGATAAGTACACTCTTATTTGAGTATAATCACCCGTCGTTGGGACATTGCTCGTAAAACTGGTTGGTTAGCGCCTACGCGGACATAAACTATCTGTTGGATGTTCAATACCTAAGGGACCTTACACAATGCACCCGCGGTACTGTGTGTATTATGACCAAACTTTTTAAAAGTCAATTAAATTTTTTCTCAAAATCGATTCCTCTGCACTACTTTTTGACCTCAGTTAAAGCTCTACCATCGCTTATGAAAGAAAAGGCGTGCTCAGAGAAAAAGAAAAGACAATAAACAGCTATCCTTATATTATTTTTTGCTCTTACTAAAAAATCGAAACTGTTATTCTTTACAAATTATCGCTAAATGTTTTTAAATTAATTCTTATAATACAATATCAGATTGTACCCATTTGAAAAGATATGCATCAAGTCTAAAAATTACCTCTGGAAGAAATCGTCCTCTCCAACGAAAGTGCCTTTTTTTAATTAAATACCCTGGGGGAAACGCTCCATTCCCATTTTAATTAGTGGTATCATTATGATAATCATAAACGGACTGTCTGATAGTTTAGCTTAATAATAACTAAAAAATAATTTATATCGATCAAAAATTTCCATTAATTACAGTTACATTAATCATTCTAGTATTAGTTGTTTTAAGGAAAATTTGAAGAATTAATACATTTATATCAGTTTAATCACTGTCGGGAGTTAAAACGAAACGTACAGCTTTGTAATATGCCGCGGTAGCTATCTTTAATATTATCTTATCACCAAACAGATATCGCTATACAAGGGTATATCGAGCAGGTGTACTCTTACAATCAAACACACAATACTATCAATTATTACAATCAATCATTCGTAATCCGCTAATTCATTAAGTCAAAAATAATCAATTTCTTTAGTATGTATTTTAACTTCTAATTTATATTCAAATTCAAATATAATTATTCAAAATAGGACGTGACATCACTTATTGAAAGTCAAAAAACTACCACCCATTCCAAAATGAATGCCTCAGACCTGAGAAGAATGGGCGCAACAAACTCAGCGGGCATTTTTTTTTCATCGAATTTAATAATTCTGGATATTAATCATATCATTAAAGCTTAAATTTATTATTTTTGCATTTGTGCGGATTTAATATAATTATTTTCGTTTATTTAAAATTCTTTTCTCAAATTTTCACCGCCGTTAAACCGCCTGAACACGAATTAAAATACTAATTAAAGATAATATTGACTGCTACTTAGACTAACCATTCAGAATAGAATAGCTTAAAATAAAAATGAGATAAAAAATAAACAGTTTCTTTTAATGAGGACTTTCTACGTGGACTAGGATTTTTACAATCGAAGTGACTGAAGATTCGGGAACAAAATTAGTAATTAATTTTTTTGTTAAATCACTCTAAATATTAATTTTTACTGTCTATATCTGAGGTGATTCCGTCCTTCTATATCCTAATATTATAAATGCGATTGAGAGTTTGCATTCATGGCTTAGCTATTCAACTGTTTCAATTGATCGTTAAAAATATTACACACATGTTCGTAGAATATCGAAAAAGAAAGGTTAGAGTTTATTTTAAGATTCGATTCTTAAAACGCCACGACAACATCATGATAGTGTGCAAGGGTCACAACAGTACGATTATTGAGGTAAGGCTCTATTATATTGAAGCAATCGTTCTCCAGTGATTTGACAAGTTCAATTTCGATGTTACTTTCAGATATAACAGAATTACTGCCACTTTGATCTAACGGTACAGTCATGAATCAAAATATTCGATTGTTCACATCTCAGTTATTTTTATGATATTTATAATATTATCAGATATGTTTTAACTACATTAAACATATTTATCTTGTTAAAAATACAATAATTTAATCATTTACGAGGGGAGGCTGATAAGTAATCTACCTAACTATGAAAGAAAAGACTTTGATGGCTAGTATTTTTTTTTATTTTTCTATATAGTCTCTTCTGCAAGTGAAATACACTTATGACATTTGCAAATAAGTCACATCATGCCGTTATAATAGTAATTTTTATTTTGCTCGTCAAAATGGTCAGTCACAGCCTCCTTCATTTCTTCGTCCGTCGAAAATCTGCGACCCCTCAATTTTTTCTTTAAATCTTTGAATAAGAAATAGTCACAGGGAGCCAGATCTGGACTATAAGGTGGATGGTTAATTTCTGTGAAGCCGTTTTTGCTCAGGGCTGACCTCGCCGTTAAGGCTGTGTGTACAGGAGCATTGTCTTGTAAAATCAGAACACCTTTGCTGAGTTTGCCTCTCCGCTTTTCTTTGATTTGTTCACGAAGCTGGTCAAGCAAGTTTGCATAATATTCAGCATTCATTGTTGTATTTTTAGGCAAATAATCTATCATCAAAATCCCTTCGACGTCCCAAAATACGGTGGCCATTAGTTTTCCAGCCGACGGCCGAACCTTGAACTTCCTTGGCGGCTTTTCTTCTTTAAATTTCCATTGCATTGACTCTTGTTTGCTTTCCGGATCCCACTGGCGAATCCAAGTTTCATCACAAGTCACAATTCGAGAGATTTTCTCTTCTTCTTTACCTTTGACCAGGTCTAGAAATGCCTGACAACATTCTACTCGCCTTTGTTTGTCAAAGGGGGTCAACATTCTAGGGACCCAACGCGCGCTCACCTTGGACATGCCCAAATGTTCGTGAATAATTTCATGAACTCGTTCCTTGCTAATGCCCACATCTCTGGCTATCTCCCACTGCTTGATTCGCCGATCTGCAAGAATCAGGTTCTTCACCTTTTCAACATTATCTGCGGTAACAGCAGAAATTGGCCTTCCACTACGTGGGTCGTCTTCCAGGCTCTCACGGCCATGTTTAAATTGCTTCGACCAAAACTTTATGACGAATTCAGAAGGACTTGAATCACCAAATACCTTTAACATGCGCTCTCTGATCTGCGTAGGCGTATTTCCTTCTTTACTTAGGAATTTAATCACTGCTCGATGCTCAAATTTCATCATTTTACAATTTTCTTTCGACATGATGAAAGCCGCGCCAAAAAACAAAAGCAAGCGAAAAAAAATAAGCGCCATAATTTTGAAAAAGGAATAAATATAGAATATGATTTTGCAGTGGCCAGTTCGATTTTCAAAACTTTCTTTAACAAAGTAGATTTTATATCAGCCACCCCTCGTATGTCAGATACAAAATTACATAGCGATATATATATATTATTCTGCCAAACTGCGCAGCAGTTTGTCGGCAGTAATTCTCGTGTTTCGCAAATTATCAAACCAATAATATGATTTTGTATAGGGACAATAGTCCCTATGAATATTTCTTAAGTCTATTTATTATGGACATTGTGCTAAGTAGAACTTTCGCAATAAGTTTTTCATCTGATTTTTTGTTTTACAATTCGACAATTGTTACGCTATATGGGTAGTTAATTAGTTTAGATATTATGTTTAATGGTTATCGTGGTCATTATTTTGGTTCTCTTGGCTCTTTTAAAAATATTATTAATTTACACTTTATTTTGATTTCTATCTATTCACAATTTTAATTGTTTTTAAGTAGTATTGCATCAAATCATACTTTTTTTTATGATATTGACAACAGGCTCGCGTGATACGAAGGAAAGAACAACCACCCATGGACATCAGAAACACAAAGAGATGCGTTCGCCTTAAGATGGGTGCCTTATGATTTATACTTGAAGGTCCCCTGAAGGTTAAAGTCGTATCGATTCAAGAATATTTCAGCCGGCATTTGCTGCCACAAAGTGCGATGTTTTGATTGTTACTAACAACGTTCCCGTTGGAAACCTTATGGTATAAAAAAGCCCTACAAATGCCAATTTCTATAAGTTATATAGGTATAAATCACTCTTATACGTTATTCACAACAATTCCATGTGACCAAAGCAATACACTATACAATATTAACAATAAAAAAAATAACTAGGTTATATTGGATGTTTTTTTAATTCCCAATAAAAAAAATCACATCAGAAAGATAGATAGACATATTATAATAGGCGTTAAAAAAACGATAACATAATATATAGATGTAAAATGAAGATGCGTGATGAAAACAATGGGAAGAAAGAAAAACCTAGTGTTTATTGCTGTCAAACTTTGTGCAAACTAACGTTACTTACATACTGTCAAAATGCAACCCAATTAAGACACTTTTGAGTCACACGATAAGCGCGCATATTATTCATCAGAATGCTAATAATTAATCGTCCAATATAAATTGCGATGACATGATAACCTACTAATTATTAATTATATTATTTCCGTCTAAAAATATACAGTCGTAAAGAACTGCTCATCAAAATAAATTATACTTAATTTATTTTGCATAAATAATGAATCACTGAAGCGTGGACAGTCATTGGTAACAAGATAAGAATGGTTACTTAAAATTCAACATGGCCGCTCTTTTCGGCTAACAGGCCGCGGGACATTACACAAAATGGAAATATAATATTTTGTATGCAGCGCGCATGTTTCAGTAAGCACAGTGGGTATGTCATTATTTACATAATTACCAAGTTTTTCGAGTAAACCATAATATTAATTATTAGTTGTTCTTTTTAATTTTCGCTATGATTGTTTCAAACGGTGTGTACCTCTATTCTTGACAGGTTCTTCTCGGGTTTGCAAATAAGTCGTAATTTACGAATTTAACATATTTTTAACCGACTTCAACAAGGAGGAGGTTATCAATTCGATCGGTATTTTTTTTTTATGTACACCGATTACTCTGAGATTTATGATCCGGTTTACGCAATTTTTCTTTAGTTCGATGCAGAATAGATGCCATTTGGTCCCATAAAATTTTTATGGAACCAGAGAGATGACAGAGATTGGCCCAGTAGTTTTCATTTTATGAACATTTTTTAAGAAAATTTTTGTTTACTTTGATCATATAATTGTTTTTTGTGTACGGCTTTTTTAGGAGTTTTCATTCAGGTTGATTATATATTATAATTATTAACAGTAAGTAAAAAATAAAAAAAAAACTTTTCAATTTTTTTAAACGATTATATTTTTTATAGCATTTTCATTTATTTCGTTCGCTTATTAAATGTAAATTTTCATATGGTTTGTTTACGCATCAAAAGATTTAATGTATTTAAAATTACTGTATATTCAAGTGATGATTGTTTTATTACTTATTAAACTTATTAATTATGGTAGGTAATAAACAACTACTTAAATAATATTTGGTGTGTTGGTGTAAGCCACTATATATGTTGGTGACACTAAAAGTTTTGCGTAACCAAAAATACAACATGTTAAAACCAATATATTTTGTTTATTGCTTTTCAAAATACTCTCCTTTACATTTCAAATAATTTCTCATGTGATCGAACCATTTTTTAAAACAGGAGGACCACAGATCTGAAAGCAAGTTTTCTACGCGCAGATTGAACGCTATCACTGCCTCTTCGGAATTGTTAAAAGTAAAACCTCTCATCAAATATTTGATTTTGGGGACAATGCAGAAATCACAGGATGCTAGGTCGGGTCTATGTGCAGGATGGGTGACGAGTTGTACTTTTTCGGAAGCTAATAATGACTTAGTTTTGTTAGCCGTGTGTTGAGAAGCGTTGTCATCATGAAGGAGGACGCCGCTTTTTGGTCGTCTTTCGCGAACTTTTTTTTAACACCCTGGGTAAACAAATGGTAGAATACCACTCGGCATTAACACTCTTTTGATCTTCAAGTGGAATTGTGCAGATGGGACACGATGCTGAGAAAAAACATGCGATCATTTTTTTACCTACGTTTCTCGCCTGCCTCACTTTTTTTTTTTTTTTTTTTTTTTTTTATGGAATAGGAGGACAAACGAGCGTACGGGTCACCTGGTGTTAAGTGATCACCGCCGCCCACACTCTCCTGCAACACCAGAGGAATCACAAGAGCGTTGCCGGCCTTTAAGGAAGGTGTACGCGCTTTTCTTGAAGGTACCCATGTCATATCGTCCCGGAAACACCGCACAAGGAAGCTCATTCCACAGCTTCGTGGTACGAGGAAGAAAGCTCCTTGAAAACCGCACTGTGGAGGACCGCCACACATCCAGATGGTGGGGATGATATCGTAACTTGTGGCGTGTCGTGCGAAGGTGGAATTCGGCGGCAGGAATCAGGTTGAACAGCTCTTCGGAACACTCCCCGTGATAAATGCGGTAGAAGACACACAATGAAGCGACGTCTCTACGCAACGCCAAGTGATCCAGCCGTTCACAGAGTACTGGGTCCCCGACAATTCGAGCTGCTCTGCGTTCCACGCGGTCAAATGGATCGAGCTGATACTGGGGTGCGCCAGACCAGAGATGACAGCAATACTCCATGTGAGGCCGGACCTGCGCTTTGTAGAGCGCTAGAATGTGGGCCGGCTCTATTTATGACGCCCAGTTTCTTTGAAGCCAGTTTGGCTTTGCCCTCCAGATGGCCACGGAATTGGCAACTGCTCGAGATTTCGAGACCCAGTATTCCGATACTAGGCGAGGCTTTAAGGGAAGTGTTCTCGAAGAGCGGTGATACGGCAAATGGGGTTTTTTTAGTGGTAAACGCGCAAACTTGAGTCTTCTGGGGGTTAAATTGGACAAGGTTCAACTTACCCCATTCCGCGACCTTCTCGAGAGAGGACTCGATAGAAGACACAAGTTTCTCCCGGCACTGGTCGACGTTTTCCCGAGAGAGACCTGCATGGCCCGTGTATACGGCATCACCAGTGCTGTCGTCTGCATAGCAATGCATGTTGGCGGTGTCCAACATATCATTGATATGCAGAAGAAACAGCGTGGGAGATAGCACACAGCCTTGGGGCACTCCAGCGTTCACGGGCTTGGGATTCGAGCAATAACCGTCGATAACGACCTGTATGCTGCGCCCAGTGAGGAAGCTGGAGGTCCACTTGCATAAGCTCTCGGGAAGCCCAAATGATGGAAGTTTTGCGAGGAGCGCCTTGTGCCATACACGATCAAAGGCCTTCGCTATATCCAGACCAACTGCCAGGCCTTCCCCCTTGCTTTCAATAGCCGCCGCCCATCTATGTGTTAGGTATACCAGAAGATCGCCAGTCGACCGACCATGGCGAAAGCCGTACTGCCGGTCGTTGATCAACTGGTGACCCTCAAGGTATACCAAGAGCTGGCGGTTAATTATGCTCTCCATAATTTTGGAGAGTAGGGAGGTAATAGCAATAGGCCTGTAGTTTGCCGGATCCGAACTGTCTCCTTTTTTTGGGATCGGATGGACAAGGGCTGACTTCCATGAATCAGGGACTACGCCTTTTGAATAAGAGTGCCGGAATAAACGCGTTAGCACCGGCGTCAACTCAGGGGCACACGTTCTAAGCACGATTGGAGAAATGCCATCCGGCCCGCTCGACTTCCTGACGTCCAACGAAAACAGAGCTCGCCTAACAGTTTTCTGTCGGAACTGTACTTCAGGCATGGAGCTCTGACACCGCAGGATGGTCGGCGGTGTTTTTCCGTTGTCGTCAAGAGTCGAGTTGGAGGCAAAAAGAGTGCACAGGAGATCGGCTTTCTCTTTTGCCGTATGGGCCAGGGTGTCATTCCTCATGTGCAACGGCGGCATGGACGGCTGGTTTAAGTTACCAAGAGCAGCTTTCGACAACGACCAGAACTTGCGTGTTCCGGTCGGGTAACTGGAAAGCTGCTCGCCAATTTTGACGACGTGCTTCGATTTCGCACGGGCGATTTGCCGCTTAAAAAATCTGGAGGCACGGTTATATTTCCTCTTCAGAACTTTGCAGTTCGGATCCTTTGAGCCCAGCGCCGCAACCCAAGTTCGATACGCCTGTTTTTTGCAGTCAGATGCTGCTTTAACTGACGCATCGAACCAGGGCTGTGATCTGCCACCGATCGGTACTACAGAGCTTGGTATAAAAATATCCATGCCCTGCAGTATCACATCGGCTACTGCAACGGCGCAGGCACTAGGATCATCCGAAAGGAAACAAACCCTGCCCCAAGGGTAGGATGCAAAAAAGGAACGCATCCTATCCCAATCTGCTGACTTGTAGTGCCAAACGCGGCGGGTCGCTGGTGGTCTGCGACGTTGGCGTCGGATAGGCACTACACTCCTGACCAGGCAATGGTCGGACGTTCCGAGAGGGGCGTCGACAGAGACCTGGTAACCATCGGGATGTGTAGTCAGCAGAAGATCTAATAAGGACGGTATGTGGCTATCCACATCCGGGAGCCGCGTCGGCGACTCAACCAATTGGGACAGACCATACGCCAATGCAAAATTATGCACAGATCGCCCTGCGTAGTCTGTGGTACGTGATCCAAGCCATTCGGCATTGTGCCCGTTGAAATCACCCAAGACTACGATTTCAGCGGAGGGGATCTGAGCAAGCACGTCATCAAATGCCGCTTGAACGCAGCCCATGAGGTGATCCGTTTCTGCGTTACCACTATGGGACCTGTAGACACACGCATAGATGCGGACGCGGTCCTCTAAATCTACGCGGAGCCAGAGAGTAGACAGGCCCCTACCCTCAAAATTGCCGAGACGGCGACAGCAGATATCCTCCCTAACGTACACACATACCCCGGCATGAGGCATGAAATTATGCTCAATTTTGTACCCGGGGTACGTTAAATATGACGTATCGCTAGGTCGAGATATCTGCGTCTCCGTAAGGAAACACAAGGCCGGCTGCGCCGTCTCAAGGTGGTGGTGGACGGCGTTTAAGTTGGAGTGAATTCCCCGGATGTTACAAAAGTCCACATTAAGCGTGGAGCGGGGTGCCGTGGTGTTGCTGCCCTGTTTGTCCTGTGACATACGCGGTACTGTGCCCTCCCCAGAATACGAGGGGCAGCCCGAGCGCGAATGCTCGGGGAGGGATTCTCCGGCTCTTCAAGAGCCGGTACCCTCCTGGGGTAATTTCTTTTTTAGGACCGCTCTCATATTTTGTTGGGGGGGGGGGGAAAGGACGGGGGGGAATGGCCTCCGGTCCTCGACACTAACCTATGCGAAACATAGCGGCACTAGGCCGCTACTTCACGCCGGTATTCTGTGCGAGTGTGGTAAGTAACCCGGACGAGTCTGGCCCGATTGTGCTGACGTCATAAGACAGCAGCGTGACTCTCCCACTTTCAAAAAGCCCGTAGTCGCCTCTTACGACACCCTTGGACCTGGGACTACCCTATTCTTTTAACGCCCCGGGGCAGCACAGGGCAACTTTTGTTGGCCTGTTCTCATTTTTAAACACCCATTCACAAGATTGCTGTTTTTTTGCTGTTCAAAACAATAAATCCACGTTTCGTCTCCTGTGACACTGTCATAAACAGCATTAGAATGTCCGTGGTCGGTCCATGAGGGATCCAACGACAACAATGTGTCCGAACTTTCAATTCTTCGTGTAAAATTTTGGACCAATCCCCAATTATAGTCCTCAAATTGTCTCATAGGTAATCCGCGGGTATTCTTAAATTAGCCACATTATTATTGTTGCAATTGAAGGCCGTCCTTAACGAAATTCTCTTTACATGACGTAAAGAAACCCTACCTCTCCCAAATTCAGCAACCATCGCCTCACGGTGCTCAAGCAAGGTGCTTGTCTCCCAAAAGCATTTTGAAGACAAGCTGACAGTCTTGCGGAGAGAGAGAACTTTTAAAATCATAAAAAATCATCGCTCTAAAATCTTTTCCACTAAATTCCATTTTCGTTGCGTACGTAGAACTTTGGTGTGTGATAAAAAAACATTACAAAACGTTTTTTTTATTACTAAAAAGAATGCAACGTTTCAAAAAATATATTATTCGAAATTCAAATAGTTCCGATTAGCTAAAGGTGCAAAACTTTTAGTGTGCCCCATTACTACCTATGAAACTTATAATTTCTCCCTAAGAAACTTATTATTTTTTATCAGTTTTTTTGTCCGTATAAAATTTCAGGAAATTAGGTTGTGTGATTTAACAGAAACATGACAGCATAATAATAACATTGATGGCAAATTGATGGTAATAATTTTGAGAAAGACGGATAAATGGTTATAACTGTCCTTTCATTATTTTAGTTACATTTCTGCATTAATTGAAATCCTATTAGGATACGTTTAGACAAAGTACATGAATAAGTAAGTAGAACATCTTCTTTACTAGCATTTATAAGAATTTATTTTATTTATTTATCTGTTTTATTTATAGTTTTGCATATATTAAATTTATAGAACATTCGTAAACTTCTGTGAATTTTTAATTGCTTTTTTATTAAGTCATTAACCTTTTCAATTTTACCCATGTTACCAACATGGTACTTACTTCATCGGTAGATTGATCAAAATTATTTTATTTTTAGAAAACTAAGACATATATATAACTCGACTTCTCTTCCTCCACCACACCTGCGCGTCCCACATTCTTACTTCGGTTTAGGTGAGTCTTGGCTCTATTTAATTAATATACGGGGAAATTATATTTTATATACAAAAACAAAATGTAAATACAACTATAATTGACCTAATTGGAGTATAGCGCATGTTAAGCGTTTGGCCATCATAAAGCGAGTCCAATCAAGCATCGCCATAAAAGAGCGCACAGACTAACGAGCCCGCGGACCGGTTCTTGCCGACCGGTCACTTTTCTTGGTATTACGTTCAATATTTATTAGTTCAGCCGAAGGAAAATTAATTCGAGGGATGATAATTACTAGCCGTTTGATTGTTTTTGCTGTGCGTTCTTTAAATTGCCGATACCATTATTTATACAGTAGAGTTATAGAAAATAGCATTGTCGGATGTGTATGGATCTGTGACGTTATTTTTACCACCAAAACCGGTTTTCCAATTACATACTTATATGATCGAAGAAAGAATCAACATTAATAATTCTCCGTGTAAAATAAACAAGGTGAGACAGACACTATTATGAGCAGCATTCTGTACGCTTCAAGTTTTAAATTGCTGCTTTAACTAGGGCTGTCAACCGTACTTTTAAATATTGTCTTCAATATCAAATATGCTAAAATATTTTTTTTTTTACATAAACTGACTTTGTTTGGCACAAGCCAGCTATTTCCATAGTAAAATAGATATAAGCGGCTATTATTCGGAACTCTACCTCTACTGCTTATTTATTTCGCTAGAAAACGCCCTGGAGACCCTGTAAGCCCAATGCAAGTTATTCACACACAACCTTTGAATATGTTCGTATGTGTGTGTATGTTACCTCGCGATATTTTCCATCGTCAGAGTGATTCAACTCAGGAAATGGAAAAACGACGCTCGGCCATAAGACAAAAAGTTGCTATTTACTGAACTAAATAAACGGGTGTGTATCCAAAGCCGTAAAACTCGTTCTCTACTGAACATAGCCACTATACAATATAGTCAAAATATAATATAATGTCAAAAAAAACTGCATAGGTTTGAAGTCAGTGCAAAGCCAAATGTAATAGTAGGTACCTACACTCGCCGTCGCCACGTGCGACTTTGATCGGTATATAACAAAACAATTCAAGCGCGCAGACTCGCGCCGGAAGACGTCATTGATAATCACAGCAAGTAAGCTGTGTGTAATATTAAGTTTTATTTTGATTGGGCTTGGCACCGACTGAAATCCTATCAATAGGCAGCACATACAAATGATAGTATTTTATTAATATTTAAGGCAATAAAAATCATATTAGTTTTGCATAAGAGGCGTATTTAATTAAATCTTTATTAAGTTATTTTATACTTTTTAGTCTTTGAAGTCGGTTTTTTTAAACGTAGATTTTTTTGTTATCTACTGTGTTTTGCTCTCTGAAATCAGACTTAGCTGCTCTCTGACCGAAGAAGGTGGCAACCCTAGCTTCAACGTTTGTATTCTTCTGCAGTTGTGTGGGTCACAATAATTATTATATTCTGAGGCATTCGCAATCTTGTTAGCAATGTTGCCACCGTTTTGTTTTAGTTGATTCATTAATCAAAAATAATTAATTTTAGCGGTTGTGCTTTTTTTTATTAATAAACGTGTGTGTGTACTTCTGTATGCACGCAAGAAGTTATACTTCTTTGGCCTAACGAAGCAAAATTCATTAAAATTATTTATTCCTCGTGCTATTCTACGTTTTTAGTAAGAACAAAGATGGCTTTGACAATTAATTATTAAATAATGAATACGGCTGTATGGGCTTGAACCCTTTGCCTGTCCTAATAATGGACGAAGAAGCCAAAAAAAAAATAATGGCTCAATCGCTTAACGCGCAGAGCCAATAAACCACGAAGAAGAAGAAGAAGCCAAAAAAAATAACGAATGTCGCATACGTCAGAAAACTTCAATAAATAAATAAAAAAAAAAAAAAAATGCGCGCGCATCTTAAAATTTCACATTCATCATTATTTCATAACGCGTTAAAGAAGTATAACTTCAAAAATTATGAGAATGTAGAAGTAGAAGCGAGAGATGAATGCTTTAGAAAACAGTGTTTTGGTATTCATTTTATGCTTATGTCGTTTAGGTAAATGTAGGTTGAAATTTGGATTTTTTACTTGTATACAGAGGATAATCTATTGTTTTCTTTGTCAGTGATTAGCGAAGAGTGTGATGAGTTACTGGTCTTTTGCATGTAAAGGAATATCTTGCGGATCATTCTCTCGTCATCTGTCAGAATATTTTTTTATTGAATACTAGCTGACCCGACAGACGTTGTTCTGTAAATAATAAATAAAGAAATGTTTTTTTATGAATTTGTCAATAATATATCATAACATCAAGAATTACTTCGTAAAATATGCACCCCGCTGTCGTAATGAAATTGTTTCACAGCAGAACTGTCAAACCGTGCGTCAATAAATTCTCTCATAGAAATTATGTATGGACACATCATAGGAAAAACAAATTTGTCGTTTTTATTGAATTCCGAGCATTTTCATATTTATTTAAAACTTTTAGACCAAAATTAGCCTAATCGGTCCAGCCGTTCTCGAGTTTTAGCGAGACTAACGAACAGCAATTCATTTTTATATATATAGATAGATAAATAAAAAAAAACTCCAATAACATTACAAAAAACCAGACTTGGAAGAAAGAAACGTTGCTTGCACTTTTACTTAGCCAGAACCGAACCTGGGACGCTTGAAAGTAATGAAACTAACTCTATCAACGGTAATGCTAGGGACATCCAGAAAGGTCCAATACATCTGATGAGCGTGAATCTTCAATAGTATGATTAACTTTAGGCAATGATTTGAATCTTCACACTTCGCCTTTCCCCCAGTAAGACCCTATTTTTATTTCACCGCAATCAATGAGTCTTTAAGTTAGACTATTCAAAATTCTAATGAATTTAAAGAAATTTAAATAAAAAAACATGCAATTTCAAAACGACACGCCACAAATTAAGATATCCTCTCCACTATCTGGATGTGTGGCGTTCCTCCACAGTGCGGTGTTCAAGGAGCTTTCTTCCACATACTACAAAGCTTCCTTGTGCGGTGTTTCCGGGACGATACCTACTATATGGGTACTTTAAAAAAATGCGCGTACACCTTCCTTAAAGGCCGGCAACGCTCCTGTGATTCCTTTGGTGTTCCAAGAGAATGAGGGCGGCCATTTGTCCGCCATTTCCATAAAAAAGTGGTAGTAGTTAAAAGCATGTTACTTTTGCCTCCGGAAGGTGGCATGTTGATCATTCTGTATAATTATAATTCCAAGTACCAGTTCTAGTTCCGAGTAATCTGTTGGCCGTCATTTACATGATGGATGATACACGACCAAAGCGCCAGTCGCCATGTCGTAGACTGTAAATATACTATACCGTTCACTTCCTACTTGGTCGTTTACAGTAAGTTGATTTATTTAAAAAAAAAAGTGTGTTGCCTACTTATGTATGCACGCAAGAAGTTAAACTTCTTTGGCCTAACAAAGCAGAAATCCTTAAAATTATCTATTCCTCGTGTTATTCTACGTTTGCAGAAAGAACAATATTGTAAGATCTTGCAACGATGGCTTTGACAATTAATTATTAAATAATGAATACGGCTGTATGGGCTTGAACCCTTTGCCTGTCCTAATAATGGACGAAGAAGCCAAAAAAAAAATGGCTCAATCGCTTAACGCGCAGAGCCAATAAACCACGAAGAAGAAGAAGAAGCCAAAAAAAAATAACTAATGTCGCATACGTCAGAAAAATTTATTAACCAACTTCGCCCTGTTACTTTTGTGTTACAGTGATGCGCGCGCATCTTAAAATTTCACTCTCATAATTTTTTCATAACGCGCCTAAAGAAGTAAAACTTCAAAATAGTACTGTATAGAAAACTGTCTCGCTGCGAGATAGGTTAGATAGAGTATGTATAATCCTCTTTTGCCAGTGTCCGGACTTCTTCCACTTGTCAACGTGAAGACCCCTCCCGTTCCCCTTTTACCCCCTCGAGCTCGTCCTGTTGCGTCAGTAAGGTTTGCAGTTTCATTACTGTTAGGTACATGTCGTGATATTTTCGTGCTATCACTACTTTGTTTTTGAAGTTTTCATTGTTACGTTTTGACTTTTGTTGTTACTATATATATAGTTTGCTTTAATAGAGAGAAAAATAAATGCCTTTTTTACTTTTCCTAAATATTTTCATTGATTTTTCATCATTATAATATCATAATCAGCATCACAAAATTTACGTCAATCTGTAATACTATAAAAATAAATCGTTGTTTATTTATTAATAATAATATTCTAGTGATGCTTCTTTTGCACACCGTACCAAAGTGTAACTGTGACGTCATCAACGTCAGATCTAGAGATAAAGTAACCAAGCCGTATGTCCACCCACCTCAAATCGAATGAGATGCTCAGGACCAGACGGGATGGAGGAACTTCATGATGATAAAATGACCCAGCTCATTAGAGAGCCACCAGTATGAGGCTCCTTTGCACCGGTTGCCGGCTAGATTATGGGTACCACAACGGCGCCTATTTCTGCCGTAAAGCAGTAATGTGTAAGCATTACTGTTTTTCGGTTTGAAGGGCGCCGTAGCAAGTGAAATTATTGGGCAAATGAGACTTAACATATTATGTCTCAAGGTGTCGAGCGCATTGTAGTGCCGCTCAGAAGTTATGGGTTTTTCAAGAATCCTGAGCGGCACTGCATTGTAATGGGGCGTGTCAGTTTCCATCAGCTGAACGTTCTGCTCGTCTCGTTCCTTATTTTTATAAAAAAAGGTCCTTAATGATGATGAAATGACCCAGCTCATTGAAGAGCCACCTGTATGAGACTCCTTTGCACCGGATGCCGGCTAGATTATGGGTACCACAACGGCGCCTTTTTCTGCCGTGAAGCAGTAATGTGTAAGCATTACTGTATTTCGGTCTGAAGGGCGCCGATGCTAGTGAAATTACTGGGCAATTTAGACTTGACATCTTATGTCTCAAGGTGACGAGCGCGAGAATTTTTGGGTTTTCAAGAATTCTGAGCGGCACTGCATTGTAATGGGCAGCGCGTATCAATTACCATCAGCTGAAGGTCCACCTCGTCTTGTTGTATTTTCATTAAAAAAAATCTTTACTAGATACCCTAGTTAGGGTTTAAACGTTTGTATGCCATAGTAACAGAAATCCTAAGAATATGGAATTCGAGCTTAGTGTGTGTGTTGATTGAAATACAATGCCTTAGAGAGAACTGATGTAGAAATCCGATAAAACAAATATGTTACAATTAAATATGTTTCATTATAATATACTAGCTGATGCCCGCGACTTCGTCCGCGTAGATAAAGGGTTTTTAAAAATAATAAGTAAGTTTCGAATTGAAGATTATCTCAGTCAGTCCTATCCCTATCCTAGTCCCATTACTATGGCAAACTAAACTATTGGTGTAGTTATAGGTCATCGACGTGAATTTCATATTTTCACAAAACCCGCGGGAACTATGCATTTTTCCGGGATAAAATGTTGCCTATGTTCTTTCCCAAGCTCTAGTCTATCGCTGTACCAAATTTTATCAAAATCGGTTCAGTAGCTCCGACGTAAAAGCGTAACATACAAACTTACATTCTAGTAGGGATGTAATCATTACGATTACCGCTGAAGGGTCTATAGGGTTTTCTAAGTAAGTATTTAAGGCATTACTAATGTATCAAGACAAATGATCAAAATTATAAACAAATATCAAGTCAATTTTTAAAATCGATGGTCTAGATTATGTATTCGACATTAACCTCATATAATTTAAAAAAAAAACTCGGAGGGTTATTTGTGTCTGTGTGTACCAATAAAACTGGCGGTTCGTTTAACTGGGTCCTTATTTAGACACCTGCTGTGAACTCGTTTACCATTACAGAAATACTCTGAATTGAGTTAACGTGTAGTTTTTATTTATGGCAGGTATACAGTACATTAGACCGAGTCACTCTGCAATGGATTAAAGGAACCAGCTACTCACTGGCCAATGATGGCGCAGATGAACTAGCCAAAAGGGGATCCGAAGCTGTAGCATGTGGACCGGAGCCACTACTACCCATACTTCAAATTACAAAATGGCTACGAGAAAAAACGGAACAATCCCACCTAACAGAATAGAGAAACAGCAAAGGTTGCAGGCAAACAAAGAATGCGGTTTCGGTGCCCCCAAAGAGGTTCGACCGCAACCTGATGAGACTACACAGGGATAAAATACGCACTTATAGGTGTAGTCACCGGTCAATGTTCCTTGAACAAGCATCTGTCTATCATAGGTGTACCAGACAGCCCCTTGTGCAGAGGATGCATGGAGGCAGAGGAAACGCCAGAACACGTGCTTATGGAGTGCAGCAGTGTGGCCGAACTACGGGCACAAATACTCCAATCACCAGCATCGCTTCCGGATGCCTGCAGAAACTTAAAAAGACTGCTAGACTTCTGGAATGATCTAGGCTGATTGTAGTATGAAGACATTTTAAAAACGCACAAAGGCAAGAGTCAAAGTCAAGAGGCTAAGTGTGTAATCAGCCCAGCTAAACTTACTAACAGTACATTAAACCGAAATATATTTGTAGGTATATATTTATGCTACAACTTCTTTTTCCCAGACTTATTTGTTATTTTTCCCATACTCACTATGAAAAGTAAACAAAAAAAGTATTGATTATTCTTGAAATTAAATTTAATTGAATGTTAACAAAAATTCAAATCAAATAACTATAAATAACGAAAAACTTACTGGCTGGGTGTTTAATAGAAGTTTGGTAATAGATAGAAAGAACTAAATTTAACTGAATCATCTTGAAATCTAGTATATGTATATAATTTATACAGTATATTTATTTAAGGTCTACCCCATGTAGGCATTGCCTCGTTTCCTATATGGTAAACACGCCCCTGAAATTTAGTTAACATATTATTATTCTTATCATATTATGCGTTTTGCGCTATGAGATTTATTTTTGAGTTGCTGAAAAGTATTTTTTATCCCTAATAAATTTATTATTACTTAAAGAATGGTATTGACTAAATAATTAACCGAAATATTTATTTGTTACTAGCTGACCCGACAGACCTTGTTCTGTATATAATAAATAAAATAATGTTTTTATATGAATTTGTCAATAATATATCATAACATCAAAAATTACTTCGTAAAATATGCACCCTGCTGTCGTAATGAAATTGTTTCACAGCAGAACTGTAAAACCGTGCGTCAATAAATTCTTTCATAGAAATTATGTATGGACACATCAAAGGAAAAACAAATTTGTTGTTTTTATTGAATTTAGCAGCATTTTCCTATTTATTCACCTTTTAAACCTTCCCTGGACTTCCACAAATACTTCAAGACCAAAATTAGGCAAATCGGTCCAGCCGTTCTCGAGTTTTAGCGAGACTAACGAAAAGCAATTCATTTTTATATATATATATTAGATTAGATTTAGGAGAAGATCATTTTCTATTATCAATGTCATAAACTTTTTACGATATGAGTTCTATGCAACGCGTATAAATGCCATAATATTGTTAATATCGTTCAAACTGAATCCGAACATAAATAGTGGCATCCTGTTTCGACGCCCAGCAGACGTCTTAAGTCGCGTTCAAGTCGGATAATCGATTTTATGAGCTCCAGAAATAAACTGAGTCCCCCCAAATAGCCGCTGAAGCAACTCACTTGCAATGATCTGATAAATTGTCTCAAGCGAAAACTCGAGTCTAATTTTGACTCAAGGAACTCGGTCTGCAATAGAGATAAGATTGCTGATCTTTATAGAAGACTTTTCTACCTATTTAATTTAATTTTTTTTAGTACCAAAATTAAGATTAAAGTAATTAAAGTTAACACAATACACTTAAACTTAATTGTGAATATTTGAGTACCGTGTAGACTATTAGCAGTGAGCGCGGAACATAGCATGGTAGAAAAAATATAGTAAACTTGCAAAATAAATGAAAATAAAAATAAAACCAAAATAAAGTGCGTGTGTGTGTGTGTGTATGTGCAATCTGTGTATCAATTATATAAATTTAATAAATGCTTAAATTTGAACCAGGTTCACTATTCCATAGTTGTAGATCTTAGATCATTTATGCGTCTATAACAGCTGTGAAAACGTCAAACAAAACAGACTTTAGAACTACCCTCTATTTTGAGCAATTCACGCACACTAAACTAATATTCCTGGCCAGGTTTTTACGGTTGTCTGATTGTTGGATAAATTATCTAAGTTTTAAATATTTCATGCGGGAGTTTAAATCATATAAAAAAATAGAAGTACAAAGTGGCTAAACATGAGCTATCTGGAAATGTCGTCAAAATAAACAAATAAATATTCAGGAAGACTCACAAAAAATTGTTTTCTGAAACACTAATTTAATTTATATGCAAAGTTTAGATCATTTATACGCCTGGACAGATTGTGACAGCTGTCAAAACGTCGAAAAAAATTGAGGTTGATGGCTAACCTCCACACAAAGTGACATAAAAATCGCCAGTGTAAGAAGTAGCTTATCACGCACACTAAAGTTATAAACCTGGCCTGTTTTCGTCGGTTGTCTAGCAGTAAGAGGCTCTATCTGGACATATAAATGATCTACGGCCATTTTTAATTACCTATCTATCCTTAGTTTAACTTACGGATACATTGCTGTCACCGTTTAATGACAAGATCTTATCTATCCATATTTACGTCCAATATAGTTATGGTCCAATGCTATCTGTCAATAGGTTAGATTTGTCTACCTCTAGTAAGTTAAACTGAGGATAGAGAGGTTATTGAAAACGGGCGCTAATATACAAAGATGGAATGGCCAGTCATCGACTGGTTTTACAGCGTATCTTATATTTAAAGTTGACATGTGGTCAAAAATAATGGTTTGCTTTGACGAAATGAGCATACATAACATAGGTCACCTTATGGTATGTTACTCTGTCATTACTTTTTGTAGACCGGAGGAATCACATGCGCAATGTCGACGTTATAAAGCGTCTAATAAACCTACATATGAGTTCTAAAACCAAACACACATTGGTGCGTGGCGGGAAACTTAACTGGGGGCACCGTAGTAAGAGTCAACAGTTCTATACATCTTCTCAATATATTTTTGATAATGTTATGTATATTCATAAGCACATTGAGGAATTTTCTAAAAACTGTGACATTCATAATGTGAACACGAGGAACAAACATAAACTTGTTATGTCTACTACTCGGTTAGGTCGAGTTAGTAAGTCTTTTGTTGGGCGATGTATATGCTTCTACAATATGATCCCAGAAAATGTACAATTATTGGGTTATTATAGCATAAACGATTTTCTTAATGACACCACGGACTGGGAATAAAGCGAACACCCTCAGGCTCTTTAATTATATAATATGTTTATGGTACGATATCACATTGTAATTCATATAATATCTTAAAAAAAAAAGCCCGCTGAGTTTCTTGCGCCCATTCTTCTCAGGTCTGAGGCAGTCTCTTTTGATTGGTGGTAGTTTTTGACGTTCAATAAGTGATTTTAAATCCTAATTTGAATTTGAATTTATTGCGACACCGTCGCTTACATTTACTTGCCCTGCACTGACTGACTGATTCATCAATGCTGAACTTAAACAGCTGGGCTACAAACTTGATATATTGCATAATAGATCTCTAAATGACTTAAATCCCCCCGATAAACGACAACTTTGATTATAACACACATTATACGCTACAAACTCGTGCGATGAGGAAAAGATAGGCCTCCTTTACTTCACGCCCAGACATACTCTTAAAAAATCACCAATGCCAAGTAGAAGAGTCAACAGTACCGTTTGCTAAGTAACAATTGGCTTCTGACGTCACTCAGGCATAACATAATAAATAAACTTCAGTACCTGTAGTAAAGCACGGTGCTTAAACCTAATGAAAGAATATTAGAACATTTATTCGTCTAGAATCTAGATAGACTATGACAGCTGGGAAAACATCGAACAAATTTGAGTTTAGAACTACCCTCTATTTTGAGGAATTCACGCACACGAACACAAATCGCGAGTGTAAGACGTAGCTTGTCACGCACACAAAACTAATATTCCTGGCCTGTTTTTATCGAATTTTTTTTTTATGGAAAAGGAGGACGAACCAGCGTACGGGTCACCTGGTGTTAAGTGATCAGCGTTGCCGGCCTTTAAGGAAGTTTTACACACTTTATTAAGGTACCCATGTCGAATTACGATACGCCACGTCTTGCAAAGGTGGGATTCGGCGGCAGGAATCAGGTGAAACAGCTCTTCGGAACACTCTACGTGATAAATGCGGTAGAAGACACACAATGAAGCGACGTCTCTACGCAACACTGAGTCCCCGACAATTTGAGGTGCTCTAAAATAAATAATAATAAATCTGTCTGGCAAGAGACTCTATCGACACGTATAAATTATCTAAGGAAAGAATATGCCACACCTCTTACTTTTTCATAGATACCTGCACGCTATATGACAGACATTGTTAATGAAGCGACAAGTAATTGGCGTTGGTATATTTCAAACCTGTCACATGTCAACGTTTACGAGCCCAGATGCTGGGGCCGCTGAAATATGAACAAGAATAACAACATGTGTGGCCAGTGCCCTCGTAAAACAGTCCACCGTGATAAATATAAAATGGGTATTAGTTTACAAAGACGTACAATTTATACGTTGAGTTACCCGAAAAGAAAACTTTTTTGGATTACCTTAAGGTAGTCTGTAATTCAAAACATTAGCTGAGGCCGTATTTAATTTAGAGATTTAAGAATTTCACAAACAGCAAACCGTTGCGCTAACGCGGATGAGACAATTTTTTGCTCTAAATTCGTGTTCTCCTATCATTTCCCTAAAACGTTAACTGAATCACATGGCAACACTGCACTAGCTCGAACTTAATTATTTCAACCAAAGAGGATGTAAATACTACGCAAGAAGAGGCGAGAAATTTAGTTTAGTATCACACGTGCCGTGATTTGATATAAGTGTGAAATAATCCGGCTAAGTTTGAAAGCGAACAGTTGCTTTAACGTAGTGGATTTCGGCTAACTTCGATTTTTACAAGATTATAGCCGTCACCTGTCAATCCATCAAAGCACGTTTCATACAATCGAGTGAATCGCTTTTTTCTCAGAAAGTTTCGCTAAGCTGATTTCTGTTACTATTAAAAGTGTTATCTATATTCTAATAAATGATGCTTTCAGTTATCAACTCAACCAAACGTCAAAATTTTGCAGAATACTCATCTGCCAATAATTGACGTTCGGTCTTGTTTCTCGAATGCGCATCATACGATTTCCCTAAATCAAAACGTAACTCACAGTCAGAACTGTACCGTCAATTTGTGTTGCAAGAACACGAACATAAGGTCGATACGATCCTGTGCCACTTAACACCAGGTGACCCGTACGCTCGTTCGTCCTGCTTTTCCATAAAAAAAGACAAGGCCAGGAATATTAGTTTAGTGTGCGTGACAAGCTACGTCTTACACTTTCGATTTGTGTTCGTGTGCGTGAATTCCTCAAAATAGAGGGCTTATTGTAAAAATGAGGGAAAATTCCTAAACTCAAATTTGTTCGATGTTTTCCCAGCTGTCATAGTCTATCTAGATTCTAGACGAATAAATTATCTAAGATTCTTTCATTAGGTTTAAGCACTGTGCGTTACTACAGGTACTGAAGTTTGCCAAGAGGTATTATTGATTCTGCCAAAATTTTATTTTATTTGGATTTTCTGTATAATCTTTGGCAAATCTTAGTCGTTTGATATTTTATAATTCTTTGTCTCCCATCCCTAATCTCTAGTTTGATGTTAGAACATAAAAACACATTATTATTATTATTTTATATGATATATTTGTAATACAAGTATAATATATATAAACTAGTGGACCCGACAGACGTTGTCCTGTACACACTCTTAAATTTGAAAAATCGGCCCAGCCGTTTAGGAGGTATATCAATCTAAACCATTCTCGAATCCACCTGAAGAAACACACCAATCTCAAATTCACTGGGACACAAAAAAATCATCAATATCGGTCCAGCCGTTTAGGAGGAGTTCAGTTATAACATACGCACCAAAGAAATATATATATTAAGATATCTCCATAATATAGATATATTCAAACAATCTCCCTATCAGTGAAATTGTTTATGCCAATAGGAAATATTTCTCTTAGTGGTGATCAATATGCAACTAAAAACCAAATAACTATTATTATTTATTTATTTAAGGACATCCAGTTACAGGTACACTAAAAGTAATCTTAAAATAAGTGAATGTCTAAATAAAATTGTAAGTGCACTGAATATAGGTGCCACAACATGCAAATCAAGTAACAAAATATAACTATTATAGCTTACGAATTATAACTAACTTAAATACTATTTAACATTATTCAAAAATTTCCGAACACCAGTATAAAATACTAAAAACGTTACATAACTATGTTTTTATCGATCTTTAATATAAATCCGTTATACGGACTGCTTTTAACATTTCAAGAAAACTAAACATTCGAACACTTACTGGTAAAAAACATAATTTTATAGCGTGAAACCAATCGTTTCCCGCCAGATAATATTATCGTTTAATGGCCATTTGGGACACGGTATGACGCCAATCGCCATCTTAAAAAAGAAAAAATATAAAATCTTAAAAGCATTGGTCCGTTCGCGCCTTAGCGTAATCACATTTGCATTTGTTTACGAAAATCGAATTCTCTTAGTAAGAGTGCTTAAAGCTCAAGAATTACCGTTATATGGATTTTTATAATATGTTTTGAATGATAACTAAAAATGCAATGTTGGCAACATTGGGTTTTTAAATTAATATTGTGTAATATGGACTACTTTATATTTTTATTTTAGCTAACTACTCTTTGGTATAGACCGTATTGTATTTAAATACTAAATTAACTCTGAAAGGCACTTTTCAATGTGTTTTAATTTTAAAATTCGTACAAATTTAGTATACCTATAATGTAATGATATATTTTATTCATAGCAGAAAAAGTGACCTTGTTTGGCACTGTTAAAATTAAATTTATTGATTTGAAATTATTAGTTTTCAGTTTTGTGCACGTCTTCTCCATGTTAATTTTCAAAATTCCAATCTTACACTCCTCCATGCGCTCAGTATGCTTAAAGAAGGGTACAAAGTTTACGAATAATATATTTATATCAATAATAATAATAATAATAAGTAGCAAAATCGTGTTGTGGCGTGTGAACAACAAATACGTGCAACTGATTTCGTGTACATAACATTCCAAAAACGACTACTGGTACGCAATGGAATGAACCGGTACGACAGCAGACGGCGCGGGCAAGATGGTGTCGCCGCTTTCTTGCATGCTGCTTGTAAGTGCCTGTGTTGACTCATTATAAGTATTTATTACATAAAATATGGTTTATGCCTTTATAATTTAGACTTATGAAATTTAAAATCAAAGATTTAGAATGAAATTGGATCCTGATTGACCATTTGGAGTAATTGGTACCCATATTACAGTGCTGGCATTTTTGTTATCTGTTGATTTTATAAAAAAGTAAAATCCATGTCGCCTTAATGTTTGCAACCTTATAACCACATAAAACTATCATTTATTTGAACGTAAAAGAAGACTCACATAAGCCCATAAAGGTACCGCCTAAGCGATTCTAATTAGCCTAATGCAAATCGTACAAACATTAGGAATTGTTAGCCAACACGCTGGTGTCGGTGGCCGGATCAAACACGCGGCGAGCAAACACGAGTGTTTGGACGCCACTTTCGGTTCTCTACAAATACAGGCCAGTGTTTATTCAAGTGCCAACGACACGCCACTTTTATTTTATCTTAACTGTCGAGCCGCCATAACTTCGTTCGTAGGGTGTTCTATGAAATAACAGTTACACTTTCACAGCCTTACAAATAAACATTGTATATAGTTATAGCTGAGAATATGCAAAATATTGACTACTGTTGACTTTATTATCGCTGACAACACTGTCAATACAATGATATTTCTGAATTTTTCCGAATGTCGGGCAGCTTTGCAAATAAACGCGGGAAACGCATCTCCTGTCACCTATTGTTGCGGATACCCATGGGCGGTTGCTACCAATGACTGAAAGTCGACGTGAGAACTTCTAAACCTACAAAGGCGATAAATATTATGTTTATTAATGTATATATTTAGAAAGTAAGCTATGCAACAGCACCCTATAAGCCTCTGTAGCTCTCTTCACATCATTATAGTACGTGACGTTGCATCCTCAGGACTCTTTCTGTCGTTATCGGAAGAAACGGGATGCCATTTTGTTTTTTATTAGGGTTTACCAATAGTAGGAGAGCCCTTGATGCTGATTGGGGAGTTAAATGAGCGTCGCGGGGAAATATTAGATTTTAAATAAAAGATGAAGACTTTGTACAATTCGAATGCGCCCAATATTTAGTAGTAGAATATATATGTATATAGTAGGAGTACGCCTAAGAAGTGAAGGTCATAATGTGATATTATTTTCACACTTTCATCGGTAGAAGAAGCGACTACAGGCGTCTATGAAATGAATAAAATGTATAAAATAATAACGATGGAAACTCAAAAAACTTCAGCTCTCTAGAGGAGGAAAAAAATTGCCACAATCTTTTGCCATATCCGAAACGTCTAGCAGGTTCGAGTAACATTTTTTCCATTATTAATTCTTTTCTAAGGCCAACCGCACCATGCCAAATTGTTTAATTAATAACCTCTGTATCGTTATTGTTGAAAAATATTTTAATACACCTACAGTTTTTACTTTATCAAGATTTTATAACACGATCAATATTGAATGCACACAAGTAAATCCCATAGTACCTCTAGGCTTCCCTATTTATTTTTAACTATCTTTATACTTTTAACTTTATAGTGTTCGTTCTCATGAGCTTCGAAATGGGTGGCTATCAATGTGTTATTTATTATTCGTGAAAACACAGAAAAGAACGGCTAATGTCGTACACCCTTGCCAACACTTCCATTTACATTTGCTCTAAAAGTTGCTTTAATTTAAACTTTCTACATGTCCAAAGCACCTTAATATTATAATAGTAACAATAATTCACAAAGTCTTTTGTTTTTCTTATATTATTTTAAATATCCGGACCACAGAGCCTTGCTCAGATTTTTAAGAATGTACAAAACTTGAACAACAAAAAACTAATAGGACATCTGGATTCGTACCGGGGTCCTGTGCTTTCCGGATGACCCAATGTAATGTTATTGTAGCTGTTTCTCATTAATACACATAAAAACTTTAGGCAACAGTCAAAAATCTATTTCTACGTCACATTTAATAAAACTTAAAAGCACTTATATAAGTTAAAATTTCTTGCCACTTCACACTTTTTCGATGTGGTGGTAATTGGGAAAATATATTTTGTCTGTCTGTACATTACAAGTGTCAGATATAAGTAATTATACCTACACAAATAGTAAAACGACGTGTGTACTTTACAATACATTTACAGTATATAACAAACCAATAATTACAGTAAAAGGTGTAAGAAGCGATTATCCCAAAAACAGCAAGTTAACTGGTCACTGGTCATCCCATTACAGTTAAGTATGGTCAGGAACGACAACCGGTTCCAGTGCCATTAGCTGTTTAAATAACTATCTACTATGGGCACGAAGAAATACCCGACAATGAGTGTCTTATAGTATTATCGAGGAAATTTTTCTCAAGGCATAATTTAAAAAAAAACTTTATGCTAAGAATTCCGTGAGTAAATGTGAACATATTTGTTTAATTCATTCAGTATGGTGTATGTATGAGTGTGACGTAACACATCTTTCCAGAAATTTCGAAACGTCTCGAGAAATAACCTAAACCTAATCGAATCGAAGAAAGAATAAAAAATCCGCCGGTGTAGGACCCATGAAAAATATCAATTTGAAAGAAGAGCGAAACAAAAAAACTCTCAAGAGATCGGGTATCAAAAGTTACATTTATAATTAAAATTGGATACACAAAGTTTCTCGAACCAATTATTCCTTCAACTTTGTTTTTTTTCCAAGTTGACAATTTTCCACTTTGACTTAATTGTAATTTATATTTCAGGTGGGTTGTGGTGGCAGGCGCCTGGCGAGCGAGCGTGCTCCGACCCTCGACTGCGGCCGGGCCGGTGTCCCGCAACGACAGACACTCCTCGCTGCTGCAGTTAGCGGCTTGGGGGGTGCCGGCCGCTCTGGCCGCTGCTGTTCTGGTTACCAGGGATGTTGACGCCGATGAATTGACTGGTAAGTTTTCAGCTGAAAGACATCCCCTACTGGACGAAGGCCTCCCTCAAAGTAATAATCTTTATCAACATATCAGTCGCACACCTCATTTGGTTGACTGAATTGTTTGCAATACGACTGTAGCTAATAGTTGTATTATGGAAAATAAGGTCGGTGATACCTCCGCGTGGTGTAAGCGATAGATGATGCAAAAATTAATATTCAAAAGGCGTCCTTTTTTGACTTGACAAACGCAAGAAATTATGATTAGAAATAATCCATCATTTTCAAATTTTAACAGGTGTACGATATTTGTGTTTTTTGTCATCTCGCCTTGAGTAGAAGTAGCCCTGTTTACATTAAACAATTACTTATGATTGAAATAATTAATGAATATTCGACATGTTTAGAAAATATAAAGCTTTCCTACAACGCTTACTCAGTAAACAATATGGAGTAGTTTCATATCCGCCAAATGGTACTCGCATCTCAATACCGATGATTTGTCGGCGGGCACAAAGTGGGTTTATATTGAATGTGCGCAGGAGTATGTATTATGGGCATTCATTGATCATTATTATTTAACTACCGTTTAATTGTGTTTTTTTTTAAATTGCATGCTAAATATAAACGTAACCGCTAGCATTACTTTTTTATGCTTTGAAGAAGAACTATTAGCACAAAAATATGAACACGTCAAACTTTGGAACATTCTAGAAATATAAAAATGGCGATAGTGGAGATTATTGTCCCTGTCATCCTCTTCGTCATTTTTTTTTCATAGTGTCTGTTGCTGTGGTTCGAAGGCGTGAGGTAGATAGATCTTTCGTTTCTGGTGTTACATATTATATTTTATACCATAGTAAACAAGCTGTTTCCCGCCACTTCGTATGCATTTATCTGTAACCATATTAGTTGGTGTTCTAATTCTGCCATATTATACAAAAAAAATCGTATGTCTCTCATCGTTAAGCAGCGTTCCTTCGTTCAAATCCAACTACCACGAAAAAGGGTTAATACATAGTCTATGATACTCAGAATAATGTAGCTTTCTATTGGTAAAAGATTTTTTCTGAATCGTATCAGTAGATCCAGAAATTACTAAGCCTACAACCTCTATAACATTAGTATATATATTTATTTTTTTATGGAATAGGAGGACAAACGAGCGTACGGGTCACCTGGTGTTAAGTGAGCGTTGCCGGCTTTTAAGGAAGGTGTACACGCTTTTTATTAGCTTCACTTGTATGAATGTTTGTTTATAACCGACTCATTTGGGCGCGGTTTTAACCCACTTTAAACGGTCAGATTTCGTTAAAATTTCATAGATTTAGCGAGGACCGATGACATTACATTGATTTGATAAAAATATTCCATTTTTCAATTTGCAAAATGAGATTTTTGTCAATATCTATTGACTAACTTTCATCTAACGTCAATAGGGCATAAATTGATGTAAATTTTAAATTTCAACCATTATCTTTGCAATCAAAGAGTGTTTTTTAGTTTTTAAAAGATTCTTATTTATTACTTTAGACTTAAGTTTGACTTACTTCGTTCTAATAAAGTTCACTCACAGTGCGTCAAGTAGTAGGTAACTTTCTCTTACGTCTGTTTACGCGGGGAACAGCTAGTTAATTATAATAATATAGTTCAATACACTTATATAGTATAATACTTCTCTGTTCATTGTTTTCTTATCTTTAATTAATATTTAACGATTCTGCTGTTAGGTCAAAACAGAATCGTTTGAGTACAACCGCCTGATTTACTTTGAGAATGATAACGCGAAGGACAGAACTTATTATTTAATATCATAAATACTGTAAAGTGCCGACTTAGATAACCGAAACTTAACTTCACAAAGAAGCGGTGAGGGAAAGATAACTTCAAATAGTTGTTGGACAATAACTACTTCTTAAGTTTTACTTATCTTGTTCTTAATCAGTATATTTAACTTTCGTTACTTTAACTTTTTACTTACATATAAAATATTTGTTTTGGTATAAAGTTTAAATAGGTATTAAATGTATTAGGTGAAATATTTTAATGTTTAGACATTTTATTTCTTCTTCAACTTCTTCCCAAATCAAATCAAATAATAAATGCATGATCCTCAGATAAAAAGTCTCGTTTACAGGACGAATGATTATTTGGCCTTTTATGGAGCGTCAAATCGTACATTCCTACTTAATATTAATAATGTGAATGTAAGTTTGTTTGGTACGCTTTAACACCTAAACCACTGAACCGATTTTGATGAAATTCAGTACAGAGACAGACTAGTGCTTTGGAAAGGTCATTAAAAGGTCAAATAGCGGATACTTGGAGGGATTGAAATAGGAGATGGAAGTTTGTATGGAAGTTCGTCATTATCGAAGATGAAGACCATGAAACTTTGTATTTAGGCACTCGATTAGAAATAAATAAACTTTTGTACTAGCGTTTTTGAAATTTCGATAAGTGCAGGGGTGAAATAGGGGATGATAATTTGTATGAAATTCCTCACGCTTTCACGCCTAACTGTGATTTCGTATTTGATCATATTCTTATGATTTAGAAAAGGATGGATAAACAAAATTATTTAGTTTTATAAAAATGTATAAATATAAGCAATTTATAATGAACTGCAGCAGTTTGTTTATATATAATTTGCAAAGTATTCAAAAAACATGATGCCTAAAGCTGAACGAAGTCGCGAGTATAAGCTAGTATTTTATATAATCAAGTCAAAGTGAAATTACTTTAGGACTATTGCATTCTCATAATAGGAATATTGCATCGTTTCATATAGTTTGTTTAGAAGAATCTGAATCCGACGAATGATTACTTACTAGAAGTTAAAATAAAAGCTCGATCGACTGATCTTTCTGTATTATATCAGCCATATTGTAGCCCGATTACGTCATAGACAAAATGATTAAATAACAAGTCATATGTACAACACGAATTGCTGGTCATAACAATACAAAATGAGACCTATAAAATTATCCCGCCTCAACATCTCAAGTGGCAGCATATCTCATATTGCAGATACAATATTGCCTCGAGCAAGCCGTTGTTTTATATTCATTTTTCACTGCCATTTATATTGCTGCCAAAGAAATTCGCAACCATTATTTGAGCCGTTAAATACGACACCTTTCCTCCTCGTCCGATCGTATTTCATTTAAAATCGGCCCTTTTAACCATTCTCTCATTAATACAGCCCTTTTTTCTCGTCATGTGTTTGTGTAGGTGTTCACTTGTGCTGCGTTATTGAAAATCGGAATGTTATTCAACTCGCGAGAAAGAATCCGTATCCGCTAGACCTTTCAATGTATATTGACTCTGCCATTGATGGTATTAAATCATTGTCTTTCTTTTCCAGGAACTTGTTTTGTGGGAAACCAGTCGAGTAAGTCTCTTCTCGCGTTGGTCATCATACCTGAAGCTATTTGTTTACTGCTGGGCTCCGTCTTCTTGGCTTCTGGTCTCCGCACTGCCCTTCAACGACCAACACCAATCCCAGCACCGGTTGCACTTCTAAACTCCCCGCCACAATCGCACACGGATCAGAGTATTTTACGACTGGGTGCCTTTACAGCACTATACGCCGTACCATCTGCGTGCATTCTTGCAACGTGGATTTACGAATTCGCGTGGCGAGATGAGTGGCTTTCAGCACCCGTGCCGTCTCTGGAACCTTCCACACAACCAAGGCCAGCGTTTTGGGTGTTCCTGTTTAGAATTTTCGCGACGCAAGTATTGGGTGTTATGGTGGCTGTTTGGATTGCGACGCCGCGTCTCAAAGCTTTGTGGAGAAGAATCAGTGGACCAACAAAGCCACCGCTTGTGAAGCCAGTGGGATCGCCACCCGCGCCAATGACACTGCACTGCTACGCTCAACATCCTCACACCCTGACACGTCATCAACACAAATATGCTACGTATAGACCTCCGCAGCAACAGTCCTACAGAAAACCAAGACACTACCATTATTCCGCCGGCGAAACTATTCTATGACATCTCACTAAATTACTCGTCGAAAAAAATTCAAAGTGCCATTACGTGAGTTTTCAATAACGTGAATGTCCATAACGTCTTGCCACTTTCCCTAAAAGACTGAAGTATGATTGTATATATTTATGGGATACAAATTATGTACGTCATATTTATATTTTATAGTATTGTATTAATTAATTTTACCTCGCATATTTAAGTGCCTTAATAGATTATGGTAAAGTTATCCCATTATTATGATTGAATATTTACTAATATTATAAAGGTACAGACACTTTGACATAGACGCACTTATCTCAGGAATTTGCCAGATTCACAAGAAATGCTGTCTTAACTCTTATGTACACTGAAATAAAGATAAATGCAAAGCAATGCGCTATATAGCTGTCCTCCGGATTTTCCCTTTTTCCGGTTGCGCTGACTATAAATGGGAATATAATAATTATAATTGTTCATACAAAACAAATTAAAAGTTCCTAAAATTCTAAAAACCTTATAGTAGTCCTCTATCTAAAAGAGATATTAATTTGTTGTATAAACAAGCCGAAATAAAACATTTTATGTCGAAAATAATTTAAAATTTACCTACATTCTATAGTATTATTAATAATTGCCACAAGTAACTAAAATATGTTCAAAATTGTCTGTTCTATACTCTAAAATATAATATTTCAGTGACTTATGTTAATTATACGAGAGTAAAACCCACGGACGAGTAATAAAAGAAAGACTCCGCGCTGTGATATTAACAAGTGAAGCACCTTTATGCTACTGTGTGTACGGTTACGGGGGAAACCAGTTACAGAATTTTTTTCCATTAAACAATCATATATGGCCACAAGTACTTTTATAGTATTGTTTTTACACATTATTATCTCAACGCACGACGGCATTTTTAAAATATTGCGAGGCAAACTGATCTGTCACAGACGATGGCAAATTTCATAATGGCGGCCGATCGGCTTGTGCACTAGTTAAGTGTGTGCGTGGGGCTATGTATTTACACGTTAACCGGCTTGTTTTGGTGCTTCACTGTTATGTAAGGTGACACGGAGTCCTTCTTTTTTTACTCGTCGGTGGTAAAACCGAGGGAGATGTCACAAAATACAAAATGGCGAACCTCACCTACCTTATTTATAAACTATCTAGTACTTAACTAGTGATTAAAATTAATGTAAATATAATTAAAAACAAAATGTATCGGTCATATTGCAACTTCTGTGTAAATATAGCATACTTACGTTACTTTAAGTAAGAATATTTTTATGTTATTTAAGTCAGTACTGTACGTTTTGATTATTATTTTTAGTACAAGTTTTGTACATAATATTATAAGTTGCTTCTTACTGGTTGTATTTTGGTGTGTAAATAAATAAAATCTGAATTGAGTTTAATTTGTATTTTCTTTCCCCTTTTATTTCTACTGTTTAATGTGAAGCTAGCAGGGGACCGGGTGAGAGAGTACAGACTACCAAACTTTGGAATATCATACTTTCTTGAGCGGTGTTCTCATGACGGTAAGGGTACCATAAATTACAAGTGGGCCTAGGAAACCTACCGGTGACGGGTAGACAAAGGGGGGCGAGGTAATCGCGATTGATGAATAAGATTGTGAATTTAACAACAGAATTTGTCAATGATTTGCTATTTTCGTGGGATAGTGTTTTGACATTTTTTTTTCTCATAAGTTTAATTATTTATTTATTTAATTAAATTGCGTAACATGCGACTTAGTTACTAAACAAAATTGTAGTACTAAATAATTATCACATGCACCTCGTAATAAGGCATAGCAATGAACGACAGAGGGGCAGACATTCAAATATATTTTTCCTCTAGGTATTCATTAATAGAATAGTAACATTTTTCCAAAAGTAATTAAAGTAAGTTCAGTAATGGTAAATGATAAACAGTTTTTTATGGTACCTAGGTATAAAATATGTATTATGGACTTACAGTGACAATATGATTTAAGTGGCAATGTATCTACTAAGCGACTTATAACAAACAGTGGATGTTCCTTTGCACAGGATGCCGGCTAGATAATGGGTACCACAAGGGTGTCTATTTCGGCCGTGAAAGCATTACTGTGTTTCGGTCTGAAGGGCGCCGTAGCTAGTGAAATTACTTGTCAAATGAGACTTAAAATCCTATGTCTCAAAGTGACGAGCGCAGTTGTAGTGCCGCTGTAGTGGCACTGCATTGTAATGGGCAGGACGTATCAATTACCATCAGCTGAACATCCTGCTCGTCTCGCCCCTTATTCACATAAAAAAAAATTGAGAGTGTGGGTGGCGGTGATTCATCATTATCACCATACTATCAGCTAGAAGACGTCCACAGCTGGACAAAGGCCTCCGCCAAAGATCTCCACGACAATCGGTCCTGCGCTGCCCTCATCCAACGTATTCCAGCGACCTTCACCAGATCTTGGCGGTGATAACTTACTATTAATAATTACGATTGTACTCTGGTATTGAAGCGATACGCCCAACAACATATATGTCTATAACAAAGCAAAACAAATGAAATTACTAGGTAGGTACAATACTGTCATCAAATATAATAAACTGGCAGTTTCTGTAATATTTAAGTACGAAATATTTACTGTAATGAATTCATATTTTTAAAACATATACGACTCTCTTTAGAACCAAGAAAAGCAAACACTGGCTCAATTAATATTGATTACATTAAAAAAAGAAAAAGGGATAAAAGAGATCTATTAGGGCACTAAAGCCCTCGAATGGTGACCACGAACTGGAAGAAGCAGTGTTGCTAGGTCCCCCACAAGATGGACCGACGATCTGGTCAGATCGTAACACGTTGGATGAGGGCAGCCAGTGACGGATTAACCCTTAATCAAATTAAGCAATTGCCTAGGGCATCACGTCACCAGAAGAAGCGCAAAAAAAATCCGTCCTTAGGGCACCACGTCTCACTCTCACGTCACTAAAAATCACACAAAAAAAAGTTTCTAGGACTAATTTGAAAATTCGCGCGTTTTAAGTTAACATAGAGTCCGACCATAACCCATAACCATAACCCCACTCCCGCTTGCCCTCTCGCTGCTTGTGCATTCGACAATTCGAATGCCCCGGAATTGCGATCACCGAACCAGGATCAGGATTTAAAATGTGTTTTTGTTTTACCACGCATTCGAAATAGTATAATAAGTATACCAGAACCAGACCTGAGCAGATCGGCCGCTAGAAACTCGGCGGGTTATTATTTTTTAATTTCTTTACAATTTAATAAAATTTATAATAAAATAGCCTGAGAGCGTTCGCTTCATTCCTAGTCTGTGGCATCATTAAGAAAATCATTTATGAAAGTAACCATTACCACACAGACGTTTTTTGACAATTGTTTTGAATTTCGTTACATATTATTTTGTTTTGTACAATTTCGGGGATCATTTTGTAAAAGCATACATTACGCCCAATAAAAGACTTTCTGTCTCGACTGAACTGAGTAGTAGGCATAACTAGCTTATATTGGTTTCTCGTGTTAACATTATGATCGTCGCAGTTTCTAATAAATTCGTTCATGTGCTTCTGATCGTAAAGAACATTATAAAAATGATTTAAGTTTTCTTTAGTGTTAATTCCGCCAATATATTGGCGAAATATATAATCATTTTTATAATTATGGATTTCCGCAAAGTAACGCCTAATTCAATAAATTTTCGTAAAGAACATTATCAAGAATATACGGTTATATATAGCGCGGATTTTCTGCAGCACAGAGATGGTATTAATACCGGCTGCACTGCCCCATATCAATATACTATAGAACATAATATTATGTACTGTGAAAATAACTATAGTAAACTAGACACACCGTAATCTATGTCAGTTAATAGCCTAATTTTTTAAACACATACGAGTATAATATATTACTAACCAATCCTTCAATATGGAAGAATAATAGCAAGGAATATAGCAGATTCCACCGATTTTCCACCACTCCGTTAAACACCGGTGGGAGGATCCTTGGCACAGGATGCCGGCTAGATTATAGAGACTAAAACGGCGCCTATTTCTGCCGAGAAACAGTAATGTGTTAATATTACTGTGTTTCGGTCTGGGCAAATGAGACTTAACATCTTATGCTCAAGGTGACGAGCGCAATTGTGGTGCCGTTCAGAATTTTTTTGACACTTGGCTCGTTAAATTTAATACATTTAGGGGCGGTTGTTTCACGCTACGAATACAGACAAATTACTGTTAGCTATGGCGCTAACTATCGTTAAAGCATAAAATGCGTTGTTTGACAAAATATTAGCTTTAAAGTACGTTAAATAATAACGGTTACGGTAACCGATGCTTACCCCAGTCGTTAACGTGATTTTCATTCTCTCACATTCTTAAGACGTGCATGTAGGTGATATGTCAGGCCTTCATAAATTGTCGAATAGTTCACCGAGTTACAAGAGCAATAGCTAGACTAAGACCTCAATATATAAAAATGCCATCGAATGGTGAGGAAAGAGCTACTGATTTTTTACAAAATATGTAGTTTCCCCTTAAGTGTTGGGTGCAATTGATTGCACTCATATTGAAATAATTTCACCAAGTAAATTCAGCCTATTCAGATTTTACCTATTTGTTATAAATAAGTTAAGTACTTATGTTGTTTAGACATTAATTAATAAAATATATTTTTTGTTGAGGTGGTGAAAATGCAGAGGAATTTAGAAATAGAAAGGGTACTTTTTCGATCAATGTACAAGTGGTTGCTGATGCTAATTTATGCATAAGAAATGTTGTTGCTAGATGGCCAGGATCATGTTTGCCTACTCCTTTAAGTGATCCACAAACTCAGGCAGAGAAATACTTGAAAATCTTTCATGATCTCCTGACCTAGCCCCCTATTCTATCTATTCCTTACGTTAAAGAATTATTTAAAAAAACAAAGATTCGAAGATGATGAAGGTATTCGCTGAAATAATTTATATTAATTAAACACGACTCATAATATATTGGATGCAGCACCTTACAAATTAATTTGTTATGTATAGTACAGCAATTGTAAAATACTCTATTTGATTGAAAACAGTGGCCGTTGAGTTTCTTGTATGTTCTTCTCACGTTATCAACTTTTTACGAACGTATGGTAAATTCCGTAATTTAAATGAAATATTTATAGTGACGATTCAGGAGCGCTTAGTTTAATCCTATTTGAATAAGGTTTATTTGACTTTGACTTTGAATGCAATGGTTTTGAGAGGATTGATTGAAGGCTGCTTTTGGAGTCTGATGGTATAATAGAATGGTTCAGGCCATGGGACTTAATGAATAAAGTAGCTTCGAGTACTCTTTCTTGTAGAGGGACTCCATACTGCAACGCCAACTGGGCTCGTGTGTGTTTTAGAAGCATCAGTAATAATAGTATTTTCTTTGTTTAACGCGAGTGTTACACATTTAAATAAAACACTTTTAAAAGGATTAAAACGCAGTCCCCCTGAAAGTGATCTGGAAAGAACTCGAAACGTTGGGTTAACTAAGATAAAAATGTAACTTTTACGCAAAATATCATGCATCACATGAGAAAAAGTTTTATTGGTTTCTATGGAGAACTTATTAATGCCTAGGTCTTAAATTATTAGCTATAAAAGGCATTTAATTTCTCAAAATTGATTCCTTTAGAATTCGTTTTGATGTCATTAAATTCGGAAGGTGAGTGTACCGAAAGGCATTGAGAATTGGGGTAATTTCGAATGTTGGCAAAAAGGGTTAGAGAGGTGGGAAATCAATAGGTAAGTATGGGGAAGACATGATCAGTTATCTTGAGAAATTTGGTTACTATTGTATAAAGCAACTAATTGATCAAATTTTTTCAGCAATAGATCACGAAATTCCTCTAATTTAAATACAGCTTATTAGCTAGGAACAGTCGATGTAGCGAAAGGGGCACACTCAACTTGCATGGTTAATAGGGCTAGATTTCACAGCTTATAATCCGCAACCATTTTGCCTGTAATTTTTCAAATTATTTAAACCTGCATTATTGCCTGCCTGCCTGCTTATGCCTCTTGGGAGATTTAGTTAAAGTCCTTTTAGTTAAACTCCTGTTAATTTTTGATCCAATCAGACACCCAAGAACTTAACATTATCGACAACAGGTACTTTTATAAGGTAAATTTTGACTTTGATTACAGGGAGATGTCTTTATTTGGTAAATAGAACTACCCTAATTTTTGAAGGGTAGCCCCCACCTCATTTCCAATTGGAAATGAGGTTAAAGTATTTAACAAACCACTCAAGTCGGGGTTTGATCATATTATCTTCACACATTTTCGTAAGAGCAGACGATAGGGCAATTGGTCTATAACTGGTGGCTTTAGAGGAGTCTAACCTGGTTTGAGTAACGGAATAATTACTTGATTTATCTAATATGTATATATGACGTACGGATGTATGACACCAACATCAAAAAGGATATTGATTATTTATTCTTGGGAACTGGTTGTAGATTGTTTAAGGAATGAGTATGGGATGCCATCCACCCCGGGAGCAGCTTCATCTAAGCCATTAAATGCCAGAAGTTCTGAAAGAGAGATGGGGGAGTCTAAACTTTGAGTTGATGAGAGTGGGATTGGAGGTGATGGGAAATAGTCTTCATTAGAAAGTGAAAGAGTGACAGACTGTCTGAAAAGGATTCAAGCCATGGAGTAAGTGTCCACACTTGAGTACTCCAAAGAACTTTTATGGTAAAGCCTGAAGAGGGATCATCTTCAATGCGGGACACATGAATTAAAAGTGGACCCTTGTCTAATGATGTGTATTCTTTAACGCCCACAACTAAAGTTGGGTGATTATATATGTTTTGTATTGTAGCTGTACCTACAACCAATAATATCAATTAATACAAATGTCTAATATTTAACTTGTAACGTAACACCTTCGTAGCATTATAGATCGTAGAAATATTAATGGTGCATAATAATAATAATAATATATTTATTTGCAAAAAACATAGTATACAATGGTGTTTAAATTTAAATAAATAATAAGAGCTTACATGTTTTGCCAGCACTATTCCTAGCATGCAAATATTTAAACACAATGAATATAATCAGAATTTCATTTCCATAAATTCCTTAATACTATAAAAATTATAGTCATTTAGCCAACTATATAGCTTATTCTTGAATAATCTAGAATTTAAATTTTTTATGCTACTCGGTAACTTATTATAAATACGAACACAATTACATACACAACTTTTATTATATTTGGTAATTTTTGGAACATCATGAAGAACGAGTATTTGTGGATCACGTCGTTTCCGCGGATTTAGATCATTAGCTGATTTAAACAATTCTTTATTTTTTTTTACAAACATACATATCTCGAAGATGTAAAGCGACGGCAAAGGTAACAATCCTAGTTTTTTAAATATGGGTTGACACGATTGCTCAGGATGCATCCCGTACACCCTAATACACTTTTTTGCCCTGATACACTTTTTTTGAGCAATAAATGCTCTCTTGAAATCTGTGCTGTGTCCCCATAATATAAGCCCGTAGCGCAGTACCGATTCTACATGTGCGTGATAAGTCATTATAGCAGTTTTTAAGCTTGTTACTCTTTTGACTTGCTTAAGCGCATATACGAACTTATTTATTCTCTTACATATATATCTACTTGCTCTTTCCAATTGAAGTTCTCATCTATTATTACTCCTAGAAACTTTGTATGTGCTTCTTCTTTAATTGTCGTTATTTTTAGTTGTATATTGTATTTAGGATTATAACATTTATTGAAATTGATATATACGGATTTATTAAGATTTATTTTCAAATTATTTATATCAAGCCATTGTATTAATTTATTTATAGTGTTATTAATTTCAATCTCATGATTATTGATACAGTTATTATTTTTTTCAGACGCTACAACGATTGTGATATCATCAGCAAATAAAACACATTGATGTTTGGTTATGTTCATAATATCATTTATATATAATAAGAATAGGATAGGGCCCAGCACACTTCCTTGTGGAACGCCACATTTATTGTGCTTGTATTCGGACAAGAAAGGGAGCATATCTCCATTGTCATCTATCTTATCAATAACGACACATTGTTGCCTGTTGCTAAGATATGATGCTATCCACTGAAGTGTAGGACCCCTGATACCGATTAATTCAAGCTTATCTAGTAGCAGATTGTGGGAGACTAAGTCGAAGGCTTTCGAGATATCAAAAAATAGTGCAGTAGTTAGATTGCTATTGTTGATACTTGTAACTATAGACTTTACAAGAGTGAATACCGCTAATGAAGTGGACTTATTTTTTTGAAAGCCAAACTGTTCGTTGCTAATTATATGAAATTTTTCGCAATAGTCGCTTAATCTTCTGTACATGCATATATCTTAGACAATATGGGTATCAAAGTTATTGGACGATAGTTATTAATATTACATTTTTCACCTTTTTTAAATAATGGCTTAACCAATGAATATTTCAGGGCGTCAGGAAAAGTGCCCGTCTCAAACGATGTATTTATTAAATGTGTTAAAATGGCAGTTAATTGATTAGCACACTCTTTAATAATTTTGGTGTTGATTTCATCATAACCTACAGAATTGGAGTTAGTTAAAGACATTATTTTTCGTCTAACCTCATTTTCTGTCATGGGTTTTAGGAACATTGAGTTTACATGGGCACTAATATTATATGATTTTTTAATACTTTTTTGTGTTGTTTTATGTGTTAAATTAATGTAGTGATTGTTGAAGGCAGTAGCAATATCAACGGGTTTTGTTATTGTCGTGTTGTTAACTATAATTTTCTCTATGTTTCCTTTGCAGTTTGTGTCTCGTATTTCATTTTTAATTACTGCCCATGTGGCTCTACATTTATTATCATGTTTATAATAACTATAATAAGCGTATGCCGAAAGATTCGTTCTGAAAAGAACATTTTATTTTATATAACGTAATATTAGCTCTGATAAGAACCATTTCATAATGCTGTACATCAACTTATAGAATCATACAGATCACCAGTAGTCATCTCATCGATGTACGAGCGTCGTCACGTTCTCTCGACGACCGCAGATATACTCACGTGATCAGTCATATGCTCCGCGTTACACAACCGCACAGCAAGGCCGAGCGTCCTCGAATGACGCGTCGGGACTCGGGGGTCGATCGCTATTCATGCAATTTTAATCAATGAGCGACAGAGTAGGTGCTGAATGCTCATTGACATCGTATGATCGAGGTTCGACGCGAGTTTACACAAACCGCGCTCTCTGGCCGGCTTACTGCGATAGCATTAGTTTTAGAGCGAGATAGAACACATAATATTATTCTCAATTCTTATTGAATGAAACGTTTTACTATTGGTTAAAATGTAAGCTTTAGTATTGGTGTGTATTTTCTGAACTTGTAAATATTTTTTAAGTAACAATTGTAATTGGGTAACTAGTTTTAAGGATTTTGTATATATTATATCATGTAATTTTCAAATAAATGTTATCTTCCACATATTCCTCACCGTCAAGAAGTTGTTTTATTTAATCGCCAAACGCTCAGTATCTAAAGTATAAATGCAGAAGCCATATCGCTATCAATAAATGTCTTTTTAGAAACTGCGTTAGATATATGTGAGGCGATGTCCTCAAAACGAAGTTTCGATCTGGGTAATGGAATATCCGGTGGATCCGGAGGTTGTAGAGGGTTTATATTCATAATGGACATGTTAGGAGTAGGGTTAAATTAGTAAGCAAACAATTAAATATTTATTTTAAATTGTTAATGAATATTCATTAGTATTAAAAAAAAACTTCGCCACCAATAAGAGAATAAAAACAAGTCATAAAAATAGAAAAGGCCCATAAAAATAGTTACAAGACTTAAACTCGACTCACGCATGGTACCTACGTTCACCGAATTCAACTGTAACTTTGAAAGTTGCTTGGCTTGCTTATACTCTGTGCTTGCCACATACTATTTTATTATATTCTTTGGCTTGATCTGCTTCATTTGTTTGTACATAATGTATCAATGATTGTACATAGACTAATCACCAGTGTTCTGTAAGTTGAAACACTAGCCTTTCCGGATCGGCGCGCTCCGCCGCTCGATGTACACCTTAGATCGGCAAGTGTTCGGCGCTTGCGCAGCGTTTTCCCCGTGCGTATTATTTTACGTGTAGTTATAAAATGCTTATAACTAGGGTGATTTGAGTGACTGTCACTGAAAGCTATTAAAACAAGCTATAAGACCATGTATAAATTATTCATATTGTCTTTCTTTTTTATTTCACACAGACTTTTCATTCGAAAAAAAGTGTAAAAATAGGTATATTTTAAAATAAATATTGTTATTATTGTTAATTACTTGTTGTATTTATTTCCTTTTATGTTTTTGAATGAATTTAATGAATAGTATATGTTCATTAAAAAATAAAGCTTAAATCTCCACAAAGAACGATCTTCGTGTAAAGTCTTGATAACGACCGCTCGCTGCGCCGGCCGGGAACAAGTGGACACATAAGTGCTTTGTCCGTAAAGCTATGACGTCGAATATTGGTGGCCTTGAATCGTATCGGATCGAAATTTGTATGGGACTTCACTCGTTCATAACTGCGTAGGCAAATAAACCATCTTGTACACCTAATAAGGGTGAAAACTGGATGAGGTAAAAGTGCCCCGCGGCACAGCCGCTCTCATTGTTTTTTGAATTACCAGTGCCCGCGGGCACCTCCGATGCGGAAAGGCTAGTATACACAAAGGTACTCAGTGGTTGAGAAAGCGCGGGAACTCTTGGTTGCTTAGGGCGGTCTTTTTAACTATAAAATTAAATATTTCTATTATATTGTATATCATCCTCATATTTTTGAAAAGTATCTAAGTATTTGTATATGTTTATCATTTAATTTGTTTAGTATAAGTAAAAGTCTATATATTTAGTGATTTAGGTTTGTGCTAAGAGATGTCGAAAAGGCGGAAAAAAACCAAGCCGGAACGAGATAAAGGCGAGTCTATTTTAGATTCCACCTCTGAAAGTAGCGAATACTCAGATTCGCGTACAGTTTTGGAAGACCGCGAGAACTTTTATTTGCCATATAGGGTGGCCGACTATTGTCGCCGATATCCAGAAGACGCAGGTGCCGGTCATGAATTTATAGTCTTCATAGAGAGTGTCACTGAACAGCCACTTGGTAGTCGTGACATGCTTACTCTTAGTAGCTACTTATCGCGTTTCATTAAAGGCATTAAATATCCTAAGAAACTCAACAAATATAAGATAGGAGTAGTGTTTGAACGACCCAATTTGGCTAATACATTCCTAGACAACACGACATTTTTAAGGGAACAAAATATTAAGGCGTCCATCCCAGCTGGTGCCACTGAATTGTCTGGAGTGATTTCCTCCGTACCCATTGATATGTCCAACAAAAAAATTATCAAATCTTTGTCAAGTACAAAAAAAAATATTTCTGTTCGGCGTATAATGAAAAAAAACAAATCCGATAGTGGTTTTATATTACAACCTACACAGGCAGTCATCATTACCTTTGCGTCATCTACTTCACTCCCAGATTACGTTCACTTAAAGATGTGGCGTCTACCAGTGCGACCTTATGTGCCGCCAGTTAAGCAATGTTTCCGATGCCTTAGGTTTGACCACTTGGCTAAATTCTGTAAGAATGCTCAGCGTTGCTCAATCTGCACTGAAAATCATTCATATAAAGAATGTACTATATATACCTATTGACAAAGCAGTATGTGTGCACTGTAAAGGTAACCATCTTGCAGTATCAGGTCAATGCCCTATAAAACAAAAAAAGATATTGGATAGTAAAAATAAAAGTAAAACACCATTATCAGATTTGTTTAAACATCCAACAAACTTTCCATCACTCAATAAGACAGAGAACACACAAGACATCATCAACCTAATCACAGAATCAATAATCAAAGTCATTACACTAAATAAAACACAGAATCAAAGCATTAGCTCACACGCTATTAGTTCAGCTATTAAAGATACCATAGAAATTAAAAATAAAGTGTCACATTCAACTGTCACAAACTTAACATAGTACAGTGGAATGCTCAAAGTCTGTTGAGTAACAGACTTGAGCTTCAAAACCTTCTTTATGAGCAGGACATACACATAGCACTTATATCAGAAACTTGGCTTAAACCAAATAAACAGTTTTCTATCAGAGGTTATACAATACTAAGAAATGATTGTGGTAATGATCACAATGGTGTAGCAATTTTTGTTAGAAATGGCATTTATTTTCAAAAGTTAGAAACATTTTCTGATAACTCCTTGCAAAATGTAGCAATCAAAATTAAATACAAACAAAAAGACATCTCAATTGTTAGCTTTTATAGTCCTGGCAACAGTGTACCTAAATTTGACAAATCTAAATTTAATAGACTGTTGCATAGTATTCCAAAACCACTAATAATTGCTGGTGATTTTTATGCTCACCATACCATTTGGGGTTGTAATAGAACCAATTCTAGAGGTAGAGACATCATGGATGTAATGGACGATAATGACTTAATGCTCTTAAATAATGATCAACCAACTACAGTGGGTACTAATTCTTGTAGACCAAATGGACTAGATCTAACAATAGTATCATCTTCATTATTCCTGTGCTGTGAATGGCAAGTTCATCAGGACTCTTTGGGCAGCTATCACTTGCCTACAATCACAAAATTATCCATGGTAGTGTCGGAAACTGAATCTTCTTCAATTCCATCCAACATTCCTCCACACAGTAATCTGAAAATAGTAAATTCGGACCAATATGAGAACTTAGTAAATGACTTTTTAAAACAATTTGATATAAATAATTGTAATCTACAGAAGTCTTACAATAACTTCGGTTCCATAATTCTTAGAGCGGTAGAAAATTCAGTACCTAAAACCAACTACCACTGTAACAATGTTACTAATCTACCTAAAAGAAAGCGACAACTTCCCTGGTGGAATGCGCAATGTACTAAAGTGGTAGAAGATTGCAAACAGGCTTATCTGTTATTCAAATCAAATTGCAATATCCAAAACTACATTCATTTTAAGCAAGCTCAAGCAAAGAAAAAATGTATATTAAGACTTGAACGTCATAAATCCTGGACAGATTTTTGCTCCACCATAAATAGGTTAACACCAATGAAACAGATTTGGACAAAAATGAGGAAATTTAAGAACTTATATTCTAATAATAATTGTTTCTCTAGCAATAATTGGATATCCAACTTTTTACACAAATATACTCCAGATACAGTACCAAATTTGACAATTATTCACAATAATCATCCTTTAAATAGCACCAACTCTTTTATGATTGCCCCTTTTACTATTGAAGAATTAAAAGCCGGTCTATCATCAAGAAAGGACTCTGCATGCGGTTTGGATTGGCTCTCCTATAAAATGTTTAAACTCCTAAACTCTTCTAACTTATTTAAGTTTCTAAAAATATTAAATCTCCTATGAAGAACTCCACTATTCTAGAAGAATGGAAAACAGACTGTCTAATTAAAATTTTATAGCATGGGAAAGATTCTAGTTCAGCTGATTCATATTGTCCTATCACACTAAGCTCGTGTGTTGGTAAAATTTTTGAACAATTAATAAAACAGAGATCAATATTTTATATTGAAAGTAACAACCTCTTACCTAATAATCAATTTGGATTTCGATGTGGTTGTTCTGCTTGTGAGAGTATACGGCATTTATGTCTTGACATCCATTGTGCCCAGATTGACAATAAGATATTGGCTGGTGTTTTTTTGGATGTTGTAGGAGCATTTAATAATGTTGATTTAGAACAATTATCATCCATTCTTCTATCCTTAAATGTCCCTGAATATATGAAATAGTTAGTTGGATATTCAATTTCTTGCATGGTTGTAAACTTTATGTTATAGTCAATAACCAATTAATAGGTCCTCGATATTCATATAGAGGCGTATCGCAGCTCCATTGCTCTTTATAATCTACATAAATCAAATAAATATTGTTTTGGGTAATAGAGTTTCTAACCTCCAATTTGCTGATGATCTAGTTGTGTATAGTTCAGGACTTAATTTATCAAATGTTGTGTTAGATCTTAATGTAGCACTCAAAAAATTGGAGCTTTATTTTCAATATCTTAGTCTTGAGGTCAGTATTGACAAAAGCAAAGTAGTAATATTTTCAAAGCATTCTGTAAGAATAAGAGATGCAAAAATATCTTATGGTACTCAGGAAATTTCAATAGATAATTCAATAAAGTTTTTAGGGGTTATGTTTTTAAGTAATTTTAGATGGCACAAATATGTTGAAATATTAGAAAATCGAGCATTAGAGGCCTGCAATATTCTGAAATCATTAGCTGTTACATATTGGGGTGCAGACATATGCATCTTGCTAACACTATATAAGTCATTAGTCCGTAGCCATTTTGAGTATGCCTTCTTTTGTTATGGTGGAGTAATAACATTAGTGAATAAATTAGAAAAAATACAAAATAAATGCTTAAGAATCATAACAGGCGCTTTTAGGTCTACTCCTATTATATCATTACAAGTAGAATGTAATATTCCCCCACTAGCTCTTAGATTCAAATATCTACAAACAAAATTCTTTCTCAAATTAACTTCTATTAATAATCATCCGCTCCTATTAAAGATACAGGACTATATTAACCAAACTGACAATAATTCCTACTATCAAGTAGAAGGCATCTCTGATTTGTTACATTTTTCTTGTGATCATAATCTATTTTCTAGTATTCTTTGGCCATGTTATTTAAATTCTTATAATTCAAAATTAACACCTATTAAAATAATTATTAATGAATCATTAAAATATAAGGAAGATGTATATAGTATGCTGTCAGAGTGGCAAAATTATAACCAACTTTATACTGATGGATCTAAAAGTAATACTGCTGTCTCTATGGCAGTTTATGACATAAAACTGCGGATTGGGTTTGGTCATAGGTTAAATACCTTGGCTAGTATATACACAGCAGAATGTGCTGCCATATATGCTGCTCTAGAATATATTGGAGAACAGTCATATAATAATTGGATTGTTATAACGGATAGCATGAGTGTTTTAAAAGCTTTACAATATCCTAAATGTAATGTTACAACTAATTTCATCATTTACAATATTAGAGACAAATATCAATGCTTATCCCTAACAAAAGATATTGTTTTATTCTGGACTCCTTCACACATAGGCGTGGAAGGAAATGAACATTGCTGCTGATTATCTTGCTAAATCTATTGTGAATAGTAATCAGATACAGACTGCTTTGAACATTCCCATACCACACACAGATGCACTGTCTCATTTTAAAGGTACATTCTTGCAAGACTTTCAGAATTATTGGCAACAAGTTGTTCAAACAAAGGGCAAATGGTTAGCCGACATTAAAAACGAAATCTCTCCTCCCTGGTTTGTTAAAAAGAAAAAATACTTACACCGAAAATTTTACACCACAATTTGTCGGTTACGTCTGGGACATTCTCGTAGTGGTGCTCATTTATTTAGGATCGGTGTTTTAGATTCTCCAACTTGTCAATTCTGTAATTTATCCATCCAAATTCTTGATCACATTTTCTTTGACTGTCCCCAATATAATCTTCAAAGATTTACATTGATAGACTGCCTCTTGGATATTTATAAGAATGCTGAAAACATCCCGCGCTCACTTCAGCAGTTATTGAAAACTTATGACTGCTTCGTGCCGCTTTACAAATTTATAGTTTCAACGGTAGGCGAAATTTGAAAATACGGCTTGGCTTTTGACACAATCCCTTACACAGACTTAAAACATATTCGTCCATAAATTATTATTGGACTTGTGTTTATAATGTAAATTTTAATGTATAAATGTAAATAGTATATTTGTAGTTATACCTTAAATTAGTTTCATATTATCTTATAATTATTATATTCAACTAATATTCATCATTATTACTTATAATTCATGTATAATATACTAATTTTACCTTACAATAAAATTGTTATTATGTTTCCTCAGACGTCTGAAGTCCTTTATGAGAGTACATCGCTCCTTTCGACGTTCCGTCACTAGATGTCGCTACTAGTTTCCGCTCCGAGCAGTGCTGAGAGTCACTCTATCCATTGCTTCCGGTTTCAAATGGTACCAACCGATGCCAATGTTAAGCAAGCCACCATGTTAGTTCGTCATTGTAAGGATCATAAATGATGTAGATGCACCAGGTAGGCATCACTAGGATTATGTGTTCCGTCTGACGTCTGAAGTCCTTTATGAGAGACGTGTTTGTTATCACCTGGTGGCTTGAATAAATGCAACAATGTGATGGGACAATTAATTAATATTATTTAACAGAAAATAATTCCGACAGTGATTTTTCGTTTGAATGCGATGAAGATTGCATTGTTCTGAAATAATGTTTTCTAAAAGTTGTTTCGTGTTGCCAATTTGCTTTTGCCAAAATCTCATCAATAGGATAGTTTTCTATCCAGTTTAACGAGGCTACAGCCGACCTGAAACCGCCAGGAGAAGCGTTAATTCCTGCATCTAATAACAGACGTTTCAGCCAACCGCCTATAATAGTTCGTGATGCTGGTTTATACGGAGCTCTTGTGGTTATAAAAAGGTTAGTAAATGAGCCCCTAACTGTGCTGGAGAGCTCCACTAATCGACGCACCCAAAATATTGGGTTTATATGGAGGTCAGGATGCGGTGATAGTATCCAATCCGATTGCTGGTGGTGTACAGTATCTGTTTTAGATCCAAATTCGGGACGTAACGTAATTTTATCGCATTCTTCTATAAATCGGCTGGAATCGCAATGTAATAATGTTAAGTCATGCACTCTACGTCCACACAGTAGCAGTAGAATTGCCGCTGCTCGCTGAGAAACCTCAAACAAACTGTCTAGGTTGGGATCTGCGTTCTTCAATTGAGCAATTAGAACTCTTGCATCCCATATTGGTGCCTTTGGTAGACATGGCTTTGATATTGATATAGCTTTTAGAATATGTTTTACTAGAGGATTTGAAGATAATTTCATCTCAGATGTAGTTTCACAGACCGAAGCAATAACGGATTTATGAACCAGAATCGTTCGATAAGCTAATTTGTCCATGATATGTAATTTTGCTAAATATCGAGCAACTTCGCTGGCAGCAGGTTTTTGGTGTTTAATTTGGTTTTGTGAACACCATTGAATCCATTTATTCCAGATTGGTGTGTAAGTTTTTAATGTAGAATCTCGCCAGCATTTAGATAGTAGGTCTTTTTCCTGTTGTGTCCAGTTTTCTATTAATGTATCCCACCCGAAAGAAGCCAAGCTTCCAACTGCAGGCTGTGAACCTGTGCTGGAGCTTTCCCTGTCACCGTGTCTATAAGACACGTGTCTAAATTCAAGATTTTCATTGGACGGGTTGCTGCTCTGCTCTTCAGATCGGGCTTCCAAAAACACTTTTCCCACTTCGGTGCTATTGTTATGTACCGTCCGGTGGCCGTGTTCATGTGTTGTAGAACTCTCGATAGGAGACTGGGTGGAGGAAACACCCAAGCTAACTCGAAGCGCCAAGGCCTGCTGAATGCGTCCTGAAAGCAGGCGCTCGAGTCTAGTAAGTCTAGAGTAGCATAATTTTGAACAACATGGGCGTTGGCGGAGGCAAACAGATCGAACTCTGGAATTCCCCATTTGGTGAAGATGGGTTTTACAGCCTCTCTTGTCAGGTGCCACTCGGCAAATTTCCTGTTTCGGGATAAATGATCCGCTTCGATATTGTATTTCCCGGGCAGGAAATGCGGCACTAACAGAATATTTAGCCTGTCTGTCAGCTTTAGAAGATCCTTCGCCATCTCTAGTAGATGTTGTGACCTCGTCCCTCCTTCGTTTTTTATGTAAGCTATAACAGTCTTGTTGTCGCTCTGAAGAATGGCTCTGGAGTTTCTTAGTTTGTCCTTTTCGTACAATATTGCCGCTTTTACTGCAAACATCTCTTTTAAATTGCAGTGCCATTTTGTCTGGTGAGCTTGCCACCTGCCTTCTACCATTTTGTTGTTGACTAGTGCTCCCACTTGTAATCGGAGGCATCGGTTGTAATAAAGTTGGTGCGTGTCATCTTCACGTGAATCGGAGTTCTCAATGTCAAGTTTTCCATCCACCAACTCATGTCTATTTGAACCTCTTCTGGATACTTGACTTTTGTTAATGGAGTCTTTTTCAGAAGGTGGCAGTGACGTTGAAGACTGCGGCAATGCAACCTTCCCCGGTGGGTGATGAAGGTTGCGAAGTTGAGATACCATAAGAGGCGTTGCGCCTGCTTGAGGGTACAACTGCCGATCTCCAACCGCTGTTGAAGGCAATGTCGAATTTTATGCACCTTTTCGTTTGGCAAGGACTTGGAATTGCTCCGTGTGTCCCACGTTATGCCCAAAAATTCCATCGTCTGTGTCGGAGTAACGACAGACTTTTCGAAATTGACACACCATCCGAGGTTGCTCAGAAGTTCTAGTGCAATCTCGACATGTAGTCGAAGCTGCTCTCGGGACTGGTGTACTAGGCAAAAATCATCCAGGTATACAATCAGACGTATTCCTTTCGCTCGCAGGATTTCTGCGATCCAATTTGTTATGTAGGAGAACATTTTCGGCGCTGCCGAAAGACCAAAAGGCAAAAATGTCATTTGTAGCGGTTTGTTTTGATAGCTGATGCGAAGGTACCGCCTGTAGGAGTTTATGATTGGCACGTGGTAATAAGCCTGGCTTATATCGATTTTTGCTATCCAGTCGTGTGGCTGTAAAAACATGTGCATCTGATAGTGATTGAAAAGCTTGAAAGGCTTCGGTTTCATGTATTGGTTTAGCGGCTTCAAATTCAAGATCGTTCGGTTCTTTCCGTTTGATTTTCTGATTAGAAACATTGGACATATAAAACTTGGAGATAAGGGTGCCAGTTCCAAAACACGTAGTGTAATCAATTTTTGAATTTCGTCTGTCATTTGAGGAGATACAGGGGTATGAAAGGTATTCATAACCTCCGGAGTAGGAAATATTAATGGGGGTTTTTGATTGAAAGGTAAACGTGCTTCCATCACCATTTGTAAAATTGTTTTTGGAGCATGCAAAATCTTCCATTTTTGGCGATGGAGCGCTAGGCAACCCCCCGAAAACACCGAGTCACTTACTGTGGCCGGTTGGCTTTTTGCTATTGCTAAACTTTCGCCCCCCCTTTTTTTAGATGAGTTGTCTTGGTCTCTGGTCTATCCGACCAGTCTACAAGAGTTTGAAGTGCAGTGTTCAAGGACTCATTTTGAGCCATAATAGCATTTGAAATAGCCGCAAAACTGCGTTCATTGTGCACATCTCTCGAGGTAGGCTACCCTGCTCTTCAAACCACCTCAACTCTTCATTTACTCTCAGTTCCATAAAACCAGGACATGCAACGTATTTCTTTTGCACGTCGGTATAACGAACTGAATTCCATTCGCAGGTATCGAAACGCTGTAAGGCACTGAGTTTAGTGACCCTATCTGAACTTGCCTTTGGCAAGGTAGGCTCTTTTACAGATACACTAAGATCAGATATGTCAAATTTATGTTTACTGCCGATTGGAGGACGCAAAAACTGTTCCTGATTAACAGCGTTTGATGTAACAGTGGTTTGATTACATGAAGGGCTCGGCAATTTAAACTTTTCACGCATGATATTGTTTAAATAACTCACCAGCTGATAGGATAACATTTCAAACCTGTGATCTAGTCCTAAATCGTAATAGGTTTTACGTCGCTTAGAGGCATTACTACCCTCGTTATCTGATGAGTCTTGCGATGATGAACTACCCTCCGGTGATTGCTGTTCGCTTGCCCGCTTTCTCCTTGAACCGATAGGTACGGTATTTTCAACGAGAACCTTATCAGCAGTAGGTTCAGAAAATTCTCACAATTATTGTCCTCCAAGGCTCTAGAGGAATCTTCACCTAAATTTTCCATTCTAGAAGCACGGCACAGAAACTCACTAAAAATATATAAATAAGTAATTTATTTAAAAATTGTACATTAAATGAATTTTCTACTTTACTTCTCGAAAATTCTAAAAATTATTCAGTGAATCTAGGATCGGTCCGTTCGGATCGAAGAACGACGCAACAATGACGAACTAACATGGTGGCTTGCTTAACATTGGCATCGGTTGGTACCATTTGAAACCGGAAGCAATGGATAGAGTGACTCTCAGCACTGCTCGGCGTGGAAACTAGTAGCGACATCTAGTGACGGAACGTCGAAAGGAGCGATGTACTCTCATAAAGGACTTCAGACGTCAGACGGAACACATAATATATTTCTTATAACGTATATAAGATTTATATTTCAGTATTATATCATAAAAGTTTATTATTATTAAACCCGCCCGGGGTTTAAGCTTGATCTTCATTGGAACAAGAATATTATCAATAAAAGACTTGGCTTCGGCCTTTCATGCGAACCTATATGTATATGAAGAAAATGAAACATGAAGAACACGAAATACTACTTTTATGTGAAATTGTACTATTTATGTTTGAAGATGAAGATGATATAAAGACTTAGCTTGACTTTGAACAAGCTGTGTAAAGTGAAGACTGAAGAATAGAAAAATAAAAATAAGACTTGGCTGTATGGGCTTTTGACCCCTTTGCCTGTCCAGATGGACGAACAGAACCAAAAAAACTCTGTGGTTGAAACTTGAAAGGTGAATGTTGAAAACCGGGGTGCTATGGGAAAGATGGATGTTTATTGTTGATTTTTAAATTTTCTTTTATATTTGTGCTGTGTATCCCCCAAAAAATATTTTTAAAATGGCTTCATTTGGCCATATTTATCGTTTGAGTAATATTACAATTGGTAGTTACAAAAATATTGTAAATATCCGGTAAGGTTATGGTTGTTTGTGTTCGATTTCTCTTTCATAAAATTGCTTTCATCATTTATTAAGTAATATTTATTTCGACAGGTGGCCCAATTCCATCCAAACTTATAATTATACTAAAAAATCTGCTGAAGAGAGACTGGGAATAGAAAAACCAAAGAGACCACTGACACCCTTCTTTAAATTTATGGGTCAAATGCGGCCAGCGCTCCTTGCAAAGAACCCTAGCATAACATCAAAGGAAGCAATAGCATGGACTTCTAAGCATTGGCAACAGTTAGATAATGAAGTAATTATACTTGCTTATTTGAAAGCCTCTAATATATAACATATTTTTGATGTGAAATGTAACATCAAATTGTTTCTTTATGATAATTTTTAATTTTAGTAATATTTCTATTAATGTCTGGCTGTGTTATTTGGCCGCAACCTAACCTGGACAATTCCTCTAAATGATCCATATAATATCTGTAATAAAAAAAAACAGACCCTTTTGTATTATTGAAAAGTACTAGGCAAACATAATATCACTCATTGTACTAAATATTCACACACACAAATACAGTATTCAACTGAATAAAAAACAAA